>JAJJWW010003340.1:0-505053 GCA_023531295.1 Papaver armeniacum
GCCAAATAGTGCATATTTATACACCTTTTATTGGCATTTTACTCATCTTTGCGCTTAGAAATCGAGATATTATCGTATTATGTGTTTTCTTTGTTTTAAAGAATAAATATTTGTATTAATTAATTTGTGTTTTAGGTAATAAATAAAGCTCGGAGAATACCGAGGAGCCAAAAGAGCGAAGAATTGAGTCAAGTGCCCAAGGAACAGAAGTCAAGCCGCGGCAAGAATAGCTTGCAACCCAACAAGTAGCAACTCATCTCAAGACACGGGCTTGAGCTAGATCGAGCCCGTACACATCCGTGTCGTTAGATTCGATCTACCCTAGATCCGGCCTTTCTCTCCAATCGTGCCATCAAAGATTGTCTGCCCCTCAACACTAGATCACGCCAAAACCGCATACCACCTCGGCCGTTCAGATCTCCATCTGCTCCATCCCTATTCGCTAGGGCTTCTCTTGACCTCCTTTGCTTGCACTCTCGCTTTACACCGAATCAACCATACCCTATACCCCCACTCGAGCGGACCATTTCCCTTCCATCTTTCTCTTTCTTCTCTTCTCTCCGTCTTCATTCAGCGAAAGCAGCTCATCAGCCACCTCCTTCTTCACCCATACCACCCGGAGACAACACCACCTCACCTTACCCGACAAGCCATCACAATGCTCCATCTTCACAATTTAGTTTTAGTTTGTCCTTTCCCTGGCCTCTCTCAACAACTCTAGAGGCTGAAAGAGATAAATGGAACTAGGGTTAGGGATCTCGTAAAGCTATCGATTAATGGAGTCCGAGAAGCATGAGTAGAGCCAACAACCGAACTGAGAGTATGGGTTAGAGTAGGTTTGATTTATTTTGATTTAATTTCAATTTTTAAATGAATTAGGGTTTGTGTTTGGTAATTTTATTGCATGTATAAATAGTGAAGGGTGTTGATAGAAGGCACGCCCGGGATTAGCCAAAGGCGAGTCATTTAGTTTTAATTGCATTCTTTATCATTTTATAATGTTTTAATTAGTTTTGTTAGGGTCTCAATGAAACCCTGTTGCCATATTGTGTGTTTAAGCTCATTGAACTTTCTTAAATGATTAAAATTATAATTATGTCTTCAATTAGGGCTTCCACTACTTTTCTCTCACAATGGATGTCTTGCATCCATTGTAGTTAGGTTACATCTCAAGTGAGATTGCCCTGACTCATACTTTTAGGCACTGATAGCTAATTTTCATTCACTTAGTGTACTTAATTAGACAACTAGTGCTCGGGTTAGCACTTTAGGCATTATTAGAAGCATAACTTGGAGAAACCCTTAGATAGGTGGTGGGTTTGACACCGCTCTTATCAATCAAGGATAAGAAAGCCTCAACTCTGAGTTGAAAGCACACAATAGAATTCGGAGGTGGATTTGCGGACCTTAGCACCCTTTTATCTCACCGTCTTTTACCTTAGTTTAGGTTTACTTCATTCACTTCAAATTATCGGCAAAAAAAAAAAAAAAAAAACACAGATTGTTACTTGTCACTTTTAGAACTCAATTGAAGCGAGCCCTAGATCAATATCGCAGCACCACAAGTCCTTGTGGGATCGGCATTTGCCGCGCGTCTGGAGTAGACGCGTGCACTTGCCCGGTATTACACGTGGGTCAAATTTACATACACTTTGGCCTACCAAGTTTTTTGGCGCGCGTTGCCGTAGGGGACTTTCTTGCGCGTGCCCCGTTGTTCAATTGCTTGATTCTTGATTTTCACCCCATACATATTCTATCTCGTTTTTGCATTCAATCTTGTTTACATCTTGCTACCAATCACCTTATCTATACTTAGTTCATTTCTTTGCACCTTGCATCTTGTTACTTGTAACTTGTTTTATTCACTTACATTTTTGCTTATAACTTTGTTTTAGTTAGCTGTAATTTATTGTCTTTCTTTCTTAGTTTTATTTTATTAGTATTGCATTACTTCTATCACCTCGTGCATATCATCCATCCATCCTATACATATTCACATTTTGTTGTTGTCATCCCCCATTGTAGTTAACTTGGCTGTATTCATTGCATCATCGCCCTACATCCTAGCATATTATAACTTAGCATATTGTTACTCTTGCATCTTGTAACTTACAATTGTTAACCATCATCATCTCAAGCTCCGCCATCCGTTGCATTATAGGCATACCATTTGTATTGCATTCTTGCACCTATCTCTCAGACATCCCTCGCATATCATTTGCATCTCGGTGCAACTGCATTGCATAGGCGCCACGGTTATATTAATGTAACTGGCATTTGCAAATCTGAACCGAATTTTCCCTTCTAAGCAAGGTACCCTCTATGCTACTTGGGCATAGCTGTGAGCAAGCCAAAGGAAAGAAGCCAAAGGAAAAGCCTGGATCTCGAGCTGTCGCGTGCGAACTCGTTGGCCTGAGCCAACCCAGGGAAAGGCTGGAACAGAGCAAACGGCCATTTTGGTCATCGCAAGGTTGGTTGTTCTCAAATCTTGTTACAATCTATACTTACATGAATGATCCGTGTGCAAGCATTTGCTGTTATTCGGAGTTTCATTTTGGACTTGTTATTTGTGCATTGTCAAAACTATTCCGAGATTTGGAATTCTTGTATAGTCTGCTATGACCTGTGAGCCAACCTGTTAACCCCGAGCCCCGCTTTTGCCATTTGCCGTAACCTTAGTGAGCCATTTGCATGAGCCCTAAACCCCGTGAGCCTTCTCGCCTGCGTGTACCAAGTTGTGCCAAACCCCCAGGCCCACCCTCGAAGTTTAAGGGTGAGTTGTAACTTAGATGACAAGTTGCTGTAAACCTCACCCGAGCCACCAAGTCCTGTGCCCCGCCTCCGTGCTGGGTGGCCGATCCATATAGCATTGTGAATCTGTGTAACTCGTTGAGCCATTTTGAGATAGTCTTCGCATTGATGTATGAATCATGGTGCATAAACAGCCCCCGTAGTTGCAATTTTTGAATCACAACCTGGTGAACCAAGTATAGAATCAGGCATGACAACTTAGCAACCATTCCCATTGTCCTCAACATCCTGTGTTTAGTCAGCAAGCCCCTGTAGGGCCGCAGTGACTTGAACCACAGACTGTTGACACTTACTCGCTACCTTACCACCGTAGCCGTGAGGTTGAGCTTGGATAACTAGGTTACCACAACCAACATTGCCCATCCGTGAGTCTCGTCATCTTGTTTGCTCAATTGGCTATCTCGCAGCTTATAAACATCCATGCTTGCATAATCTTGATATTCTCGACCTAAGTTTCAAAAATTGTTGGTTGCCCGATTAAATTGTGTTGATTAACGCACAGGAAACATATTAGCTAGGGCCGAATGGCTACTTATTTGCAACCTGTTGAACTTGTGAGCTACGGCTTTGTGCGATTGTGTGCATACATTTGTGCATCCGTGATTATTTTTACTTGGGTTTGTGCATGTGCTATCTATCTCTAAACAAAAAGAACATCGCAATCTATGCATGACCTGAGCTATTTTGAGTAATTGTAGAAGAATCTAAGTTTGCATCAAGATTCATTTGAATGCCCCGCACAAACTTTCACTGGCTGCACCTTGAGCACCTTAAACAATTTTCCTGGATTTTCTTGTGCACTTACCATCTTGTGATGTGCAAGTTGTGCTGTTCTGAGCACATAAGCTATGTTGTGCCATTTTGTGTGAATTTGTGATAAGTCAGGCTGTGAGTTGCACTTAGAGCCGAGTTGCAAATAAGCCGTGTTCACTTGTGAACAGAACTAGTGGGATACACACAAACTTCAGCCCACTCTACACACCCTGGAGCTGCAGACAAACTGAAGCCCACCCATTGGGCTCAACCTAAGCTGCAAAATAACTGAAGCCCACTTACTGGGCTTAGCACTCTGAATTTTCAGCCCACATAGAGCCCACACTGTTGGGCTGTTTAAACATCAAGCCAAGCAACCAACTCAGCCTTGACAACCACTAGGCCTAGCCTTGCATCTCAACCCAACTTAAGTTGAGCTAGTGGCTTTACAAGCTCCGGGTCAGGCAAACTGGTTGTCTAAATTTCACATAGCTGGGTTGCACATAACCCAACTAATCCCAATAAACCAAAGGAGCCCACAGAAACCAAAATGCCCATTTAAACCAAAACCCACATAAACCAAGTTGTACTTTCCCACATAAACCAAAGCTCCCAACAAAACCAAAGCCCAATAAACCAAATTCCCACATAAACCAAAGCCCATTTTTTTTTTATTTTTTATTATTTTTTATTTTTTATTTTTTATTTTTTTGTAAAATTAAAAGATAAAATAAAAGACTAAAAATTAAAAGATAAAATAAAAGACTAAAAACTCTAAATGCAAATGCACCCCCAAACCTAAATCAAACATTGTCCTCAATGTGTCGACATATAGAAAAATTTAAACAAATACATACCGAGAGAACTATGCTGATAAGAGAAAAGGGAAGAAATTACCGGATGTCGGCAGGAGCAAGGTTGAGCTTCATTAATCAAGGCAAAATCCAACATTCTCAGTGGTGATCCATATAGCATTGTGAATCTGTGTAACTCGTTGAGCCAGCCTGAGCATAGTCTTCTGCATTGATGTATGAATCCGTGGTGCATAAACACTCGTAGTCGTAATTTTGAATCACAACCTGGTGAACCAAGTATAGAATCTGCATGACAACTTAGCAACCATTCCCATTGTCCCTCAACATCTGTGTGTTTAGCCGCAAGCCCCAGTAGCCGGGCAGTGACTTGAACCCACGTGATCTCTGACACTTCGCTACCTTACCAGCCCCCGTAGTCCGCAAGTTTTGAGTTTGACTGTTGAGCCAAGTGTGAACAATTTGAGCCACAAATCGGATACTTCCCGAGCCTGAGTTTGACATCAACTCGATCATGACATCAACCGAGTGAGTTGATGCCACAAACTCAATCGAGCCGAGCTTGATTGCAAGCATTACTCTGGCCGATTGCAAGCCTTACTCTGTGCTAGACCTTATGCATACCAACCCGTGCCGGACCTTGAATCGCGGAGACTCGTTGAGATTGTCACCCATTTGCTAAGTCGTGCATCTCGTGCATTAGCCGGTTAACTTGTAATTGTTGTGAATTTAAAATCAACCAAGTTACTGCTGGGATGCACCATAAACAAAAAGCACAACCACTAGGCTTACCACAATCCGGGCTCGCAAATAAACCAAATTGAGCCTACAACAACCGGGCTTAGCACTAAAAACTTTAAGCCCACACAAGTTTCACTGGCTGTGCTTAACCGAAATCGGGCCATTAACTCACCGAGTCTTTGGGCTTCATAAGTCAAGCCCACAACCACTAAGCCATCTTTGCTGGGCCGAACACGCATCCGAGCCCACATCATCTCGGGCTAGAACCCACACTATTCAGCTCGCTCTTGCGGGCTGCTCACAATCCAACCCCGGGCTGCAAACAAACTAAGCTTTATTAATCAAGCCCAACAATCTGGGCTATACATTTTCGGCTAATGCGGGCTTTGGCCAACCGGGGCTGCACCATCTAGGCTAGAACCCATCTCGCCGGGTGCACCGGGGTCTTTAACCGAGCCACAGTTCCACTGGACTGTGCAAAAGACTAAGCCCCATCTGTTGGGCTGTTTAGCATCAACTGGGCTGGACTTTCCCAACAAACCAAAAACCCAACAAAACCAAACCAAATCCCAATAAACCAAAGCCCACATAAACCAAACTAAATTTTGAGTTCAATTTGAGTACTAAATCATGACAGGATTTTGGTCTGCATCTGGGGATGGAAACAAATCCCTTAGAGAGCTTGCTTACGGGCACGCTTCCAAGGATGAACCCCCACATACCATAGTGATTTTAGGGAATTTTATGCGCCTTCTCAGGGCCCCGACCTCACATACCCTAATCACTATGAGCACATGCATCATCCACCACAAGTTGAAAATGAACACTTTCCTCATACCCACATCATCACTTCTAGATCAATTAGAAGCTCAAGTTTCGCTTTAGAAAGGCAATTACATGAGCAAATTGTCAAATCTAATCCCCCTAGGCAATATGAAATGCATGTTTGCACCTTATGTGGTGGCTTAGACCACCCCGCCGAAATCATTATATTTTGCATGATTTTGTGCGGTCTAGGGAAAGCCATGATAATCAAATGTACGAATTGTCTAGAAGTGACTATGACCATGCACACATGCATCATTCACCACAGTGGGGAGATGAGCAATTTTATACTCCCCCAACTCTTAGTTTGCAATCAATAATGGAAACACTCATAGAGCAAAATGCTAGGCTTGAAATGAATGCAATGCATGACCATCCATATAGCAACATGTCCTAATTTCCCTTCTCTAGTGAACCTCATGCTCAACTATACAATGAATATCCATATGAGGAATGCATACCCACTAGTGAAGACTCTCCTTCAATGGAACAACTCAAGATGATTCTTCAAAGGAACCTGATTGAGTTACAAAATGATAGGATTGAAAATAGTGTTTCTAGTCTTACTCATGCAACTAACATTGAATATGAACCTAATCCAGAGGTAGATGAGTACACTAAAAATACTACAATTTTGAATGGAGAAATGAATTCTTGCTATGATGATGATGATGAATATGAAGAGCATGTGTATTTTGAAAATGTAGTAGAATCTTTTAGGTTCGGTAGACGTTAGACGTCTCTTCAGAACCCTATGAATGATGCTTCTTCTAATATTCATATATGTGATATTGATGTGGAACCCGTGGGAATTGTCCTGAAAATGAGCATGCTTTATCACCCGTATGTGACCTAGAATAGCTGAATTGTCTTAATACAGATGATTCAATGAATGTGTCTAATTCCATGCCTAGGTTACAGGATGATATCTCTCCTAGTCATGTTATGCATGAGAATGATGAAAATTATGACATGGAGATTGATGAATTGTTTTATGCCGGTGAACATGATTTACCCTCTTCCGACTTTTTAGGAAAGTGTGTGATGGTACAAATGATCCGATACATGAAAACAACTTAGATGTACCTAACCTCTCTCCCGAGTCACAAATTGAAACTCCTCCACCAAACCTAGGTGTAGTTTGTCACAAAATTGCAAAACCAACTTTTCTGAAAATGCCTAACTTAGGCCTAGAACTTTGTGCTTCCCAAGTCCTCTTGGACTATTTTTCATCAAAGTATAACACTCTTAAGGAGCCACGGTTGGAATGTGTATGTGTGCGTCATATTAGCAAAACTCATTTTGAGTTAGACCTTTTGCATGATGTACCTTTAAAATTGCAAGATTTTGTGCTCCCAAACACACCCGTTCACAAGTTTAGGTTTGGGGGAAACTCTTTCACATACACAGTCTTACTTGCACTCTCATGTTATATCTATGTAAGGCTGTTGATGTTTGTATATATTTTCTATTGGGTTGATCCTCAACTCTTTAGATTGTTAGTTTATGGTGAATTTTTGTATATAATCCAAGAGGACTTGTTAAATTTTCTTTTCTTTGAATCGGTTGAGTCTTCATGCGCATATATTATGCTAATCCGATATGATCTCCACTGAGAATGTTGGATTCTAGCCTTGACTAAAGAAGCTCAACCTTGCTCCCGCCGACATACCGGTAATCTCTTCCCTTTTCTCTTATCAAAGATAGTTCTCTTGGTATGTGATTGTTTAAATTTTTCCTATCTGTGACACATTGAGGACAATGTTTGATTTATGTTTGGGGGTGCATTTGCATTTAGAGTTTTTAGTCTTTTATTTTTATCTTTTAATTTTTCAAAAAAATAAAATAAAATAAAATAAAATCAAAACTCTTTTTGTAAAAACCTCCAACTTTTAGAGATTTTAGAGTCATTAGCATGCTTCTAGCTATGTTTACATAGAGAGTTTTGACCAAATAACAAAAGTTAGAAGTAAACTGGGAGAACACAATCGGGTTCCTTAGTTGATTAGAGCGTTAAAGTTGGATTTAACCATACCGAGGGCTAATTAGGTCTTCGTTAGATATTCGGTGAGTAGAATTGTGATCACCCATAGTGGAGACTACCCATTTTACATCAAGTGAGGCACCAACCTTCAATTTTTTGCAACTTTCTAGAAAAGTCAGAGTGTGTGTCACCACGTAAATTAGGGTAGGAATGGTGAGCTACCCAACTTCGCACCATTTTCAAGACTACTTTGATCTCTTGAGTGCTAGTTTTTTGTCAATCATGAGGGTGACGTCTAAAGATGAAAACTCCTTCTAAATACCGATTTGTAGTTAGCATCATTCTCTCTCAATCAAGACCCATAGAAACACATCATCGTCAAAGAAACGGAGCAAAGATCGAATATTGAAAGAAAAATTGATATAGTCCAAGGTTTATGTGCAACAAAGAAAAGAAAATAGGATGAGAATTAATAAAAATTATAAAATCAAGACAATACAAGTTGTGGAAAAATTGGGTGATAAAGTCCTTTGTCCATGGAGTAGTTGTTTCATTATTTTTATTTTTATTTTCACTTATTGTAATATAAAAAAAAAAAAAAAATATATATATATATATATATATATATTGTAGTTTATTTTTGCTACCACCATGGTAAAGAAGAATTTAAAAAAGGAAAATCCAAACAACAAGGAATTTGAGTAGAAAAGTTAAAAATTGTCAAGTTTTGTGAAGTTTAGAAGTTCGTCATCAACAAGTGAAGACCGAAGACCGAAGATTGAAGACGTTTACATGGTTCTTATGAGAGAGTGATATTAATTGCCGGATCGGGTGAGAAGTGAGTGAGTACTCCCACCCCTTGCTAATGGTTGATTTCCTTTCTTAGAGATCATCGTAAAAAGATTCTTTTTGTCCACATCGTGGAGTCTCCGATTTTATTTCTAAGGTTATCCTTCTTACCTACAACGTGTGCAGTGATTTCTCTCTTTATTCCCGCTCGCACACATGAGAGACTAAAAAAGCGATCTTTTTGAGTGCAATTATCATAAAACCCTAATGGTGAGGCGTGGTTGAGACTTATGATCACAATCGAATCCAAATTCTTTCATATGGTATGGTTACTTCTCAAAGACTTAAGGATGAGAATGCGTTCTTCGATAGTTCTAACTTCTTGTTACTAGTATGCGTAAACTCTATGTCCTCATAGCTTCTGGAGGCTTGAGACTCTTTACACTCGCCAAGTTGGAGAAGGTTTTGTGGGTACACCTGTAAAACCCTCACGAGACTACAACTCGTCCACTAGGGACACCTAGGGGTTTAAAGGCTTAGTGCATACGCTAAATGCATTCGAGAGACCATGACAGGGGTATAGTTAGGATTTCTTCTTTTTCTGTTTCACTTGAGGACAAGTAAAATTCAGGTTTGGGGGTATTTGATGAGTGCTAAATAGTGCATATTTATACACCTTTTATTGGCATTTTACTCATCTTTTGCGCTTAGAAATCGGATATTATCCCGCATTATGTGTTTTCTTTGTTTTCAAGAATAAATATTTGTATTAATTAATTTTGTGTTTTTAGGTAATAAATAAAGTCCGGAGAATCTGAGGAGCCAAAAGAGCGAAGAATTGGAGTCAAGTGCCCAAGGAGCAGAAAGCCGAAGCCCGCGCGCGCAACAGGTGCAACCCAACAAGTAGCAACTCATCTCAAGACATGGGCTTGAGCTAGATCCGAGCCCGTACATCCGGTCGTTAGATTCGATCTACCCTAGATCCGACTTTCGCTCCAACCGTGCCATCAAAGATTGCTGCTCCGCTCAACACTAGATCACGCCAAAACCGCATACCACCTCGGCCGTTCGTATCTCCATCAGCTCCATCCTACGCTCGCTAGGCCCTTCTCTTCGCCCTTTGTCATACTCGCTTTACACCGAATCAACCATACCCTATACCCCCACTCGATCGCACCATTTCCCTTCCATCTTTCTCTTTCTTCTCTTCTCCGTCTCCATCGTATAGCTTTCGCTCCGCCACCTCCTTCACCCTTCACCCATACCACCACCCGAGAGATAACACCACCTCACCTTACCCCGACAAGCCATCACAACAACCGCTCCATCTTCGTCACCTCTAGTTTTAGTTATCCCTTTCCTAGCCTCTCTCAACAACTCTAGAGGCTATGAAAGAGATAAATGGAACTAGGGTTAGGGTTCTGTGTAAGCTATCGATTAATGGAGTCAGAGAAGCATGAGTAGAGCCAACAACCGAATCAGAGAGTATGGGTTAGAGTAGGTTTGATTTATTTTTGATTTAATTTCAATTTTTAAATGAATTAGGGTTTGTGTTTGGTAATTTTCTGTTGCATGTATAAATAGCAGTGAAGGGTGTTGATAGAAGGCACGCCTGGATTAGCCAGTGCAGTCATTTAGTTTTAATTCTGTTCTTTATCATTTTATGATGTTTTAATTAGTTTTGTTAGGGTCTCAATGAAACCCTCGTTGCCATATTGTGTGTTTAAGCTCATGAACTTTCTTAAATGATTAAAATTATAATTATGTCTTCAATTAGGGCTTCACTACTTTTCTCTCACAATGGATGTCTTGCATCCATTGTAGTTAGGTTACATCTTGTAGAGATTGCCACGGCTCATACTTTAGGCACAATAGCTAATTCCATTGACTAGTTGTACTTAATTAGACAACTAGTGTCCGGGTTAGCACTTTAGTCATTATTAGAAGCATAACTTGGAGAAACCCCTTAGATAGGTGGTGGTTTGACACCCCGCCTCTTATCACAAGGATAAGAAAGCCTCAACTCGCTTGAGCACACAATAGGAATTCGCAGGTGGATTTGCAGACCTTAGCACCCTTTTATCTCACTTGTCTTTTACCTTAGTTTAGGTTTACTTCATTTCACTTCACTAGTATTAAAAAACCACAGATTGTTACTTGTCACTTTTAGAACTCGGTTAGGGTACCCGAGATCAATATCGAGCACCACAAGTCCTTGTGGGATCGACCCGTACTTGCCGCGTCTCCGATAGACGCCGTGCACTTGCGGTATTACACGTAGGTCAAATTTACATACACTTTCGTGGCCTACCAAGAGACACCGAGGACAATTTAGACACAAAAATGTGTCTATCAAATACCCCCAAACTTATTATTTGCTAGTCCCGAGCAAATCTAATCTAGAAAATAAAATGACTACACTTAGCACGTGCAAAAGAAGCCGTTAAACCGCTAGGTGGCCCTAGTGGCGGAGTGTTGTCCAGGAGGGTTTACCAGAGGTGTACCCACAAAACCTTTACTCCAGACCCTAGATATCTACGCAGAACCTTGGAAGGCACTAAAGAATCTCCTTGGTTGGCATACTTATTGACTACAGGAGGAAGTACCCTGATGCGAAATTCAATTGATGTACACGAGTTTGCACTCAAGCATACTAAAATTCATATAAAGTGACAGAGCTCTACTCAGATAGTTTCTGGACATCATAAACCGGAGTCAACCAATCACATGGATACATTAAGAAGATGGGATGTATAGAAAAACGTGGATGATGTTGACAAAGGTGAACCTATCCTAATGGACTGAGATACCGGTCTGACTAATATCAACACAACTGGCATATACAAGGGAACCAAAGGGTCGATAATCCTAACTCTAGGTCAACTCAGCTGGTATATACAAGGGTACTAGTGGTCGACTTTATTGTATTTATTCCAGTTGGTCTAGTGGTCTGGTCTTTTTTTTTTTTTTTTTTTTTTTTTTTTTTTTTTGCATCCCAGTCACTCTATTTCACCCTAGCAATGATAAAAAGAAAAAAAAGAAGTGATCTGGATTATTTCGATGTTTTCATCACGAGGATATGGCGAAACTACCATGTTTTCTTTTCTAACACCTGAGCTCTGTGATTTTATGAATAGACTCTTCTAGATGTTTCCATCTAATCAGATTGGTTCCTCAACTCCTACAACCAAGATGTTCCAATCCACTTAGATTAGTTAGTGCCAACCTTAATAAGCATAAATTTCTAGTCTCTGGAGTTTATTTATTACAACTGCAACTAAAAGGTTTCTCCCATACCCCCAAACTTAAATCTAATCATTGTCCTCAATGTTCTAAAGATGAAATTAAAAACATGAACAAGGAGAACCGTTACCACTAGAAGGAAATGAGGAAAAATATTACCGTGTTGCATGAGCAGCAAGGATACCTCCCAAGGAGTGCTAAGTTTAAAGTCTTGACCCCGGACATCAAATACCTCAAAAGGATATTCACCTTCCAAAGTCATACACCAATAGACGAAATAGTTGTGGGTCCATAAGACCAAATAGAGCTAACACCAATATCGAACAACCGCACCGGTTCGGAAAAAGTGAATAGAAGGAGCACATCCTCATCTAAGGTTTCTCACAAGACAACCGGGTTTATCTGGGGAGCATAATTGAGCTTCATATGTGTGTCTTGATAAATAAATTCATATGAAAAAGGGTCTCTAAAATCGGCTTACCTCCCCGGACAGATGTCGGAGGATCGGGTTGCGGAGTGATCCGAATTGACTCGAGTAATATCTCGAGACACACATGTCTCGAGTCCCAAGTTAGGGACTCTAATTAGGGATACATGACAATCACAAGAACCATCACTACCCCAAACTTAGGTTTTAATTACTCACTGAGACAAACCTCTAACTATTGCTTGAATTTGGATCCTCGAGTCCTTAAAATACTCAAGAGATTCTTGTAGTTTTCTACCCCCAAACTTAGGGTCATCATTATTCTCGAAAGACCTAACACTATTGCCGGGATTTCTGTACGTAGAGTCTTTAAAATACTCAAGGGCTTCTTCTAAAGATTGATCACACATCTGGTCTAAGAGAATGGTTCCTCAAATTCATCTAAAGAATCTCCCAAAGAAGTGTCATGCCAATTATCCTCAACTAAATCGAACTAAAGTGCTAATCATATTCACTTCTTCTACATCATCATTCTCGAAGGTTGTCTAGTAACATTAAAGACATTTAGTTCGGTGGTCATATTACCAAAGGATATGTTCATAAGACCGGTCCCTACGAGTTAATGGCAGACGTCAATTGTGGCTAAAAATGCGCGACCTAGAATCACCGGGGATTTGAGCACTTGGGTCGAATGGGTTGGGTGTCTAGAACAACAAAATCCACTGGATAAATGAACTTATCAACCTCAATCGAGAACATCCTCTATGACACCACGAGGAACTTTGACAGACCTATCCCAGTGACTAATCGAAGTGTCATATTGGTCGATTTCAACTTACCAAGTCCTAGCTGGGTATACACATGGTATGGGAGTAAGTTAACACTAGCTCCTAAGTCAAGTAAAGATTTATCAACCATGTGATTACCAATCGCACAAGATATGGTGGGGCATCCAGGGTCCTTATACTTAGGGGTGTTTGGTTCGAAGAATAGAACTTACTTGACCACTAAAAAGGCTTTCTTTTGGACATTAAGCTTACGCTTTCGTGTACAAAGATTTTAATGAACTTGGCATAAGCGAGGCATCTGCCTAATTGCTTCTAACAAAGGAATGTTAATGTTCACCGCTTAAATGATTCCATTATCTCGTTAAAAGTCGACTCCTTCTTTGTTGGGGCTAACAACCATGTGGGAATGGGGCTCGGGAACAAAGTCAGGGCTCAACAGACCCTTATTGGTCTCATTAGAGACTCTATCAGTCTCCTCATCATTTTCCATTTCTTCAGGTGAACTACAACATGTTCACTTTCGGGTATGGCGACCTTATTGTCAACTTTCTTTCCACTCCTAAGGGTTGTAATAGAATTCACATGGTTGTACAATTTCTCTCCTTTGGGGTTAGGATCGGTGTGACTAGGGGAACCTTCCATCTTCTCTCTCACTAAGGAACTTAGCTATTTGGCCGACTTGAAGTTCTAATTTAGCAAGAGCGGGAATTATTCTTAAAATTCTTCTTGGTTTCCTCTTGAAAATTAACCTGGCTCTTTTATTAACATTTCGGCTTTGTGATAGCATATCTTGGCTCTTTTTTAAGATGCTAAGAGATTCCTCTAAGCTAGTCATTCTATTTCGAATGGTTCTGAAAGGGCCGACACCAAGAGTTCTTAAGATAACCAAAACCCGGGGAGAATTTGAGAATTACTAGATCGACCTTGATTCTGGCCCTTAGACCAAGAAAAATTAGGATGGTTTCTCCAACCAGGATTATAGGTCTCTGAGTATGGGTCATACTTCTGACGGTTCTCAAACCTAGCATTGTTATAGACAACATGAGCTTGCTCTTCACTAACCTGACCTTCCCAAAATGAGTTATCGGGCTCTATTCCACAACTAGATACTTGAGAGGTTCTATTAGGTTCACCAAGGGACTTATTTTTAGACTGACCCATTTCCAAAGCTTCTAACCTTCTGGACAAAGCAGCAAACTTAGCATCTGACCCGAAGCTTGTATCTACCATATTGGTGCTACTTCTATTTACCAAGAGTCTTTTAGGGGGTTCAACACAAGACTCCCACTGTTGGGATTTCTCAACAACAACTCCTAAGAAGGTAAAGGCATCCTCAGCACTTTTATTAGTAAACTCACCAGCACACATAGACTCGACCATGGCTTTGGTCGAATAGTCTAAACCATCATAAATAATCCCTACAAGTTTCATCTTATCAAATCCATGGTGAGGACACTGAGATAGGAGATCATTGAATCTCTCTAAAAACCTATAAAGTGACTCTCCCTCTTGTTGCACACTAGCACTAATTTTATGCCTAACGGCTATAGTTTTATGCTTAGGTAGAATTTCATATAGAAAGCAACAATAAGTTCTGCCATGTTTCAATGGATTCAGATGGTAGGTTGTTTAGCTGAGTCTTGGCTTTATCTTTTAAGGAAAATGGGAACATCTTAAGTTTCAAAACTTCATAAGTAAGGTCTTTTATTCTAACTTGTCCCACAAATTTCCTCAAAGTCCCTAATATGAAAATAAGGGTTCTCATAATCTTTTCCTAAGAATATAGGGATCATCTGAAGAATACTAGCTTTTATCTCGAAGTTAGCCGTATTGGTTGGCAATTTAATGCATGAAGCTCGGTTGGTCCTAGTTGGGAACATGTAATCTTTCAAAGTTGCCATCGCTCGGCACGGGTTGAAGTACTAGGGTACTTTCTTCACGAAGAGACGCATTCTCAAAACTGAAGTTTCCAAAACGGGGCTCTCAAAAGAAGAGTCTTGAGTTCCCACTGATGGTATTTTTCAATTTTGTTGTAGAAAGTGGTAGTAAGGTTGTCGTTCACTCGGACTTGATGAAATTGATTTTAGGGTTTAATAAAGAAAATAATAAAAATAAAGAATATATACAATTTATGTCACAAGACGAAGAGATTCTTGGGACTCAGGATTCCACTAATTCTCACATTCATGCTTCATCTATTAATCGGACAATTAAAGCTCATAAAATAACAAACATCGACTCTAATTCTTTTGCCAAGGTAGATTTTATAAAGAATTATATGTAATTCACAAGCATGACGCATCTAAAGTACCTAAGACTAAGCATGCGACATCTAACGAATTCACAAATAATCAATAAAAATCATGAATCACTTATAATAGTGCAAATAGTCATAAAGGAATTAAATAGAATTACCACATGGGTGCAAAATAGCTTCCTCCGTCGTCCTTAAAGGATGGGGTTCTAGCTCATCATGGTGTAAACATGCTCAAAAATCATTATTAATGCTCAAAAATGGTTTACAAATGATGAACAAAGATGAAAGCCTGATTTGTAACAGCTTTTAATTGTTACAAATGGATTTATTCTGAAGAACGATACATGTAAAGTGTTGCCGTTGTTGTTCTACGACCCTCGGATGTCTGATTGTTAAGTCATGGTAAACAAACTACGACCCTCGATGTGTCGTTATCATCGTTGATAAACGGCGGTCCCCCGTGCGTTGATGTTCTTCGTGTTCTTCTGATAGCTAGCAGAAATGGTGGTTTCCTACCACTTGATTTTCTCGACTTTCCTCGAAGCTCGCAACTCTCCCAATCTCTCCCCAAACTCTCCGTCCCCTACTCTCGACCCAAAGACTCTTTATATACTAGACAGGGCCTGAAATCTCTTCATTACTCCCAAAATTCTTCCATTACTCGTTAAATGAAAAATATTCTCGAGATATTTTTTCCCGTAAATAACTCCACATATTTGTTTTCTATGGCAAGTATGCTTCTACACGTTCATTACTCTTCCCGGATAACATAAAACACGCTTTGCTACCCACGTAAAATCTCATCGACACGTACAATCCGTGAACAACACCTCCCATGCACGTATTGCTCGATTTCTTCTCACGGATTTTTCACCAAATTTGATCGACCAAAACACTTGTAATAGCTTTATACATGTCCCAGGAACAATCCCACAAATTTTCAGCCATTTAGTCTCCCTATAACACGTCCAAAAATCCAAACAAAAATCTGCCAGTGATGTGAATATTTTCCCGCCAAAACCAAAATTTGAAATGGAGAGGATGAAGTGCCCCGATCCAAAACATGGGCGCCTTTATCAGCTGGGGTGCCTGGGGTGCCCTTATCCAAATTGAGGGTGCCTTTATTATTTTTCTCCCGGGGGTCCAAATAGCAATTTTCGAGCAACTTTTTCCACACAAGTGTATTTCTCCAAAAACACCTACACAAACATAAAAACACCATAATAAGTACAAAATCAAGCACTAACAATAGAGACACTGAGGACAATTAGGACACAAAAATGCGTCTATCACCCGCCTTCACAAGAAGAACTACTAGGTTTGTCACTAATCAAACGGCCTAGAGTGTTTCTTTTCCAAGCCCGTTCTCTAATGACCTCGGGCATACACTAGAAAAACAAAACAAAACAAAAATAAAAATCCTAAAAGGAAGGGAAGTTCTATGCAAACACAAACAAGGTCGACTCCACCACAACAAACTTATTGAATTCTAGCAAACAAAAAGCATGATGGCTCCACTTAGATTGTTTCTAGACCAGCCTTTCTAATCGTTCGAAAGGGAATTCGTTACAATTTAAGCGAACCCTCCTCGGATCAATCCGAAGTCAAAGTAAGTTGAATCAAGGCGAGGAAGCTCGTGGAGCTTTGATACCCAAGGCCTCACCGCTATTACAAGGCGGCTAGTCACGCATTCAACTTCACGAAACCTTCATGAACTTCGAAGTATGCTAAAAGTTTAACCAATATTTTTCGAGCGACTTTCCTACTAAGCTCGTTACCCTATCGGTCTCGTTCTATTCCAAATTTTAAAGCTTAGGTTCGCATTTGGTATCGTTTTCCTAAGGCGGGCAAGAAGAGAACGGTGATGAAATCCGAACCCTTATCTTGTATGGCCAGTCCTTGCCCTTTACTAGGAAATTAAAATGTAGTTTTCAAGTCCTCGACATATATGCAAACGAAGGAATACAAGTGATCTCGCCGATTGTGGGATTCACGAGTGTTTCGACAAACTTACCTCCGTACCGCACGGGATGAACCGTTGTAGTCGACTAAGACACGACTCCTATGTCATGTACGAACTCGAGGGGCCGAGACGATATCGTAATCGTCGTCCTTCTCTCGCATTACGTTTATATTTAATACTACCCTTCCGTAGGGTTTAAAAATAAAATGTCCAAGTCCAAAGTCCAAAAATAAAGTACAAAAGAAAAGGAAAGTCTTAAAAAAAAAAAAAATATCTCTATCTTTTTATAAAATATAAAAATCTTCTTCTTTCGCTCCTTTCGCTTTGTCTTTAACTCCAAATATTTAAGTATCCACCAAAAGCTTTGGCAAATTTTTCTTTCGCTCCAAATCCCAAAATCTCGAAAGGAAAAGACAAAAACCCAAAAACGTAAAGAAGAATAAATAAATAAAAACCTAAAAGAAAATCTAAAAACTCTAGCCTAAAGACAAGTCCCGGTCGCGGCGCCAAAAAATCAAGATGATTATTTTCAATGATGTTGTAGTAATAGGTTCGTTCAAGACTTGTGAAAGCAGATTTTTAGACTTAATTTTTGTAAATAAAAATAACAAGCTCAATTAAAAGGTTGTTTGGAAATTATGGAGAGGCTGGGGCTAGGATTCCGCTATTTACCAATTCCAAAGTGATACTAATTACAATCATGCAATTTCACACGTTCAATTTGATTCTCAACTATTGCAAAAGTAGATTTTTAGAAACAACAAATGTTAGTCCAAAGCATGGGATATCAAAACCTTAGGCTAAGCATATTCCATCAATAGAAAATACAATTGTTTAACAAAAATCATAAAATCTATTTTTAATCTAGGCAAATAATCATAATTAAAAATTGCACAAATCAAATAATTAAGAATTACTACTTTTTCATTGGAAAGATAGCTTCCTCCATCGCCCTAAGGATTAGGTTTAGCTCATCATGTTGGAAACACGCTCAAAAATCATTATTATTGCTCAAAGGGTGTTTACAAAGATGAAAAGGAGAAAAATTATAAAACCGGGTTTGTGTTGATTTTATTTGTTACAAACCGATCTGTTGTGAGAACGATAAAACAAGAGTGTCGTTGTCACTATTTATTTAAGTCCGTCTCCTAAACTACGACCCTCACGCCGTTTGTAGCATAAACTTATTTGTTTCGTGCGTTGAATGTTCTTGGTGTTCTTCATGCCAGCAGAAAATGGCGGTTCTCAGCCCGGATTTTCTCGACTCGTGACGTTCTAAACTGCTCCCAATCTCTGGTCCCCTCTCACCGATATCCCAAAGACCTATTTATAAGCCACAGCAACTCCAAATCTCTCGAGTAATTGCCACATATTTTTGATTATTCTCCATGCAAGATACGGGATATTTTTTCCTTTTTCACCTCTGATTTTTATTTTCACACGCTATGAAGCTATCAAATCTCCTTATTTATCTTCTACACGATCCTCGGTGGTTCCGGAGTCGACAAACATGCACGTAACACGTTCCAAAACTCCAAAACTCGTGCAAACCTGTGTACGTGTACGTGTTGCTCTGTTTGCTTTAATCCCATGATGCCCAATTCTAACCGAACCAAAAGCCCATACCAACCCTGTTTGTCCTAACAGGTTCATCCCAATCGAAAACAGTGATTGAGTCTCGTTGTAATTCCTCCAAAATCGAATCAGAATGTGACGGGTTTTGCAAAGAATAATTTCTAAAAAAATATTTTCAAACGAAGAAGAAAGGGTTTCCCCTTATCCAACAAATGGGTGCGAATATCGTGAAGGCACCCTTATCAACCGAGTGCCCTTAACCAATAGTGAGAGTCCGAACAACACGTGTCCTCCGGTGTGTTCCGAGCAACTTTTCGAGCCGAATTTTCCAACAATCTTTATTTCCTAAAAATACATAAAAACACAATATTCTTTTGCAAAAAAAAATCGAGTTCCAACAATAGAGACACCGAGGACAATTTAGACACAAAAATATGTCTATCAAACATGGGCGCTAGCATGGCTAAGTGCGGTTTGTCTTGGCATGCGAGGCCAAGGCAAGGTGTGGCTTGGCTTGGCATGTGGGGCCAAGGGTTTGGCAAGACGTTGGCACATGGTGCGGCTAGCATGGCTAGGTGCCAAGGCAAGGTGTGGCTTGGCTTGGCATGTGGGGCCAAGGGTTTTGGCAAGCCGTTGGCACATGGTGCGCTAGCATGGCTAAGTGCGGTTTTGGCTTGGCATGCGGGGCCAAGGCAAGGTGTGGCTTGGCTTGGCATGTGGGGCCAATGGTTTGGCAAGTCCGTTGGCACATGGTGCGGCTAGCATGGCTAGGTGCCAAGGCAAGGTGTGGCTTGGCTTGGCATGGGCCAAGGTTTTGGCAAGCCGTTGGCACATGGTGCGGCTAGCATGGCTAGGTGCGGTTTGGCTTGGCATGGGGCCAAGGGTTTGCCAAGTCGTTGGCACATGGTGCGGCTAGCATGGATAGGTGCGGTTTGGCTTGGCATGTGGGGCCAAGGGTTTCCAAGTCGTTGGCACATGGTGCGGCTAGCATGGCTAGAGTGCGGTTTGGCTTGGCATGTGGGGCCAAGGGTTTTCCATGGGCGCATGGCGTGGCATGTGGGGCCAAGGGTTTGCCATGGGCGCATTGCGTGGCTAGCTTGGCTAGGTGCGGTTTGGCTTGGCAGCATGTGGGGCCAAGGTTTTTCCATGGGCGCATGGCGTGGCTAGCTTGTCTAGGTGCGTTTTGGCTTGGCATGTGGGGCCAAGGGTTTGCCATGGGCGCATGGCGAGGCTAGCTTAGCTAGGTTCGTGACCAAGCTAGGGTTTTGGTCCAAAGGTCGTTTGGTAACCTCGGATTTTGGCTAGGGATTTGCTCCACGGGATCAAGGGCGACCGTTGATTGTCGCACGCCTTTGTTTTTAGTAGCCGCGTAGGGAAGGCCGGCAAGGTGGCGCGGCTAGGTTGGCATGGTTTGCCATTGGCACTGGGGTGCGACTAGCATGGTTGGGATGCCTTGGCGCGGTAGGTGTGGCTGGCATGGTTTGCCATTGGCACAGGGGTGCGGCTCGCATGATTGGCATGCCTTGGCGCGGTAGGTGTGGCTGGCATGGTTCGCCACTGGCACATGGGTGCGGCTAGCATGGTTGGCATGCTTTGGCGCGGTAGGTGTGGCTGGCTTGGTTAGCCATTGGCACATGCGGTGTGAGAATTGGGTTTTGGCTGTCGAAACCCTAATCAAGATTATAAAAAGGTACCTGGTAATTTTTCATGAGACAAATTAAAGGGTTCAATAAATGTGCTTGGTTTGGACATTATTACTCAAGTTATGTGACGTCACCGTTTGACTAGGGTTTTATGATTTTGCCCTAAGCTAAAAAAACCACCATCAACATTAAGTCCCGCTTAGCACCGAAGGGTGCCTTGTTGTAAGGTAAGCATATGATGGTGACAGACAAGGACGGAATCAAGATGTAAATCATTGCAAAGATGGTCAGGAAAATCCAACTAACCTTTTTGAGGGGTGAAGAGAGTTCTTGCTTCCGGTGTTGGCGGCCCTGCGTAAGTTGTACTGGGGATGCAGACCGTGGAGTGGTGAGATGAAAGTTGTTGGCTTGGTCTGGCCATACATCACCGAGGCAAAGCGGGCGCGGTCTTGGAAAGGCAAGCATGGTGAATGGCTTGACACGGTTGCTATTTGTGGTAAGGAGAGTTCATGATCCCGCGTTTGGCAGCCTTGCCTAGATTTTATTTGTGTAGACCGTGAAGCGGTGAGGTGAGATACGTCGACTTAACTGCTACTCATCGTCTTGGTCAGGTTAGGGAACATCATAATGCCGGGCTTGACGAGTTGTTGGTGTCGCGTGGCAAGCCATGGCATGGGGAACCCGGCATGATAGGGCTCATGTAATGGAGTGGACGGCTTGGCATGATACGGCCATGGCAAGGTGCGGTTTGCTTGGTGATTTGTCTTCAAGGTGTGTACGGACTGTGTGGCGTGGTGGGACCAAGACGTTGCGCGGTTAGCTTGGTGATTTGTCTTCAAGGCGTGTACGGACGGTGTGGCGTGGTGGGACCAAGATGTTGCGCGGTTAGCTTGGTGATTTGCCTTCAAGGGCCCACCTTGCCTCTTTTCTTACTTGGCTCAAACAGAAGTTCTTTTCTCTTTAAAAATCCGAGAGTGTTATGCCCATAAAAGGGGCGTTACTCCTTCTGCTTAGGTTACGTTACCGGTTTTTTTATTATCAAATTTAGAGGCTTTTTACAGAAATTGTAAACTGTGGGACCATAACAGATTTTTTGTATGGGTAAAAACATGACTTCCCAGATTGTCCTTTAATATAGTATATTCTATGCTACTTATTTTCTCTCAATATCCTATGTTTAGTTTCTCTCTGCTAAATTTTTGCTCTTTTATTTTGTAAGAAAGATCAAACTAGATTGTGGGGATTTGATAAAATATAAGGATAATTGATTGACAATAATGGGGAAGTTCTATACCACTTAAATTCTCCCCCAAAAAATTACCGCACGATTTTTTTAAGGGCGACAGAAACTAACATAACAAATGTTTTATATTATTGTCAAATCTGTAATCTTGGGTATTTGATGCTCAAAGAAGGTTGAGTAAGTCAGGGATTTTTTTTTTTTTGAAGATCGGTAATAATTGGAATGATTGTTTTAGTATTATAAGAACACTGATATAGTAGGAGTTGGAACTTGGAAGTATCACATCGATGGATGATGATCGTATGGTTACAAAATAATCAACGTGGGAAAATCTCTTAATCATGTGGAAAATTAAAGGTGAAGCTTGTTGTGATGGAGTATGTTAGATTAGAGCATAGCTCGGTTGAAACTACCAAGCGTTGGTATGTCAAGTATGGTTGTCATATTTTAATATCAAAACTCATTTAGAGTCGCTTGATTAAATACTAGAGTCAACTTCGTTTAGGTTATACTATAAAGTATAGGAGTATTACTCCGAAGACCTGAAGAATGTGAAGAAGTAACGACTACAACGACGGCATCATCCTTCCTCTTGAGGTTAGTAATATTGACTTGATCTTGTTTCCATTCTTAACGTATCTTTCAAGTCGGATTATATTGAAAACATAACATGCGAAGATGTATATATATAATACTTGGTCATGACATTATGATCAAAATGTCAAGGAATCTATTAAATTACGAAGTATAACACCTATCTTTTGAACTCCATAAAGACGACATCAACATAATCTATTGTATATAGTTGTTTGATTATGTGTGCATTATATATGAATGATTTCACCCTACGAAACAATATTTTATAACATTTGTTTATAGGAAGTACATTTATGAACTTGTTTCATAATCGAAAGGAAATCATGATTGGTCATGTTCTTTATTGAATATCTTTTGAATGACCAATATAAGATGACAAGGTAGAACCTATCTTAACTTGTTAAGATTTATGGTATCTTGGTCATAGCCTATGTAATATAGCTAGTTATAATCGGTCATGTGCTACATTAGAAATCAACGTGTAACCAATCACAAGCTATATTGGAATGAAAGTTTTAACCGGTCACAAGTTACTTTGGGATCCAAGGTATAACCGGTCACAAGATGAATTGGGAAGTTAGTTGTAATCAATCCCAAGCTACCTTTGGGAAGAAAGGTGTAACCGATCACAAGCACTCAGGAAGTAAAGTGTAACCGATCACAAGCTACCTATGGAAGCAAGGTGTAAACCGGTCACAACCTGGTTTCGAAAACATGGTATAACCGATCACAACTTACATTGTGAGGTTGGTACAACCGATCACAAGAAGCAAAACCGAGTTTCCAATATTCACATATCTCTGTATGTTTTGTGTGAAGCTTGGAATTAGGGTTTGCTAAGAAACTTCTAAATGTCGACATTATTTGAACATGTACATAACTCTTATCATTTATTGTTCAAAGATATTCCCTGATACTCAAGGTGATCCCATGTCCGAAAAAGTGAAAAGCATTTAATTATGATTTTCATCATATATGTTTTAATTACCAAACAATTAAAACATATCCTCTGGAAAATATTATTAATGTGCTAGACTAATAATAGAAGTTTTCTACGAGAGTTTTCAGAAAATATGGTTTGCCATTTAAGTGGAAATAGGAAAACCGAAATTAGGTACTTTAATGATGATATCTTGAGAATATTTTGAGTTTTAGAATTTCCTTGTGGTCCAAACAACCTTGGTGTATAAATACTTGAGTTTTCATTTCTAGCAAACTATCCTAAGAGCCAGCCAAACTTCATTCTTGTTGTTTCTGATGGAACCGTCTATCTGGAGAGAAAAGTATCCTAATTAGGTGAAATCTCTTACGACCGCTCGTTTAAAGATTTTTGTGGGATCAAGAAGCTCTACGAGTACCGTTGGTAGGAAACTAGATAATTGCATTGTTATTGTAGTTTTCAATTATTGATTTAATTGACTAACGGTTGTTGAAACTTTGATTGCACCTAGTTTGTTTATTCTTGAGAATCTTCTCTTCCGATATAAGATTCACTCAAACTAGATCAAAGTATTGACGTGAACTTTAGAACCATTTTCGGATCTAAAGACATCTTGTGATAATCCATTGTTATGAGACTCCCGTTACGTGCGTGATTGATCACAAGAGATTTCAAGTGGTATTGTACGAGTTATTGAAGATAAACGAAGATTTGAAGACGACGAAGTTTTTCTTATTAGATTTTGTATCTTGAATTGTGTGCACAAACCTTGATCGGTTGGGATCCAACTAGAATCGGTTTATCTTTGATAGACATGATTGATTAGTTCGTGAGATCGGCATCACCTTATAGTTTCTCTTTGATATCTATATTGATTAATTACAAATTTATAGTTTGATTATTTCGGTAATCAAAGGATAGATTGATCTAACCGGACAAAGGAGTTTATTAGATTGAACATAAGATCCTTTGTCAACAACTCACATATCTTCTAGCGAAATTGATTAGAGTGGTTACCAAGCAGATTCTTCCTTTCTTTGTTTGGAATACGATTCAAAGGACTTGTTATTCACGTGTGTGACTCTATAGGTGGAAGGCGCGGGGATACCTTGTGAAACTAAGTAGCTAGGGGTAGTCTTCTTGGTCTCAACTATACGAAGTTGGTATTAGATTTTGTATAGCGGCTTAATTTAAAGTATTCAAAACTTGATAAGGTCCGGGGTTTTTATGCATTTGTGGTTTCCTCGTTAACAAAATCTTGCTGTGTCATTCACTTTGTTTTCCACATTATAATTGTTATTATAATTAAGTAAATTACACACATACGTTAATTACGTAACACTTGATATTGATCCTATAGATTTTCGTTTATTACCGAACCTATTATAAAGTGATCACTTCGTTGTCGTATCACACAATCTTGAATCCATAGTCAATCACACAAGTGATCTTGTTGTTGTATTGTCTCGATCTCGTCCATAGACGATCACACGAAGTGTGTACCGAAGTTGTTGTATTGTCTCGACTCAGTCCATAGACGATCACACTTGGTAAAGGACTTATAGGTTGATAGATAAAAGATTGTGGTGTATTGTACCCTCGTCTTTTCAGAGTAAAACACAATAAAAAAAAACAAAGAATGGAGTTTAATTATATGGCTCATCTCTAGATTGAAAAATTTATCAATAACAATCACTACCGAGAAAGATGGTGATCTTAAAATCACTAATGGTAAGAGAACTTACGATAGAGAATTCCACTGGGTTCCACTTATCCGAGCTTAAACTTAATTATCATGTAAGGAATTTAAGAGAATTCCATTTTACGTAATATATGAATTTATTTTTCCAATAAGATATTAATCTCAACAAAACAAGGTAAAAATCAATGCAAAATAAATTATTAAATAATGTAGAAATTACCATTTAGTCCTATAACTTATATAATAAAGTGAGTTTGGTCCAAAGTTGACCTAATGAAATATCACATTTGGTCATTTTTTAAAATATATATTACAGTTTGGTCCTAGGGTGGACAATACCCACGCGGGATAACGTCATGGATGATGTAACTGTCTTTTGATAGTAACAGAACTACCCTTTTGGGACCATATATATACTAAATTATTAAGAGAGGAGGGAATCATTTTTATTTTTGTTTTCTCTCTCTTCATATTTCTAGATCTACTTTCTCTCAGTTATTTTTTTTTTGTTGATGAAGAAACGACGATGGTGATGATGATGAAGACGAGAATGAAGACGATTGATTTTTAGATCTATAAAGATTAATTTGAAGATTACTAGATCGATTTTTCTTTTGTTGAAGACGATGAAGAGGATGAAGACGATGGAGATTTGTGTATTTTTTATTCTCTGTTGTTGCTACTGCTGTTGAAGATGATGGAGATGATGAAGATGATGAAGACGAGTTGTTGTTGTTGTTGAAGATTCGGAGAATATGAAGATTTCATTTGAAGATTCGAAGATTCGAAGATTATGAAGAGACGATTTACAAAGATTGATTTGATTTTCTCGTGAGTTTCATTTAATCTCCGTAAATCATCTTTATAGCGATCCTGTGATTTATCCTTCATTTATTAATTACAAAGATTGATTTGATTTTCTCGTGAGTTTCATTTAATCTCTGTAAATCATCTTTATAGCGATCCTGTGATTTATCCTTCATTTATTAATTTTTAGGCTTGATTACTAATAATTGTGATGATGTTACTTCTAAAATTTTTAGAAACCAATCATGTGATTAGATAGGCCTTGTTTGGTATTAGTATTTATTTATTAGGATGTTAAATATCCATCTTTGCAGAAATAACTTATTGACGTGTTAGAACCTGTGTAGTTCTGAATTGTCTTAGCTTAGTCAACACCAATTTATGGGTACGTGGCGAACTCTCTTCTTGACACAGGGTTCGTTTTGTATTTCGTTGGGGGTATGTTTGGAAATGAATTGTGGTAAAACTCTTAAGGCTTATCCATTTGAGAGTCTAGTATTTGGTCACTGTAAGAGAACACACAAAGAGAAATCGACGAGAGATTCAGGTAAAAAGAAATACAATCAAAGGTCGAGAAAATTCGTACCCAACCCTGGTTATATCTTGAGTATTAGAAGTGGTGAGTTCCATGTTCTAATCTACTGAATTTCATGGAGATTTTGAAGTAATTGAAGCAGGGTTTCTTGTTCTTGGTTTATGATTGAAGGTACGATATCAACCTTATATCTTCTTACTCCAATCAATTGAACACAGATTAGGTCTTCTTCAATGAATCAATCACTCTATTGTTGTCAATTTTGTAAATAAATTTAGTATGAAGAACCTAGGGTTTTGGTTTCAACTATGCTTGGTATTGAAACATGTTAGGAATGGAATTTGAAATAAGGAGAGATTAGCGAAATTATGAATCGCATGTAACACCGAATGTTAGGGTCTTGATTGAAACCATTTTTTTGTGATTGTTTTGTTTCTTATCTCTATCTGTTGTTTCATGATAGGGCGAACTATGCTAGAACTTAGAATTAGGTATGTTTTGGTCTTTTAAGTCACCATAAGTGTTAGGTTGCTTAAGAATGTTACTTGAACCGAGGCAAACCACATCATCTCTCGGAATTTCCTATGTTGACAAGTAACTTCTCATCCCGAATTAGGCACTTTAAATAATGATCTGAGTAGGGGTTGCTTCTCATGAATGTTGGGACTTTGCAAGACGTATTAACTGTAATTTTAAGTATCTTGTTCTGAACTACTCGATGTAAGATATGCCTAATCAGTAACTGCTACTCATCACTCTTGACCAACTCTATCTTTTGGTGATTTTGACTTATATTCATCTTAAACTAGCTTAGGCTTATGTTAAGTATTAGTTATCCTTGAGCATATTTTTCCAAAGCATGTTATTCGCGTTGCAAATATGAAGTGTAAGAACTAAGCTTTTTTTGTTGTGTGTCGATTGTGTATCGACCGTCCCGCATTCTTGGCGATTGTTTCAAGGAGTTTGACAACTTACACTGGAATTACCCTTAGTTTTCTATGGTTGTTGTTTGGAGCCTTCTCCAATGATCCCTTATTGATACTATTTGTCAAATTGCCTTGTATTTGCTTTGTTTTATGCCTAGGTCAGTTTGTGGGGTCGTGTAAGTCGGGTTCAGTAAAGTTGTTCTATATTTTTCTAACTTAATTTTTGTGTCATTAAGGTGTCTTCGGATTCGATAAGCGGGATGCGGAGATTAAGGTTTGAGTTGTGAGTTGAGGTGGGAACTTACATTACTTTTTCGTAACTATTGATGGCTTTTTTACAAAATTATGTTATGCACTTTAGCAAATTCATGCATTGTTAGTTTTAATTCTCTAAAACTCTGTAATTTTACTAGTCTTTCCATTACTTGGAAATGACTTAAAATATACTTGCTTGCCTTGTGATTGTGTGGGAAATAATAATTTCCATTGTGTGGTATATAGGACACTGCTCCTTCTTTTATAACTACTTATTTTCAGCTTTTATGCAATGGCTAGGGCGATACACCGCAATATTACCTAATGAGTGTGGTTAGCACAAATATTATATATTGTTCGATGAAGGAGTAGTTTCATATACATGACTGTATTTGCGTGCGTTGGTTGTCTTTTGATGTTTGTAGTATATGCTTGTTTATTCCAGTGGATGAAATGTATTACTATCGCTTGAAGAAAACTTGCATTCTTTAAATTCAACTTTGATGATTATATTGAAGTCGTGTAAGTATCCATTGGGCTTGTTTAGCTCACTCTTTCCACCTCGTTGTTAGTGACAGGTAACTTTGATGTAAGTGGTGTTGGTTCGGCCGAAGGAGAAATTGACGTTTGGGTCGATTAAGTGGACTTAACTTATGCTCTTGTGAGATCGTTGCTGGTCTCAGTGTTATTAATTGATTTTTAGATCTATAAAGATTAATTTGAGGATTACTAGATCGATTTTTCTTTTGTTGAAGACGATGAAGTGGATGAAGACAATGGAGATTTGTGTATTTTTTCTTCTCTGTTGTTGCTGATGTTGTTGAAGATGATGGAGACGATGAAGACGAGTTGTTGTTGTTGTTGAAGATTCAGAGAATATGAAGATTTCATTTGAAGATTCGAAGATTATGAGGAGACGATTTACAAAGATTGATTTTATTTTCTCGTGAGTTTCATTTAATCTCTGTAAATCATCTTTATAGTGATCCTGTGATTTATCCTTCATTTATTAATTACAAAGATTGATTTGATTTTCTCTTGAGTTTCATTTAATCTCTGTAAATCATCTTTATAGCGATCTTGTGACTTATCCTTCATTTATTAATTTTTAGGCTTGATTAGTAATAATTGTGATGATGTTACTTCTAAAAATTTTAGAAACCAATCATGTGATTAGATAGGCCTTGTTTGGTATTAGTATTTATTTATTAGGATGTTAAATATCCGTCTTTGCAGAAATAACTTATTGACGTGTTAGAACCTGTGTAGTTCTGAATTGTCTTAGCTTAGTCAACACCAATTTATGGGTACGTGGCGATCTCTCTTCTTGACACGGGGTTCGTTTTGTATTTCGTTGGGGGTATGCTTGGAAATGAATTGTGGTAAAACTCATAAGTCTTATCCGTTTGAGAGTCTAGTATTTGGTCACTGTAAGAGAACACACGTAGAGAGAAATCGACGAGAGATTCGGGTAAAAAGAAATACAATCAAAGGTCGAGAAAATTCGTACCCAACCCTGGTTATATCTTGAGTATTAGAAGTGGTGAGTTCCATGTTCTAATCTACTGAATTTCATGGATATTTTGAAGTAATTGAAGCGGGGTTTCTTGTTCTTGGTTTATGATTGAAGGTACGATATCAACCTTATATCTTCTTACTCCAATCAATTGAACGCAGATTAGGTATTCTTCAATGAATCAATCACTCTATTGTTGTCAATTTTGTAAATAAATTTAGTATGAAGAACCTAGGGTTTTGGTTTCAACTATGCCTGGTATTGAAACATGTTAGGAATGGAATTTGAAATAAGGAGAGATTAGCGAAATTATGAATCCGTGTAACATGAGTAATGTTAGGGTCTTCTCGTTGAAACCATTTTTGTGATTGTTTTGTTTCTTATCTCTGTCTGTTGTTTCATGATAGGGGCAGAACTATGCTAGAACTTAGAACTAGGTATGTTTTGGTCTTTTAAGTCACCATAAGTGTTAGGTTGCTTAAGAATGTTACTTGAACTGAGGAAAACCACATCATCTCTGGAATTTCCTATGTTGACATGTAACTTCTCATCCTGAATTAGGCACTTTAGATAATGATCTGAGTAGGGGTTGCTTCTCATGAATTTTGGGACTTTGCAAGACGTATTAACTGTAATTTTAAGTATCTTGTTCTGAACTACTCGATGTAAGATATGCCTAATCAGTAACTGCTACTCATCACTCTTGACCAACTCTATCTTTTGGTGATTTTGACTTATATTCATCTTAAACTAGCTTAGGCTTATGTTAAGTATTAGTTATCCTTGAGCATATTTTTCCAAAGATGTTATTCGACGTTGCAGTTTTTAACTACGCTTTTTGTTGTGTGTCGATTGTGTATCGACCGTCCGTATTCTTGCGCTTCTGTTTCAAGGAGTTTGACAACTTACAGCTGGAATTAGCCTTAGTTTTCTATGGTTGTTGTTTGGAGCCTTCTCCAATGATCCCTTATTGATACTCTTTGGTCGGGTTCAGTAAGGTTGTTCTATATTTTTCTAACTTAATTTTTGTGTAATTAAGGTGTCTACGGATTCGATAGGCGGGATGCGGAGATTAAGGTTTGAGTTGTGAGTTGAGGTGGGAACTTACATTACTTTTTCGTAACTATTAATGGCTTTTTACAAAATTATGTTATGCACTTTAGCAAATTCATGCATTGTTAGTTTTAATTCTCTAAAACTCAGTAATTTTACTAGTCTTTCCATTACTTGGAAATGACTTAAAATATACTTGCTTGCCTTGTGATTGTGTGGGAAATAAGAATTTCCATTGTGTGGTATATAGGACACTGCTCCTACTTTTATAACTACTTATTTTCAGCTTTTTATGCAATGGCTAGGGCGATACACCGCAATATTATCTAATGAGTGTGGTTAGCACAAATATTATATATTGTTCGATGAATGAGTAGTTTCATATACATGATTGTATTTACATGCGTTGGTTCTCTTGATGTTTGGAGTATATGCTTGTTTATTCCAGTGGATGAAATGTATTACTATCGCTTGAAGAAAACTTGCATTCTTTAAATTCAACTTTGATGATTATATTGAAGTCGTGTAAGTATCCATTGGGCTTGTTTAGCTCACTCTTTCCACCTCGTTGTTAGTGACAGGTAGCTTTGATGTAAGTGGTGTTTGTTCGGCCGAAGGAGAAATTGACGTTTGGGTCGATTAAGGACTTAACTTATGCTCTTGTGAGATCGTTGCTGGTCTCAGTGTTATTAATTACAGTCTTGTAACTTTCTGAAGGTGCTTTCTTTTTTGAGAATTTTGTATGTAAGCTAGTCTCAAAATCCTGAATGTATATAATGTGTATAATGTATATTAACAAACAACACACTGTAAATTAGATTGTTATGTATAATATGAAAAGTCTAGTTTATGTCTTGGTTCGTCTCTAAATGTTTAGCTCGGTTTAATATAGTTTTGGTTTAGAATCCTAAATACTTCATCTTTAGGAAAAAGGGCGCTACAATGTTGGTATCGAGCCCATTAGTAGATATTATATGGGAACTTAGTAGCTAGAATCTAAATGACATCAAGAATTAAAAAAAATCATATTGTGTATAGTAGTGATTATTTGTTGTGGTTTTGTGAGTAGTGTGTTTATAATATGTCTTGTAAAGTTTAGATATTAAGATTTATGTTCTTGTTGCGGTGGCAGAGAATGGCCGATGGTACATAAAACTCGTAGTTTGGAGGGTGGATCTATTCAACAAATTGAGAGTAGTAATGTGGAGATATTGATGAAGTCTATGGCGAGATATGAGGCAACACCAATCTATTCTTTGGAAGAAAGGCTTGGAATTTTGCCTCCAAGACATAACTCGGGAGTACAGATCATGTTTCAAACCAAGGGGATATGATTATGCCGACACAAAATCGAATCAACTTGGATAGTTACTTCATCAAGATTTAAAACTCTCTCCAGAGGTATTCATGGAAGCCCTCCGGATCCCGAGAAGGCGGAAGAATGGTAGCAAAATGCAGTAACATGTATCCAATGATAAAGGTACTTGGGTTAATTTGGTTACCTTCAAATTTCGAGGGTCATCATGAGATTGGTGGAATGCGTAATGAAAGTGGAAGGTGGAACAATGACTTGGAATAGGTTTAAGGACTTATTTATGGACAAGTATGTACCGATGCAAAGCAAGAGATAGAAAATTTTCTCGAGTTCATGTCGCTAATCTAAGGGTGGTATGTCCGTCAGCACTTATAATGATAAATTTATAAGGTTGTCGCGATATGGAGCAGATTTGATAACCACTGAGGAGGCTAAGGCGAAGAGGTTAGTTTGGATCCCGAGATGCGAAAGCACCTCTCATGTTTATGAATCAAGACTTATGAGGATGCTTTGAATCGGTCTCTTGATTATGAAAAAGTGATGGAAGATCAATTTGCAACACGGATTAGAGAGAGGCCGCAACAATTTTCAGCAAGACAAGATCCAGCAAAGCGGCCAATGTTATCAGCTCATAATCAGATTTTTTTCAGACTACCAGTAAGACCATGGTCGACAGGGTCGGCATCAGTACCACCTACAACACGTCCACCTATAGTTAGACCTCAAGGGAGATGGGTACATTTCCAGCAAGTACGCCCGACTGCACCAGCAAGTTCTAAGTTGAATTCTTACAAATGTTTTACCTGCGGTGAAGGGGGCCATCTCAAGAAAGATTGTCCAAGGAACCTATTAACTGGGTTAACAGAACAAGGAGCGGTATATGCAATGGAGCCGATAGTACTTCTAATCAAGAAATATCAGAAGAGAGGCAAGTGTTCTATACAGTGGTAGAAGGGGATGGTTCGGCGACCGATCAAGCGGTTGAAGGTAAAATATTATTATTCAATCATCTAGTTCATGTGTTGATAGACACTGGTTCCACTCAATCGTTTATTAATCTCAAAGATAGATTTGAACTAGGGTTAGACATGTCATGTAACAACAAAATCTTATCTTTAGCTACACCATTAGGGAGAAAAACCTTTCCTTATCGAGTTTGCAAGAAATGTGTGATGAGGGTTAATGATCAAGAATTAATTGCAGACTTGATAGTGTTAGAGATGTGTGGTTTTGATGTCATATTAGGTATGGATTGGTTAGCTAAATATCATGCTAGTGTGGATTGTTATGCTAAAGTAGTTACATTTCATTTGCCTGGTCAATATCTATTCGCATTTGTGGATTCTATTAAGTCACAAAGTCTGTTTCAAAAACTGAAAAAGGCTGGTGGTGAAAATGGGTTTGGTTTGCTTGCTTGTGTCGCCGAAGATACGGTGACAGTGGGGTCGATACCTATTGTGTGTGATTTTAAGGATGTTTTTCCGGATAGTGCGCTGTGGTTACTACCAAAGAGAGATATAGATTTTAGCATTGATTTACCGCCAGGAACTTCTCCAATTTTGAAAAATCCTTATCGTATGGCTGCTTGTGAAAAGAAAAAGTTAAAGTCACAGATAGAAAAGTTATTAAGTCTAGGATTTATTCAACCTAGTTTTTTTCCTTGGGGTGCTCCTATTTTGTTTGTGAAAAAGAAGGATAATACGTTTAGGTTGTGTGTTGATTATCGGGAATTGAATAAAGTCACTATTAAGAATAGGTATCCACTTCCAAGGATAGATGATTTGTTCGATCAGTTGAAAGATGCCAATTTTTTTGCTAAGATTGACCTTAGGACTGGGTATCATCTTTTGGATTGCTAATCAAGGAAGGTGACATTCCAAAAACAGCATTTAGGACAGCTTTAGGGCACTATGAATACCTTGTTATGCCTTTTGGTTTGTCTAATGCACCAGCAGCATTCATGGATTTGATGCATAGGATACTCTGGCCATTTTTTAATGAATGTGTGATTGTATTTATTGATGATATTCTGATTTATTCAAAGACTCGTGAAGATCATGAATTACACTTGCGGAATGTTCTTCAAACTCTGCGAGAAAATCAACTTTATGCAAAGTTTAGTAAATGTGAGTTTTGGTTGAATGAAGTTAAATTTCTTGGTCATGTGGTTTCAAGTGGGGTTATTGCAGTAGATCCTTCAAAGGTCGATAGTGATTTGAATTGGCAGCAACCAAGGACGGTTTCAAAAGTCCGAAGTTTCTTAGGGTTGGCAGGATATTATCGTCGGTTTGTGCAGGGATTCTCCAAAACTGCATCACCATTGAGTCGATTAACACATAAAGGGGTTAAATTCGAGTGGACAGCTGAGTGTGAATCTGCTTTTCAAGAATTGAAGAACCGTTAAACTTCGTCACCGGTGTTAACAGTACCAACTTCAGGGGCAGTTTATGATGTTTATACAGATGCATCTAATGTTGGGCTTGGGTGTGTGTTAATGCAGAATAGGCAAGTTGTCGCCTATGCTTCCAGGAAATTAAAGGTTAATGAGAAGAATTATCCTACGCATGATCTAGAGCTAGCAGAAATCGTGTTTGCTTTGAAAATTTGGAGACACTATTTATATGGTGAGAAATTCAACTTGTATTCTGATCATAAAAGTCTGCAGTACTTTTTTTCGCAGAAGGATTTGAACATGAGGCAGAGGCGCTGGACAGAGTACATGAAAGACTATGAGTTTACTTTATTGTACCATCCGGGTAAGGCAAATGCGGTGGCTGATGCTATTAGTCGTAAGAAATAGGGATTCTAGCACAACTGATGATTAAGGAATGGTTGTTGTTAGAGGAAGTTGCGGATTATATATTCCAAGAACCAGAAAATGGTAGTAGTTGCAAAGGATTCTTAGCTCAAATGACAGTACAATCTACTTTGGTTCAGAGGATAGCCAAGGCTCGGATAGAAAGTCAAGATTTTGTCAGGTATTTAGACATGGCTAATGACAAAGACAACAAGGACTGGAAGCTACATTCTGATGAGACTCTGCATTTTAGGAATCTTTTATGGGTGCCGAAGAAGACAGGTTTAGAGATGAGGAATGAGATATTAAATGAAGCGCATTGCTCTCATTACACTATTCACCCAGGAGGCACTAAAATGTACATAAATTTAAGAAGAAACTTTTGGTGGCCCGGAATGAAGAATCTATTGCTGAGTTTGTGAAGAAATGTTTGACATGTCAACAAGTAAAAGCTGAAAACAAGTTACCAGGAAGACTTCTTCAACCTTTACCTATTCCAGATTGGAAGTGGGAACATATTACCATGGATTTTGTTAGTGGGTTGCTTAGAACTAGTGACGGTATGGATTCCATATGGGTTGTGGTGGACAGATTAACGAAGACGGCTCATTTTATACCAGTCAAGACTACTTATTCAGTTGACAAGTTATCACATGTGTATGTTTCTGAAGTTGTTTGATTACAGGGAGTTCCATTATCAATCATATCAGATAGGAGTGCTCAGTTTACATCTGATTTTTGGAAAGGTCTTCATAAAGCTTTTGGTACCAATGTTGCTCCTAGTTCGGCTTTTCATCCGCAGTCATATGGACAGTCAGATCGGGTTATTCGTGTATTAGAAGACATGCTTAGGGCGTGCGTACTGGATTTCCAAGGTAGTTGGAAGGGTCATTTGCCGTTAGCTGAGTTTGCATACGACAATAGCTATCAGGCAAGTATTGGTATGGCTCCGTTTGAGGCATTATATGGGCGAATATGTAGATCACCAATTTGTTGGACAGAGGTTGGAGACAATTTGTTGACTGGGCCGACAATAATTACAGAGACCACAGAGAATATTAGAATCATCAAAGAACATCTTCGGGCATCTCGAGTAGATTTAAAAGTTATGCGAGACCATAGTCGACGTCCACTACTGATTTGAAGTTGGGAATCATGTACTGTTACGAGTGTCGCCAAGAAAGGGTATTACTAGATTTGGCTTGGAAGGTAAACTCACACCAAGGTTTATAGGACCATTTCAGATTGTTGAGAAGATTGGGAAGGTAGCATATAGACTTGCACTACCTGCAAGTATGGGTCAGGTTCATGATGTATTTCATGTGTCGATGTTACGTGGCTATGAGTCTGATCCTTCTCATGTGTTAGATTGGCAGTCTCTACCACTAGAAGATAATGGCTCATATAAAGAAGGGCCGATAGAAATTGGATCGTAAGGAGAAAATTTTAAGGAATAAAATCATTCCTTTAGTGAAGGTGCGATGGATACATCATAACACTGAAGAACCTACTTGGGAAAAAGAGTCAGACATGAGAACTCAGCATCCAGAGTTGTTCGCTTGAGGTATGTGAACTTCTTTTCGAGGACGAAAAGTTCTGTTAGGTGAGGTGATTGTAGCGATCCTGTGATTTATCCTTCATTTATTCATTTTTAGGCTTGATTAGTAATAATTGTGATGCTGTTACTTCTAAAATTTTCAGAAACCAATCATGTGATTAGATAGGCCTTGTTTGGTATTAGTATTTATTTATTAGGATGTTAAGTATCCGTCTTTGCAGAAATAGCTTAGTGACGTGTTAGAACCTGTGTAGTTCTGAATTATCTTAGCTTAGTCAACACCAATTAATGGGTACGTGGCGAACTCTCTTCTTGACACAGGGTTCGTTCTGTATTTCGTTGGGGGTATGTTTGGAAATGAATTGTGGTAAAACTCTTAAGGCTTATCCGCTTGAGAGTCTAGTATTTGGTCACTGTAAGAGAACACACGGAGAGAAATCAACGACAGATTCAGGTAAAAAGAAATACAATCAAAGGTCGAGAAAATTGGTACCCAACCCTGGTTATATCTTGAGTATTGGAAGTGGTGAGTTCCATGTTCTAATCTACTGAATTTCATGGAGATTTTGAAGTAATTGAAGCAGGGTTTCTTGTTCTTGGTTTATGATTGAAGGTACGATATCAACCTTATATATTCTTACTCTGATCAATTGAACTTGAGATTAGATCTTCTTCAATGAATCAATCACTCTATTGTTGTCAATTTTGTAAATAAATTTAGTATGAAGAACCTAGGGTTTTGGTTTCAACTATGCCTGGTATTGAAACATGTTAGGATTGGAATTTGAAATAAGGAGAGATTAGCGAAATTATGAATCTGTGTAACACCAGAATGTTAGGGTCTTCTGTTGAAACCATTTTTGTGATTGTTTTGTTTCTTATCTCTGTCTGTTGTTTCATGATAGGGGCAAAACTATGCTAGAACTTAGAATTAGGTATGTTTTGGTCTTTTAAGTCACCATAAGTGTTAGATTGCTTAAGAATGTTACTTGAACTGAGGCAAACCACATCATCTCTGGAATTTCTTATGTTGACCTGTAACTTCTCAACCTGAATTAGGCACTTTAGATAATGATCTGAGTAGGGGTTGCTTCTCCTGAATTTTGGGCTTTTGCAAGACGTATTAATTGTAATTTTAAGTATCTTGTTCTGAACTACCCGATGTAAGGTATGCCTAATCATTAACTGCTACTCATCACTCTTGACCAACTCTATCTTTTGGTGATTTTGACTTATATTCATCTTAAACTAGCTTAGTGTAGATGGGGCAAAACGATTTGCTGGTTTTGACGGAATTGAGGAAATGATCGTGCGGAGGAGACTCCTTGAACCGAGCGAAATGTTTAACCTCACACAGATGCACTGCAAGAAGGGAGTGCTTTGAATGAGAGATCAATCTGTAGTACTCCGGCCTAAACCAAGACAATGGCCGTTCCAGAGTAAATTCGGTCACAAGAGAGGATGGGTCGATCTGTAGGAGGGAAGCTGAGAAATGTGTGAGATCAATGGTGATCGAAGATTATAGGTGTGTTGTGTATTCTGAGAATAAGATAAATTCTGAATGATTAAATTTGCTCTGTTGAGAGTTGAATTGTTAATCTCGTGTTGTCTACTTGACGTCAGATTGTCCTTGTTTCAATCATGATTCAGAGACTTATTTATATTGTTGGAATTGAAAACACCATGATCTCATGAAGTGTGACAGTTGATGGAATCAAAGAATGGGGAAGTGGAAATCGTGTTAAAACCAGTTGCTCAACGTGCAGAGACTTGGTTGATTTTCCATACACTACTTTGTTAACTCCTTCAACTGATTGCACGACTTGCTCACATTTTCATTGTGTGTATGAACACACGTGCCGTAGACCGCCAGACCAAAACCCTAGTTAATATCCCCCATGTGACACGATTGATGTCTCATGTGATTGTGGAATACGGAAGGCGGACGTGTATTTAGTTAGTCGATTCTTTGACTTCATGACTTCATGGGACGATGAGTCCTTGTATTGTTGAATCGAACGTGGTTTGGAAATGTTTCGAGACTCATGAATTGAACATGTGCATTGAGACATATATGATGTGTGAGTAAGTTAACGTGAGCAAGTATTGCTCATTTGATGAATTGTTGAATATTGATAATTGAACCAATATTCTTTGATTTGAGCAAGTATTGCTCATCTGAGCAAATATTGCTCGTTTGATGAATTATGGTAGCATGACCAAATAAAATATTAAATCAGAATATTGGAAATTGAACCGAGTATGATAAATAAAATGCTGATCACGGGATCAACGTAAAATTATTAGCGTTTGAATCTGGAATCATTAACCTTGGACTCAAAACCCTAATTTAATTGGTGATTTATTGATGGTTTATTGAGAATCAACCACAGAAAAGGAGGGACCGGCTACATAGGATTATGAGTCGACCATGTAGTGCCAAGATGCTCACGTGAGCAAATATTAAGATCTCTCGCATACCGGTTAATTTGTTGATGAAAGGATGATTAAATCTTTGGTTTAATCATTTATTCGAAAAATGCTCGTCCGAGCCTTAGATGATAAAAGCTAATTAATTATGATGAGATGAGGGACCGACCAAGGGACCATGAAAGCTGGACCTGGGTGTTCACGGGATCAATTGATGTTCCATCAAGTTCCAAGTTGTTTGGAAGAGTTTTGGACCTAATACGTGCAATTGTGCAAATTAGGTTAAATCATGAGAATACGTGGGACCGGCTTCTCGTAAGCAAAGAGACAACCTTAGTCGGTCAAGGTAACATGCTCACATCACCAAAGTGTCCGTATGCCAATTTTGAGAATTTTGATATTTTCTGGTGTGCATTTGAGCAATCATTTGAGAAAATATGAAGAAATCGGGGTTTTTGACGAAACCGTCAAAACTTCATGAAATGAAGGAAAAATAATAAAAGTGAGAAATCATGAAGTGTGGGACCGTCCATGGCCAAGGCATGGCTGGCCGGCCAAGGAGCTTGGTCCCACATGTTTTTTTTTCCAATTTTCATAATATTTTCATGATTTTAGGGAAATATGATAAAACCAAGGAATTTGTTAAAACCAAGGAGTTTTTGTTGAAATCAAGTAGTTTCCATGAGATGAAGGAAACAAAAATATTAATAATAATAAAATAAGGGCGTGTGGGACCGGCTTGAACATGGTTGACCGGCCAGCTTGGGCCCGGTCCCACAAGTTTCCTTAATTTTATTTATTTTTGTGTATTTTCCCATAATTTGAAGGAATTTCATAATTTGAAGGAAACATCATGAAATCAAGGAGTTTCATGGGATTAAGGAAACATGAAAAATATAATAATAATAAAATAGGGCGTGTGGGGCCAGCTAGGGCATATCATGAGATCAAGGAAATATCATGAGATTAAGGAGTTTCCCTAATTTTATATTATTTTTCATGGGATCAAGGAAATATCATGAGATTAAGGAGTTTTCATAAGATTAGGGAAATAATAATAAAATAATGAGGAACCATGAGGTGTGGGTAGTACGGGATCGGGGCATGGTCGGTTGGCCAATAATCATGGCCCCACAATATTTTCCTTAATTTTATATTATTTCTTTGGTGTGAGGGAAACACCATGAAACCGAGGAGTTTCTCAAAACAAAGATATTTGTTCAAGTGAAAGGTTTTCATGAACTCAAAGAAAATAATAAAAATATGATAAAAATATGAAACTGGCGTGGGATTGTGATGGGATCCGGAGATGCCTATATTATAATAAACCGCAATGCATGGTGTCTAACTAGTAGACAGAGGCAGTACGGGTCGAACCCACAGGGAGCGGTGGAAATACTATAATCAATATTTCTAATAAAACTAACCAGAGATGATGTTTTTGGGATTTTTAGAATGAAGGATTTAAAATGAACGAAAAGAAAAGAAAAAATAATAATTAAATGCAATGAGAAGGAGTCGGTAACCAGGGTCTATGGATTCCACTACTATTTATAAGTATGCACCGAAAAGAACTCTAATTCCAAATATGTGTTTATAGCTTTGTTCTATTACAACACCTATTATTGATATAATTTCCGATCATAAACTCGCATCTCCTAAGTATAGCCCATCAAATTTCTAAGCATGACCTATCAAATTATAACGACGAGAGAATTATCGAAAACATAATTTATAGATTCACAATTATTATTTGCTTCGTCTAAGCATAACCCATCAAAAGAATTAACCTAAGCATGAATTATCAAATACTAACAAATACCAATGCAAACTATATGATTTTTTTTTTTGAATTTAGGCTAACGTATCATACAAAGCCGGTGTGCAACAACTCATATTCTAATAAAATCAATAAACATCATTATAGACTTCAAGATTCATTTTTATAGCCTAATACCAAAATAATTCCAATTTATTTCATAATGGTCTATGATCAAAGTAGCTTTCTCCATGAACCCTAGTTACAAAATCTAGCAAACCATAGAAATGGATTTCTCAAAACCCATAAAATAAATTACAAGAGAAAAAAATAATAAACCGATATCACCGTTGTCACCCCAGCAAATGATCGTCTTCCTCTCTTGTTGTATCTCCTCCTCAACCTTCACGGTTGTGCAGAAAAATGCAAAAGCTCACTCCTCCTTACCAGAAGCTAGCCGTCAACAGTCCCCCCTTCTCTCACTGCCCCCAAAACTCCAGACCGAACTCCCCTTTTTACCTACCAACTTATCGTAATGTCGACATCCCTCTTTAATGTACGAGGTACCCATGCAATATTCTCTCAATCCCCATAATCATTGCCATAAAATAATATATTGATGATTAATATTATATGTCAACAAGGAAATAAAAACATCCTCTGGCTGTCAGAGATAATTGGCTTGGAATCATTAAATCACCCACATTAATGTCTCTTGGAATGAATCCACTCATGCAGGCAATTAAGTTCACTTTCCATTTGTATATTCCTTTCTCATGAATGCTGACCAGTGAAAGTCATTGTTCCTTTCTAGTTGTCAACCAAGGGCTCCCTGATCACCACATATCACGTCCATGTTCTTTGCCTTTCTTTGTTTTGATAAATATGAATGGGAATTGAAGTCTGATGCCTTAGAATATGATCCCAGGAACTGTAGTATACAGTCTGCCACGTCCACAATTATTATTTTTTGACTGCTAATGGACTTTAACTCGGAAGCCCAAACTAATTAGACTCCATCCCCGAGTCACTTTGTTGATTTTGCCGCAAAGACTATTAAACTCCAATATTAACTGTTTATCCTTCGGGCGATCGAATTCCCCCCGTATTTTCTATAAGAACACTAAAATAGCGTCATTAGCCAAAATATCGAGTCCTAACTAATATAAATAAGGGTATAAAATATAGCATTTACGTGCTTATCAGATTGACCACGACACGTCCGGCCGGTCAGTGGGCCCATGCTCCCAGCGCCTTGGTCAATATTTTTTTAATTATTTATTGTTTTCCTTCATATTTTGTATAGGTTCATCGTCTCGTCGTATTTTGAAATACTTGTTCGTGCGGTGATTGTTAGTGCATCATCGTTGAGTACACTTACACCATTTTGGTCGGGCCTTACTCAAAGGTAGCTCAGATGATCGTGTGTTGAATATTTATTACTAACCCATGGAATTCTGCTGGGAAGAACCATAAATTGAAGTAACGGAATATTATGAAAATATCGAATATTTTCCAGGGATTTGAATCTATTGATTTTGAAAATAATTAATTAATGGCTTTATACTAGCACGATCGTCTAGGAGAATTAATTATTCAGGAATTGAGTGATATGAGCTTGTTGAAGCGTCATACTTCTTTCATATAGTCAGGGAAAACATTGTTACATTCTGAAGACGTTATTGCTCTATACTAGCAGGCCAAGTTTGTCTAGGGAGCCGTCTAATCTTTCGATTCTATATATAAGTAATTACCGAAATTGCTCAAAGTATTCATGAGATATGCCGTTGCCTCATTGAGAGACTACATATCTATATATACTCCAGAGAGACAGTATTCTCAGTCAGAGATTCTCATAGCATGATCTTTCATGCTTTCGATAAGAGACACGAGCCTCAATATTCATCTGATTGCTGGATCAGGAATACATATAAGTATGGGTTTACGATTTTAGCCTTTGTCGAAAATCCACCATCTACATTAAGTCCCATGCTTAGTGAGGAAAGCCGTGTTCCTCAGTCAACATTGAATGGTGATTTTCCGGTCATAAACAATATAAGTAATTGAACTTAGTCGTAAGTTAAGATGTTACCGGATTTCGATAGTACGAGCATACCATGACTTGAATGAAGATCCTAGTGGCATGATAGAGTGTCGTTTGGTGGACATAAATTGGTGTTGAACCGCTGATTTTATGATGGGACCTTGGTCGTTTTAGGATTCACGGGTCGGGCCCAATAAGGAAATCCTTGTGTGATTAGGTTTTGGAAATAAAACTTGATATAAAAGGGTAAATCCTTTTTTTTTTTTTTTATTTCTCCCGACAACGGCCATCACCTTCATCACCTCTTCATCTTCATCGCGCCAGCAACCAGAGAGGAAGAAAATTTTCGTCGGAGCTCGCCGTCGTTCGGCCGTCCGATCGTCATCTAGCCATACTCGCCGTACGGCGCTGAGTGCACGCGTTTTTTTTTTTTTTAAGTTTGGTGAGTTCATGAGTTGTTCATGCTTTGATCATATTGAATTTATATACATGTGTATATATGATGGTGAGTTTTGTTGAAAACCCTTATTTTAGAAAACGTATGTTCGCTTCATCGTTAGTTTGAGAACCCATTAATAATCCCTGACTTAGTAGAGATTTTTCTTTCTATATGAGGATTTAGGTCCAGTGATAAAACTAAGTTTATGAGCTTTCATGTGAACTAGAGTTTCATCATGAAAAGGTGAATTTTTCACAAAACCGAAATAAACTCTTCTTTTAAAGAATGACGATGATATGAAGAAAGAGTTTTTTTTTATATATGAACTTGCTCCAGTGATAAAATTTTGTTTATGAGCTTTCATGTAAATCAAAATTTTATCTTATAATGTGTGAGTTTTTCACGAAATTAGAATAAATCTTCGTTTCGAAGATGTATGACGATACAAAGGAAAAGAAGATTTTTTTTTTTTTATATAAAACCATGGTCTATTCATGGATTTTTCTTTTTTTGCTAAAACCGTGGAGTGTCCACAAATTCATTTTCGTGAGTCTTGCTCACGTCAAAAATATATACATTATATATATATATATTTTTTATTTACGTGATTGAATCACATTTTCTTATATATATATATGTGTAAAAAAATATATTATTTTCTTTAAAGTCAAAACTTGAGTTTTGTGTAATATTATTTAGAAGTGAACAATTATTTATGAATAATGCTTTTAGTTTTCATAATTTCGTAGTGAATGTTCACACAATCGAAATATTTATGTTTTTATGAAAGTCTGAGTTTCGTTCGTTTTTTTGTAGGTTTCAAAGAGACGAATGATTTTGGAGTTGTTAACTCTAGCATTTCTATCACTATTGTTAGTGGAATCGTAAAAGGTAAGAGTTTAGAATTACCATTTTGTAGACGTTTGCATCTTGTATGAATGGTATACTGAAGCGAAGTATTGTGTGCACATTACAACTACTTTGCAAGGATGTCTGATTCTCAAGTCAATGATGCTTCCAGAGATGATATGTGTGTGGACAATGATGCTTCCATGGAAGACTCACATATTGATAATGATGCCTCCAGGGATGATTCATGCATGGATGAGACCTCCATTGGTGAAGATGAAACTCCTGGAATTAAGAACGTTCTGAACATAGAGGATTCATTCTTCATAGATCAAGGGCCTGAAAAGCGTCTCAAAACTCCAGCATTTCGTCTTCTGATAAATCCCAGAGAGGTTACTCAGAAAAAACTGGTGACTCATCAGGCAGCTATTCGGTTCTGTCTCGAACGAGGATATTTTTCTGCATCAATCATTGAATTCAAGCTTTCCGACGGCCTTTGGAAAAAATTTCTGGATGGGTGATGTACATGCTGGGTTTTCCTCGTGTTCGAGCTAAGTTCTATGATGCACGAGTAATACGAGCTATTCAAGCTTCTGGAGACTTATTCATTTTTCATGATGTGAGAGGTATTGTAGCTTTACTTGCTCGATGGTGTATTCCAACTCACGCTTTCATATGCAGATGGGGAGAGTTTACCATTACTTTAGAAGATGCAGTTGCTTTGTTGCATCTTCCGATCACGGGCAATCTTCTTGAAAATCTTTCTTCACCAGGAAGTTGAAATCTCTAACATCTTGATAACCACAATGGATGAGATTAACAAATCATCTGGCAGCAAAGGTTGTTATGCTCATTGGTTAATATACTGGTGGTCGAGAGATACTCCTCTAGAGTGGCCTGTTGACGGTACGTTATCTATTGCTGTTTTCTTGTGTTTATGGTTGTCCAGAGACGTATTTAAAGATGCTGGAAACTTGTTGAAGTCGTTCGTGACTCCTTTTGCGATTAAGATGGCTCAGGGTGAGCAACTCCCAGTAGGTAGCTTGTTCCTGGGTTCTTTGTATTCCAACTTGGACTCCTTGATCATGGACTCTAGTGTCTCGAATGGTTTTATGAATATTGAATGTTATGCTAACACAATGTTTCTTCAAGCTTTGATGTGGGAGAATTTCAAGAATTATGCACCTATCCCTCGTACCATTTTGCAAGGATTGAATATTGATGCTCGTCATGTTTTCTCTGAGAAAGTTAATGCCAGGATCATGCGTTGGTCCACAAAGCAACCTCGACTGAAGACTCGCTTTGTTGATGTTCTGGATTGTGAATCTGAATTCAACTTCCGCCCATGGGTCTCAGTTCCCCTTTTCATCTCTCAGTTGAGAACTTTTAATGATGAAGAGAGCATGACTTTGGCGAGAGAGCTTTTATGCTAAGTTGTACTCCCGGTTATCTAATATCCATAATGCATGGCGAATTCTCAGTGGAAGAATACAATATTGATAGGGCGGCTCGGCAAATGGGTATGGATCAGTGTGTTCTGACTTTCCGAAGAAGAAAACCCTCAGTTGATCAGCTTATGACCTGTCTGGACTGCACACATGTGGAAGGAAGTGAATTTGGTTTCCCAGCTCGGAAGAATTTCATATGTAACTCCAGGTTACATAGATTTTTGGGATTAACAACTCAAGCGCTTATCTCGATTTTGTAAGAGTTAATCAACCCTTAGTGAAGGAGCCTCCTTCTTCTGAGATGATTGCTACTCGACCAAGATTGAAGCATTTCCCTGGTAGCGACAAACGGAAAACGTCTCCAGGATGTTCACAATTAAGTATTTTATAAAGTCTTCATAAGATTACGATGATTGTATTTTGACTATTGCATCAAAATTTTCTTTTCCACAGGGCGGTCGTAATGTAAGACCGCGAATTGATGTAAACCTCTCAGAAGCTGAAGCGACTGTTCATGGTGGAGAAGGCAGGAGTAAGAATTATAAGATGATACCTAACACCATAAAGTCCCCAGTGATTTGTTTGGTGAGTTTATCGATATCTCTTTCGTCATGACTTCTTCTCATCCATGTGATTGGGATCTTGAAAACGACTTTTTGTTATTCTGTTGCAGGATTTCACTCTATCAAGTATTGACGGTCTTCAGTTCTCTGCTGCTGGGTAGACGGTCTCTGACTTGAGCGTTGAAGAAGAAAATATAGTGAGTATTCTCCCTCATAGCCAATCATGAACGCCTCATGAGAAAATGCTAATTATTTGAGAATGTGTCCAGGAGGATGTTGCCGTGGAGCTAGAGAGTGCTAATACTCGGTCATCTCCCTAGAATAGAGGCGAAGGAAGTCCCAAATATTCGGAACCGAATGAAAATAATGAACCCCATGATGTTGACACGGGCAATCCCAACTCCTTGAACACTTAGAGGACCCCCCAAGTAAGCACATATCTTATAAACTCTTCATAGAAGCATGAAATCGCTGATTTATGAGTGAATGAATGAGAATCCATGTGAATATATGAAAAGCTTTGCCGAAAACACGTCACCAGAAAAAATTCATAACTCAGCCCTCTTAGCATAAGTGCCATAGAATCTTCGTCCGATGTCGATTTTCGTGATCCGCATATGTATCTTCAAGCCCAGAGAATTTCCAAGCTTTTTGTAAGAAGATTTTTAGATTTCGAGCGCGTTTAGGACCTGAAAAAGGAGAAACAGTAAACTTCCAAGAAACTTCCAGAATTTTTTCAGATTGCATGTTTCCCGATGTTTCAACCACATCTTTTTGCTCGTTCATCGGATTGTCATGAAATTTTGACATGTGGTAGAGGACATCCATACGAAGAGAATGGTATATGACCAATACTCAGGTTCCTTGTAGGTTGCTCCTAGTTAGTCTTTTAGTACAGAGTAGAGTACAGTTTTTCAGACGAGATCACCGTAAAACGTATTTTTGTGATTTTCATGCCATTTTCTCGTTCCTTGGGTGTATAATGATGAACTTTGATGATGTGGTATTGGTTGTATGCTGTATTTTATAATCTCACTTGGTTTCATGCTCTAAACGACTCTAACCTCATGTAATCTTCGTATTAGGTGTCAAATACGGAAGTTGAGGATGTTGAAACCAATAAGGATAATCTGAATCGCCCTAGAGTTGTTGATGAAGAGACAACCATCCCTGCACTTCAAGGCCATGAGAAGGTTTTGCACTGAATTTACGGAAACCCAGATTGTTGCTGCTTCAGTGATAGAAGAAACCGAAACACCAGTAGAGAATACTGAAGAAATTGTTACCCAGATTATAGAAGCTGCCCCAGTAATTGAGAACCGTATAGTGTTGCATGAGTATCCAAGTGCAGGAGTTGTTTTTGTTCCTCCATTTGTTCACTCCCGTATCATGAACTAGTAGGTGGATTCAGCGTTCCCATTGGATATGCCGACTTGTACGAGAAAATATGGAAAAAATTCGGTCACATCGTCATTACTAGGGACCCAAAGCGTGCTTATTCTTTATCCATGCAAGTAAGTGTTATCTTGCGTGTTGTAAGCGATATATGCACTAGAGCTAGAAATATTGTGACTCCAGATGTACTCTTTGATTGGGAGTTCAACTTGGAGAATTCTGAGAGACTTGGCTTCAACGTGAAGTGGCTTCGCAAGAAGATGAATGCTATTAAGGACTCATGTGAGAATAACATACCCTTTCCCAATGATGCTGTGATGGAGAAGGAAGACAAGATTGCAGGGATGATCGAAGAGTGAACATGGAGAAAGCGACCTTACAAGTCTTGAAGGATGCAGAGGAGCAAAAGTCCTTCTTTGCTGATTTTCTTTAATTTCTTTTCATAATCTCTTGAATTTCTGAACTTCTGAGAGATGTGAGGTTTTATTTTTTGGTTTTGATCGGTTTTGGATCGGTAAATGATTGAGGATTTTCTTTGGGTTTGATAGAGATTTTCTTTAAGCAAACTGAATTTTGATAAATTGCTGGATTTAAATTACTGAATGCAAGTATTGCAAACATTTTGGAGGAATTGAAATACAATGGAAGAAAACTCTAAATGCCAAATATTTTAGGTGTTCGTGCCATGAACATCCAATACCTCGAATATCCAAAACCTTAGACATCAAAGGCCTTGAGCCAATTCTCATGTATCACGGCCACGCTTTCCTTGTTATCCATGTTGATCAGCTTGTAGTATCCACCAGCGACAGACTTAGAGACCATGTAGGGTCCTTCCCAGTTCGAATTCTTTGCAGAATGGGAGTTACGCTTAGTTTCTTTGAGAACTAAATCTCCTTCCCCCGAATTTTTAGGCTTGATCATTCGTTCCCTGAATATTTTCTGCTGGTTTGGAATTCTTCGTGCAGTGGAGTTCCACGGTTGTGGTATGTATGGACACTCATGCAGAGGAGAATATTTGAGGTACTGTTTATCATGCTTGGCTATGTCTTCAGCAATAAACCTTTTGATGACATGCTCAGTTTGAAGAAGCTCAGAACTTAACTACTTGGTGAAATATTGTTGGGGCGAGGTTATCCATTCATAGCATTTTGCAATTGCTAAGTTGTTGGTGGATTAAAGTCCTCGGACCAAATAAGCATATTTGAAAACTGATGATATAGACACATGAGGAGGAATAAGACTTGCCTGAGTGCGAAACCTTTTGATGAAAGAATTTGCATCTTCTTGAGTTTTTGTGTTAGCTCGCTAGGTTCTGACCTCCTTCAAATACTCGAATGGTGAAGTATCTTCTTTTTCTTCTTCCGAATCGGAGGTTTCTTTAATAGAGAGATGTGCAGCTGAAGGTGCTTTGGTGTTGCCTTTCAGTGTGAATCCAAGTTCGTCCAAGAATCATATCATATCCTGGATCTTCTCGAATTATGAAGAATTTTGTTTCTGGCCAGTGCCGAGTTTATGTTCATCTTGAGGGTGATGTGGCCATAAGCATCTCTCGGGTGTTCCTTCATGATATGTGATTATTCTTTGGAGCATGAATGGCTTCTTGTCGTGTGATGCCCGGCAGCTGCGAGAGTTTTGGAGGATAATATTGGCCGCGGTCCGACATCAATCAATGCTCGTTTGAACTCGTTTCCCTTGAGATGGACTATGGTGACGAGTCCCCAGTCGCACGTTTATTCATCTGTTGTTGAGGGTGGCTCAGGGAATGCTTCTCGAATCAATTAAGGATTGAACTGACAGGTGGTTCAGAAGGAGTGAAGGTTCTGATAGGGAGAGGATCTCTGTGTACCCCCTTCAGTCCCCAGGTTGAGTTCTCCTGTTTCGACCTTTTCTTTGAATATGCGCTTCAAAGTTTTGCAATCACTTGTGGGATGGTTGACAAACCTATGAAAGCGGCAGTAACGAGGATTTTCCATGGCTTCTTCAGTTGGTTCTTTCTTGACATATGGGAGCTTGATCGCGCCGTCTTGAATCCAGGCGTCTAGAAGTTCAATAACTTCCTCAATTAAACAGGGGAAGTCAGGCGCCTCTGGATCAGCTTCCGTGTGTTGAGCAGGGACTTGCACATCATCCTTCCTTTGCGCCTTTGAAGGGGTTGAGGAAGTATGTTTGCGCTGTGGGTCGGATTTTCGTTTACTCCCTTCTGCAATAACATTTGTGGAAGGTTGGAGGTTGTATTGTTTGTTGATTAAACGTCACGCTACCTCGGGTCTCCGTGGCTCTTGACTTTTGTGGTCTTAGCTCTCTCCAACAGAGCGAGTACGGTGAGTTCCGATCTCTTGGTTGCTTCATGGAGTTGTTCCAATAAAGCTCTATAGACTGGGATCATTGCATAAGTCCATGAGTTGTTGCTCTGTGACGTTCGGATCATGGCAATCCAAGGCCTAAACCCTGAACCTTTTCACATAATCGTTAGGATGTTCGTTGCTCCTTTGAAACATCCTTCCGAGATCGAGAGGGTGATTTGTTCAAACGAAGAAGTATTTCTGTAGAAAGCATTAACCATTTCTCCCCAATTTTGATACTTCCTGGTGCGATGTTGTTGTACCGGTGTATATGCTCTACCCTTCAAAGATTTGAAAATTCCTTTAGACCAGACAAAGTATGGTTGTGCTCATGTTCTCCCAGTACTTCCAGAAACCGAGAAACATGTTCTCGAGCGTTGCATGTTCCATCATAAAGCGTGAAGGTGGGAGAGGTGTAACCTTTTGGCAGAGGAATTCTTTGCGTAGTAGCAGGGTATGGAGGTTGGTGACGATGCTCAGAAGGCGTTTTGTCTTTTCCATGATCCTCCAAGAGGCGCTCCAGGTCCTCACAAGTGATGAAACTGGATGATTCTTTCGGATCATCTGTAGCTTTGGGAAATTCCTCATCATCTACTACATGGATTGGAGTGACTTCGGGATCAGCATCTGAAGATTTTTATTTAGCTTTTCCTTTGTCTTGAGTTTTCTCTGACATCTTGTCTGTAAGAGTCTTGAGATAGTTGAATAGTTCCTTCTGAGTAGCAGCCTTGGCAAGAGTTTCTTGTACCTTCATGATATCACCTATGGTAGGTGGATTTTCTCTGACTTCTTCGGGAGACCGACCAAAGAGTGGATTATTGATGGCATCGGTGTTGCTGCTTGCAGGGGTGATCGCTGGAGCACCAGTGCTTGGAGGAGTATTAGTGGCAGGTTGTATCGGAGGAGTGGTAGTGGCAGGTTGCACCAGAGGAGCGGTGTTAGCAGTACCGCTAGAGCTTGCAATATTAGAACCGGGTGTTGAATCCGGGTTGGTAACTGAACCGGACCTAAGACCAACCATCTTTGTGATAAGTGAATTTGAAACCGAGAGAATGATCTCCCACCGTGGTCGCCAATCTGTAGATGGGGCAAAACGATTTCTTGGTTTTTACGGAATTGAGGAGATGATCGTGCGGAGGAGACTCCTTGAAGCCGAGCGAAATGTTTAACCTCGCAGATGCACTGCAAGAAGGGAGTGCTTTGAATTCGAGAGATCAATCTGTAGTACTCCGGCCTAAACCAAGACAATGGCCGTTCCCGAGTAAATGCGGTCACGGGGAGAGGATGGGTCGAGTCCGTAGGGAGGGAAGGCGAGAAATGTGTGAGATCAATAGTGATCGAAGATTGTAGGTGTGTTGTGTATTCTGAGAATAAGATAAATTCTGAATGATTGAATTTGATCTATTGAGAGTTGGATTGTTAATCTCGTGTTGTCTACTTGACGTCAGATTGTCCTTGTTTCAATCATGATTCAGAGACTTATTTATATTGTTGGAATTGAAAACACCATGATCTCATGAAGTGTGACAGTTGATGGAATCAAAGAAATAGGGAAGTGGAAATCGTGTTAAAACCAGTTGCTCAACGTGCGGAAACTTGGTTGATTTTCCATCCACTACTTTGTTAACTCCTTCAACTGATTGCACGACTTGCTCACATTCTCATCGTGTGTATGAACACACGTGCCGTAGACCGCCAGACCAAAACCCTAGTTAATATCCCCCATGTGACACGATTGATGTCTCGTGTGATTGTGGAATCTGCAAGGCAGACGTGTATTTAGTTAGTCAGTTGCTGACTTCATGACTTCATGGGACGATGAGTCTTGTATTGTTGAATCGAACGTGGTTTGGAAATGTTCTGAGACTCATGAATTGAACATGTTTGTTGAGACAGATATGATGTGTGAGTAAGTTAACGTGAGCAAGTATTGCTCATTTGATGAATTATTGAATATTGATAATTGAACCAATATTCTTTAATTTGAGAAAGTATTGCTCATCTGAGCAAATATTGCTCGTTTGATGAATTATGGTAGCATGACCAAATAAAATATTAAATCAGAATACTGGCAATTGAACCGAGTATGATAAATAAAATGTTGATCACGGGATCAATGTAAAATTATTAGCGTTTGAATCTGGAATCATTAACCTTGGACTCAAAACCCTAATTTAATTGGTGATTTATTGATGGTTTATTGAGAATCAACCACAGAAAAGGAGGGACCGGCTACATGGGATTATGAGTCGACCATGTAGTTCCCAGATGGTCACGTGAGCAAATATTAAGATCTCTGCAGACCAGTTAATTTGTTGATGAAAGGATGATTAAATCTTTGGTTTAATCATTTATTCGAAAAATGCACGTCCGAGCCTTAGATGATAAAACCTAATTAATTATGAAGAGATGAGGGACCACCAAGGGACCATGAAACCGTCCCTGGGTGTTCATGGGATCAATTGATGATCGTTCCATCAAGTTCCAAGTTGTTTGGAAGAGTTTTGGACCTAATACGTGCAATTGTGCAAATTAGGTTAAATCATGAGAATATGTGGGACCGGCTTCTCGTAAGCCAAAGAGCCAACCTTAGTCGGTCAAGGTAACATGATCACGTCACCAAAGTGTCCGTATGCCAATTTTGAGAATTTTGATATTTTCCGGTGTGCATTTGAGCAATCATTTGAGAAAATATGAAGAAATCAGGGTTTTTGACGAAACCGTCAAAACTTCATGAAATGAAGGAAAAATAATAAAAGTGAGAAATCATGAAGTGTGGGACCGTCCATGGCCAAGGCATGGCTGGCCGGCCAAGGAGCTTGGTCCCACATGTTTTTTTTCCAATTTTCATAATATTTTCATGATTTTAGGGAAATATGATAAAACCAAGGAATTTGTTAAAACCAAGGAGTTTTTGTTGAAATCAAGGAGTTTCCATGAGATGAAGGAAACAAAAATATTAATAATAATAAAATAAGGGCGTGTGGGACCGGCTTGAACATGGTTGACCAGCCAGCTTGGGCCCGGTCCACAAGTTTCCTTAATTTTATGTATTTTTGTGTATTTTCCCATAATTTGAAGGAATTTCATAATTTGAAGGAAACATCATGAAATCAAGGAGTTTCATGGGATTAAGGAAACATGAAAAAATATAATAATAATAAAATAGGGCGTGTGGGGCCGGCTAGGGCATGACCAAGTGGGCTATGGCTCGGTCCCACGGGTTTCCCTAATTTTATATTATTTTTCATGGGATCAAGGAAATATCATGAGATTAAGGAGTTTTCATAAGATTAGGAAATAATAATAAAATAATGAGGAACCATGAGGTGTGGGGCCGGCCGGGATCAGGGCATGGTCGGTTGGCCAAAAATCACGGCCCCACAATATTTTCCTTAATTTTATATTATTTCTTTGGTGTGAGGGAAACACCATGAAACTGAGGAGTTTCCTCAAAACAAAAGATATTTGTTCAAGTGAAAGGTTTTTCATGAACTCAAAGAAAATAATAAAAATATGATAAAAATATGAAACTGGCGTGGGATTGACCACGGCACGTCCGGTCGGTCAGTGGGCCCATGCTCCCAGCGCCTGGTAAATTTTTTTTTAATTATTTATTGTTTTTCCTTCCTATTTTGTATAGGTTCATCGTCTCGTCGTATTTTGAAATACTTGTTCGTGCGGTGATTGTTAGTGCATCATCGTTGAGTACACTTACACCATTTTGGTCGGGGCTTACTCAAAGGTAGCTCAGATACCCGTGTGTTGAATATTTATTACTAACCCATGGAATTATGCTGGGAAGAACCATAAATTGAAGTAACGAAATATTATGCAAATATCGAATATTTTCCAGGGATTTGAATCTATTGATTTTGAAAATAATTAATTAATGGCTCTATACTAGTACGATCGTCTAGGAGCGTTAATTATTCAGGAATTGAGTGATATGAGATTGTTGAAGGGTCATACTTCTTTCATATAGTCAGGGAAAACATTGTTACATCCTGAAGACGTTATTGCTCTATACTAGCAGGCAAGCTGTCTAGGAGCCGTCTAATCTTTCGATTCTATATAGAAGTAATTACTGAAATTGCTCAGTATTCATGAGATATGATGTTGCCTCAGCTGAGAGACTACACATCTATATATACTCCGAGAGACAGTATTCTCAGTCAGAGATTCTCATAGCATGGCTTTTCACAAAATTATGGTATGCACTTTAGCAAATTCATGCATTGTTAGTTTTAATTCTCGAAAAATCTGTAATTTTACTAGTCTTTCCATTACTTGGAAATGACTTAAACTATACTTGCTTGCCTTGTGATTGTGTGGGAAATAAGAATTTCCATTGTGTGGTATATAGGACACTGCTCCTTCTATTATAACTACTTATTTTCAGCTTTTATGCAATGGCTAGGGCGATACAACGCAATATTACCTAATGAGTGTGGTTAGCACAAATATTATATATTGTTCGATGAAGGAGTAGTTTCATATACATGATTGTATTTGCGTGCGTTGGTTGTCTTTTGATGTTTGGAGTATATGCTTGTTTATTCCAGTGGATGAAATGTATTACTATCGCTTGAAGAAAACTTGCATTCTGTAAATTCAACTTTGATGATTATATTGAAGTCGTGTAAGTATCCATTGGGCTTTTTTAGCTCACTCTTTCCACCTCGTTGTTAGTGACAGGTAGCTTTGATGTAAGTGGTGTTGGTTCGGCCGAAGGAGAAATTGACGTTTGGGTCGATTAAGTGGACTTAACTTATGCTCTTGTGAGATCGTTGCTGGTGTCAGTATTATTAATTGCAGTCTTGTAACAATCTGAAGGTGCTTTCTTTTTTGAGTATTTTGTATGTAAGCTAGTCTCTAACTCCTGAATGTATATAATGTACATTAACAAACAACACACTGTAAATTAGATGGTTATGTATAATATGAAAAGTCTAGTTTATGTCTTGGTTCGTCTCAGAAATGTTATGCTCAGTTTAATATAGTTTTGGTTTAGAATCCTAAATACTGTCTTTAGGAAAAAGAGGCGCTACAATGTTGGCATCAGAGCCCATTAGTAGATCTTATATGGGCACTTAGTAAAAGCTAGAATCTAAAAGACATCAAGAATAAAAAAAAAATCATACTGTGTATAGTAGTGATTATTTGCTGTGGTTTGTGAGTAGTGTGTTTATAATATGTCTTGTAAAGTTTAGATATTAAGATTTATGTTCTTGTTGCGGTGGCAGAAAATGGCAGATGGTACTGAAACTCAGAGTTTGGAGGGTGGATCTAGTCAGCAAATTGAGAGTAGTAATGTGGAGATATTGATGGAGTCTATGGAAGATATGAGGCAACACCAACTGTTACTGGAAGAAAGGCTTGGAATTTTGCCTCCAAGACATAACTCAGGGAGTACAGATCAGGTTTCAAACCAAGGGGATATGATTATGCCGACACAAAATCAGAATCAACTTGGACAGTTACTTCATCAGTATTTAAAACTCTCTCCAGAGGTATTCAGTGGCAGCCCTCCAGATCCCGAGAAGGCGGAAGAATGGTTGCAAAATGCAGAACATGTATCCAATGATAAAGGTACTTGGGTTAATTTGGTTACCTTCAAATTTCGAGGGTCATCGCGAGATTGGTGGAATGCATTAATGAAAGTGGAAGGTGGAACAATGACTTGGAATAGGTTTAAGGACTTATTTATGGACAAGTATGTACCTGATGCAGCAAGAGATAGAAAATTTTCTGAGTTCATGTCGCTAACGAAGGGTGGTATGTCCGTCAGCACTTATAATGATAAATTTATAAGGTTGTCGCGATATGGAGCGGATTTGATAACCACTGAGGAGGCTAAAGCGAAGAGGTTAGTTTGGATCCCGAGATGCGAAAGCACCTCTCATGTTTACGAATCAAGACTTATGAGGATGCTTTGAATCGGTCTCTTGATTATGAAAATGAGATGGAAGATCAATTTACAACACGGATTAGAGAGAGGCCGCAACAATTTTCAGCAAGACAAGATCCAGCAAAGCGGCCAATGTTATCAGCTCCTAGTTAGACTTTTTTCAGACCACCAGTAAGACCATGGTCGACAGGGTCGGCATCAGTACCACCTACAACACGTCCACCTACAGTTAGACCTTAAGGGAGATGGGTACGTTTCCAGCAAGTACGCCCTGCTGCACCAGCAAGTTCTAATTTGAATTCTTACAAATATTTTACCTGCGGTGAAGGGGACCATCTCAAGAAAGATTGTCCAAGGAACCTATTAACTGGGTTAACAGAACAAGGAGCGGCATATACAATGGAGCCGATAGTAACTTCTAATCAAGAAACATCAGAAGAGAGGCAAGTGTTCTATACAATGGTAGAAGGGTATGGTTCGGCGACCGATCAAGCGGTTGAAGATAAAATATTATTATTCAATCATCTAGTTCATGTGTTAATGACCTTTGGTTCCACTCAATCGTTTATTAATCTCACCAAGAATCGAACTAGGTTAGACATGTCATGTAACAACAAAATGTTAGCTTTAGCTACACCATTAGGGAAAAACCTTTCCTTATCGAGTTTGCAAGAAATGTGTGATGAGGTTATGACCAAGAATTAATTGCAGACTTGATAGTGTAAGAGATGTGTGGTTTTGATGTCATATTAGGTATGGATTGGTTAGCTAAATATCATGCTAGTGTGGATTGTTATGCTAAAGTAGTTACATTTCATCTTGCTGGTCAATCTCCATTCGCATTTGTGGGTTCTATTAAGTCACGATGCATTTCAAAACTGAAAAAAAGGCTGGTGGTGAATATGGGTTTGGTTTGCTTGCTTGTGTCGTCGAAGATACGGTGACAGTGGGGTCGATACCTGTTGTGTGTGATTTTAAGGATGTTTTTCGGATGCTCTGCCAGGTTACCACCAAAAGAGAGATAGATTTTAGCATTGACTTACTGCCGGGTACTTTCCCAATTTCGAAAAATCCTTATCGTATGGCTCCTTGTGAAAAGAAAGAGTTAAAGTCACAAATAGAAGAGTTATTAAGTTTAGGATTTATTCAACCTAGTTTTTCTCCTTGGGGTGCTCCTGTTTTGTTTGTGAAAAAGAAGGATAATACGTTTAGGTTGAGTGTTGATTATTGGGAATTGAATAAAGTCACTATTAAGAATAGGTATCCACTTCCAAGGATAGATGATTTGTTCGATCAGTTGAAAGATGCCAATTTTTTTGCTAAGATTGACCTTAGGACTGGGTATCATCAGTTGCGAATCAAGGAAGGTGACATTCCAAAAATAACTTTTAGGACAGCGTTAGGGCACTATGAATACCTTGTTATGCCTTTTGGTTTTTCTAATGCACCAGCAGCATTCATGGATTTGATGCATAGGATACTCTGGCCAATTTTTAATGAATGTGTGATTGTATTTATTGATGATATTCTGATTTATTCGAATACTCGTGAAGATTATGAATTACACTTGCGGAATGTTCTTCAAACTCTGCGAGAAAATAATCTTTATGCAAAGTTTAGTAAATGTGAGTTTTGGTTGAATGAAGTTAAATTTCTTGGTCATATGGTTTCAAGTGGGGGTATTGTAGTAGATCCTTTAAAGGTCGATAGTGTTTTGAATTGGCAACAACCAAGGACGGTTTCAGAATACCGAAGTTTCTTAGGGTTGGCAGGTTATTATCATCGGTTTGTGCAGGGGTTATCTAAAATTGCATCACCATTGAGTCGATTAACATAGAAATGGGTTAAATTCGAGTGGACAGCTGAGTGTGAATCTGCTTTTCAAGAATTGAAGAACCGTTTAATTTCATCACTGGTGTTAACAGTACCAACTTCAGGGGCAGTTTATGATGTTTATACATATGCATCTAATGTTGGGCTTGGGTGTGTGTTAATGCAGAATAGGCAGGTTGTCGCCTATGCTTCCAGGAAATTAAAGGTTCGTGAGAAGAATTATCCTTTGCATGATCTAGAGCTGGCAGCAATCGTGTTTGCTTTGAAAATTTGGAGACACTATTTATATGGTGAGAAATTCAACTTGTATTCTGATCAGAAAAGTCTGCCAGACTTGTTCTCACAGAAGGATTTGAACATGAGGCAGAGGCGCTGGACAGAGTACATGAAATACTATGAGTTTACTTTATTGTACCATCCGGGTAAGGCAAATGCGGTGGCTGATGCTCTTAGTCGTAAGAAAAAGGGGATTCTAGCACAACTGATGATTAAGGAATGGTTGTTGTTGGAGGAAGTTGCGGATTACATATTCCAAGAACCAGAAAATGGTAGTAGTTGCAAAGGATTCTTAGCTCAAATGACAGTACAGTCTACTTTGGTTCAGAGGATAGCTAAGGCTCGGATAGAAAGTCAAGATTTTGTCAGGTATTTAGACATGGCTAATGACAAAGACAACAAGGACTGGAAGCTACATTCTGATGAGACTCTGCGTTTTAGGAATCTTTTATGGGTGCCGAAGAAGACGGGTTTACAGATGAGGAATGAGATATTAAATGAAGTGCATCGCTCCCATTACACTATTCACCCAGGAGACACTAAAATGTACAGAAATTTAAGAAGAAACTTTTGGTGGCCCGGAATGAAGAAATCTATTGCTGAGTTTGTGAAGAAATGTTTGACATGTCAACAAGTAAAAGCTAAAAAACAAGTTACAGGGGGGACTTCTTCAACCTTTACCTATTCTAGATTGGAAGTGGGAACATATTACCATGGATTTTCTTAGTGGGTTGCCTAGAACTAGTGACAGTATGGATTCCATATGGGTTGTGGTGGGCCAGTTAACGAAGACGGCTCATTTTATACCAGTCAAGACTACTTATTCAATTGACAAGTTATCACATGTGTATGTTTCTGAAGTTGTTCGATTACATGGAGTTCCGTTATCAATCATATCAGATAGGGGTGCTCAGTTTACATCGATTTTGGAAAGGTCTTCATAAAGCTTTTTGGTACCAATGTTGCTCTTAGTTGGCTTTTCATCATGATCGAGATGGACGATCAGAGCGGGTTATTCGTGTATTAGAAGGCATGCTTAGGGCGTGCGTACTGGATTTCCAAGGTAGTTGGAAGGGTCATTTGCCATTAGCTTAGTTTGCATACAACAATAGCTATCAGGCAAGTATTGGTATGGCTCTGTTTGAGGCATTATATGGGCGGACAAGTGTAGATCACCAATTTGTTGGACGAGAGGTTGGAGACAATTTGTTGGATTGGGCGACAATAATTGCAGAGACCACAGAGAATATTAGAATCATCAAAGAACGTCTTCGGGCAGCTCAGAGTAGACAGAAAAGTTATGCAGACCATAGTCGACGTCCACTACAGTTTGAAGTTGGGAATCATGTACTGTTACGAGTGTCGCCAAGAAAGGGTATTACTAGATTTGGCTTGAAAGGTAAACTCGCACCAAGGTTTATAGGACCATTTCAGATTGTTGAGAAGATTGGGAAGGTAGCATATAGACTTGCACTACCGGCAAGTATGGGTCAGGTTCATGATGTATTTCATGTGTCGATGTTACGTGGCTATGTGTCCGATCCTTCTCGTGTGTTAGATTGGTAGTCTCTACCACTAGAAGATAATGGCTCATATAAAGAAGGGCCGATAGAAATTTTGGATCGTAAGGAGAAAATTTTAAGGAATAAAATCATTCCTTTAGTGAAGGTGCGATGGATACATCATAACACTTTGAAGAAGCTACTTGGGAGAAGAGTCAGACATGAGTACTCAACATCGAGTTGTTCGCTTGAGGTATGTGAACTTCTTTTCTAGGACGAAAAGTTCTATTAGGTGAGGTGATTATAGCGATCCTGTGATTTATCCTTCATTTATTAATTTTTAGGCTTGATTAGTAATAATTGTGATGCTGTTACTTCTAAAATTTTCCGAAACCAATCATGTGATTAGATAGCCCTTGTTTGGTATTAGTATTTATTTATTAGGATGTTAAATATCCGTCTTTGCAGAAATAGCTTAGTGACGTGTTAGAACCTGTGTAGTTCTGAATTGTCTTAGCTTAGTCAACACAAATTAAATGTGGCGACACGGGGTTCGTTTTGTATTTCGTTGGGGGTATGTTTGGAAATGAATTGTGGTAAAACTCTTAAGGCTTATCCGTTTGAGAGTCTAGTATTTGGTCACTGTAAGAGAGCACACAGAGAGAAATCGACGAGAGATTCAGGTAAAAAGAAATACAATCAAAGGTCGAGAAAATTCGTACCCAACCCTGGTTACATCTTGAGTATTGGAAGTGGTGAGTTCCATGTTCATATCTACTGAATTTCATGGAGATTTTGAAGTAATTGAAGCAGGGTTTCTTGTTCTTGGTTTATGATTGAAGGTACGATATCAACCTTATATCTTCTTACTCCGATCAATTGAACGCAGATTAGGTCTTCTTCAATGAATCAATCACTCTATTGTTGTCAATTTTGTAAATAAATTTAGTATGAAGAACCTAGGGTTTTGGTTTCAACTATGCCTGGTATTGAAACATGTTAGGATTGAAATTTGAAATAAGGAAAGATTAGCGAAATTATGAATCTGTGTAACACCAGAATGTTAGGGTCTTCTGTTAAAACCATTTTTGTGATTGTTTTGTTTCTTATCTCTGTTTGTTGTTTCATGATAGGGGCAGAACTATGCTAGAACTTAGAATTAGGTATGATTTGGTCTTTTAAGTCACCATAATGTTAGATTGCTTAAGAATGTTACTTGAACTGAGGCAAACCACATCATCTCTGGAATTTCTTATGTTGACCTGTAACTTCTCATCCTGAATTAGGCACTTTAGATAATGATCTGAGTAGGGGTTGCTTCTCCTGAATTTTGGGCCTTTGCAAGACGTATTAATTGTAATTTTAAGTATCTTGTTCTGAACTACTCGATGTAAGATATGCCTAATCAGTAACTGCTACTCATCACTCTTGACCAACTCTATCTTTTGGTGATTTTGACTTATATTCTTCTTAAACTAGCTTAGGCTTCTTCTGTTAAGTATTAGTTATCCTTGAGCATATTTTTCCAGCATGTTATTCAACGTTGCAGTCAGAACTACGCTTTTTGTTGTGTGTCACATTGTGTATCGACTGTCTTGTATTCTTGGCAGTTCTGTTTCAAGGAGTTTGACAACTTACAGCTGGAATTAGCCTTAGTTTTCTATGGTTGTTGTTTGGAGCCTTGTCCAATGATCCCTTATTGATACTATTTGTCAAATTGCCTTGTATTTTCTTTACTTTATGACTAGGTCAGTTTGTGGGGACGTGTAAGTCGGTTTTAGTAAGGTTGTTCTATATTTTTCTAACTTAATTTTGTGTCATTCAGGTGTCTTCGGATTCGATAGGCGGGCTGCGGAGATTAAGGTTTGAGTTGTGAGTTGAGGTGGGAACTTACATTACTTTTTCGTAACCATTGATGGCTTTTTATAAAATTATGTTATGCACTTTAGCAAATTCATGCATTGTTAGTTTTAATTCTTGAAAACTCTGTAATTTTACTAATCTTTCCATTACTTGGAAATGACCTAAAATATACTTGCTTGCCTTATGATTGTGTCGGAAATAAGAATTTCCATTGTGTGGTATATAGGATACTGCTCCTTCTTTTATAACTACTTATTTTCAGCTTTTATGCAATGGCTAGGGCGATACACCGCAATATTAGCTAATGAGTGTGGTTAGCACAAATATTATATATTGTTCGATGAAGGAGTAGTTCCATATACATGACTGTATTTGCGTGCGTTGGTTGTCTTTTGATGTTTGGAGTATATGCTTGTTTATTCCAGTGGATGAAATGTATTACTATCGCTTGAAGAAAACTTGCATTCTTTAAATTCAACTTTGATGATTATATTGAAGTCGTGTAAGTATCCATTGGGCTTGTTTAGCTCACTCTTTCCACCACGTTGTTAGTGACAGGTAGCTTTGATGTAAGTGGTGTTGGTTCGGCCGAAGGAGAAATTGACGTTTGGGTCGATTAAGTGGACTTAACTTATGCTCTTGTGGCGTTCTTTGGTCTCAGTGTTATTAATTGCAGTCTTGTAACTTTCTGAAGGTGCTTTCTTTTTTGAGTATTTTGTATGTAAGCTAGTCTCTAACTCCTGAATGTATATAATGTATATTAACAAACAACACACTGTAAATTAGATGGTTATGTATAATATGAAAAGTCTAGTTTATGTCTTGGTTCGTCTCGGAAATGTTTAGCTCAGTTTAATATAGTTTTGGTTTAGAATCCTAAATACTGTCTTTAGGAAAAAGGGGCGCTACAATCTTTTCGTTCTTCGATTTTTGTAGATCTGTGTTTTTGATTAGGTGTTCATAATAATGAAAGTTTTGTTATGTGTTCATTCGAAAGAATGAACTCTGTTTTTTTGTTATGTATTCATTTTTAAGAATGAACTCTATTCTAGTTTTGATTTAGTTTGTTTTGATCAGGTGTTCTTTTGAAAGAATGAACTCTGTTTTTTTAATGAACTTTAATTAGATGTTCATTTGAAAAAATAATCTTTGTTTTTGTTTATAATAATAAAAGTTTTGTTGGGTGTTCATTTTAAAGAATGAACTCTATTCTAGTTTGAATTTGGTTTGTTTCTTGTTGTCTGTTCATTAGAAAAATGAACTATGTTTTTTTTTTTGTCATAATAATGAAGTTTTGCTTTGTGTTCATTTTAAAGAATGAACTCTGTTTTCATATGTGTTTTTACTTTGGTTTTATTAGGTGTTCATTTGAAAGAATAAACTCTGATAGTTCATCAAATAGAATGAACTCATGTACGAAAATAAGTAGGAAGTTCAGAGTTCATCAGAGAGCATGAACTCAAATAATTATGGAATATAAGAGTCCTTTACCGAAAGTGAAAACTACTATAACCCCCTACTATATGGGTTCAACATTAAGAAACCCAACAAAATGGATCCTTAATTTTCAACTCTATACTTAAGAAAAATGCTATTACTAGGCCCAAAATATCAATTTCTCTTGGATCGGCCCATAATTTTTATATTATGTATTTTAATAATGAAAACACTACCCTTTTGTATATATACAAGAGAGAAATCATAATATATTTTCATTTTCAGATTTTGTCTCTCTCTCTCTCTCTCTCTCCCCTATACGAGATTTTCTTCTGCAGAAATAGTTTCTCGTCGGATTCTTCATTTCTAGATCCGAAACAAGATTTCTCTCTCGAAATTAAGTTCTCACACATAACAACATCGTCAACGACTCTTTTTCTTGCGATTTCGGTGCATATCGGTGAAGAAAACTGAATGAAAATCGACAACAACAACTAGAAATGAAGATTAATCATCAAATCATGATGACAAATATAAGTTCGATATATCTTCATCTTTTCATTTGATTTAAACTTTTGATTTGTTAATTTCCAAATCGATATCAAAAGAATAAAAAAAAATGTTTATTGTTGAAAACCTAATCGATCTGATTTCATCTAGAAATCTTTATTCAAAACATGATCAGAATATAGATCTATAGTTATTTCATTTTGATCTCTCTTTTGAAATTGAAATTTTCAAAAAAATTTGTCAACAAATTTTCTAGGATTTCGAATTGAAAATCGATTTAACTTTTAGTCTATATTTCCGATAAAAAATCTAAGTTTATTTATGAACTCAGAGCATCTTAATCTCCGTTATCCGTCAAATGAGATCGGAGATGGAAACAACACGATTTTCTTGAATCAATCGATTCATTTTATTTGAATATAGGCACGTGTTTTTTTTCGAAGCATGAAATTTATTGGGTTAGACTGAAATTACACGGGGATACGTAATACCCATAGAGTCTGCTATTACAATAGAACCAATAGACTGCGGAATTGTATGTTCTTATACTGTGGTTGTGAGCCTCCCTATGAAACAGTCATCCGCTGCTCGATTTGCTAAACCGTCTGCCGCTTGATTTCCTTCTACTCGTAGGCGTGTCTAATGGTGTATTCTTTGGATTTGGGTGAGCCTTTGTTTGATCTTTGCAAACAGATTAGATATATACCATGGGGCGTTGGTGTCCGAGGTTAGAAATCTCATTAAACTTTCCGAATCTGTTTCAAATTGAACCTTTGGCCATCCTCGTTTCGTCGCCATTTTGGAAGCGATGTGCATGGCCCAAGTTTCCGCTGCAAGTGATGTGGTGATGCCTAGCGATTGTGCTATTGCCAGGATTGTGCTGGTTTCCTCGTTTCGACATATAATACCTGCTCCTACTATTCCGGGGTGACCCCTTGCTGCCCCGTCCGTGTTGATCTTAATCCAATCTGGGTGGGGCTTGAGCCATCCCACAAAGATGGTTGAAGTTGTGATTGTTCTTTGGGGAGGGTTTGCATATGGCTGCATCTCAGGGAGCACCGGTGGAAGGTGACTCTAGGCCCATGAATAATCCTGCTGGAGTTTGATAGCCATTAGCATTACACTTGTCGTATTTGGTTGTTATTGACGATACATCACGTTGTTCCTGGTTATCCATTGATAGAGCATGGCTCGGTTGAACCCACCAAGCGTTGGTATGTCAAGTTTGGTTGTCATATTTTAGTGAATCAAAACTCATGTTAAGAGTCGCTTGAGTATGTACTAGAGTTAAACTTCGTATAGGTTAGCTTGAAATTATTAGGATTTGAGACATTACAAGTATTGCGAAGTGACGTAGCGGAAGCGTATGATTTTGGATCAAAGATCCGATAAAAGATAAAACTAGTGTGAGGTCAATAGATTCACAAAAGTGATGATAAAATAAAGATAGTAAAATAAAAGATAAGTTTGATATTAATCAATAATAATATTGGTTGTAGCATTGTCTATCTCTACGATGACTATGACTTCTTATATAGGCTTCAATGGTTCCAAATATAATTAGGACTAGAAAACGAACTCAAAGAAACTAGGAAATAAATCTTAAACAAAGAAATAACCTAGAAGTAGTAAAAGGAAATTTAATAAGAACTATAATAGGAAATAGAGAACTAATGAGTAGGATGTCCTACACAGGCCCCCCTTCTTGAAAAAAACAGACCTCGAGTTCAACATAGAGAAACAAAAATGCCCTTTCACGATCATAGGGTCGAAAACGACAACGAAGACTATCCTCTTGTTAAATAATCTGCATCACTCACACCTGAAATTTCCGTCCTTGAAACTCAAAATTCGAATAGGTAGGATCAATAACTTAGGCGATTAGTTACTAATGTAATTCGGCATAAGACGCTCATTTAGACCCAAATTTTCGTACCCTTCCAACATATAATCATAGTCACTTTGCCCGCGTCGTAAGGTTGAAAACGGCGGCGAAGATATTCATGTATTAGATACCTTGAGTTCGCCATAGTATAACAAGCATCTTTTCCGAGGATCATATGGTAGGAAAGCGACAATGAAAGATCATCATTTATTAGATTCTTTACATCCAGCTAGTAGAATCTTACGTATGTAGGCACTAGAATACTAAAGTAGTTAGCATTAGAAATGCATATGTCGAGAAACATAATCTTATCAAATCCTTTAGAAAAAGAAAAGACTTCTCTTGCCCAGGAAAACGAATTTTCATGCCCAAATGCCAGGCACATCTGCAGGGTCGTTTCTTTTTGCTAAAAATGGTAACGTAACAAGGGATATCACCAACTGCGGTCTCGCCAGCTTGTAAGCTAATTTCTCATAAAGATGCATATCATTAGTAAGACCAGCTTCTTTCACGTAAGTTGAAAATCCCTGATCAATTTTCATTTCCCATGTATCCATTTTAGGATTGGCAGCTCCAACAATATAAACAAACCAATTGGGACATTGATTTTGATTAAATAAAGACGCCCACCAAACAACATAGAAGTATACTTTGTTTTCGTCCACTGGAGAAAATTTTAGTAATAACGTCTCCAGATCCTTATAAGACACAGCTAAGCAATTGGTTGCTTCTTGAATAAAATGACAGAGATTTTGATACGCAACTTTCAGAGCATCAAAGAGACAATCAGTTATGTCTCCTTTAACTCTGAAAAGTTGAGTCATATGTTGAAAGAGCAATCTAATCGCTTGTGAAGAAAATGTTCTGTCATCATTCTTGATTTCAACAAAACTCCAGGATGCAGTACCCGCTTGACACAAAATTTGTTCCTAGGCACATTTGGTATACCAATACTCATTCCAGGAATCTTCCGTAGTAGATAAACCAGTGAGTCTTAGAATTCCTGCAAAACTTTGATTTAGCTTGCGAAAACCAACACGAACAACCCAAGGAGGTTTTCGTGGAATCTCATAATCTTGGTTAGGAACATCACGATGAATTTCTTTCACTTCCAAGATATCACAAAAATACTTCGACCAATTCAATATAACGATCATTAGATTACTTGGATTACGTACCTTTAGTACAGCTACAAAACAGTCTCTATATTTTACAAGCAAATCTGAAGCTTTAGAAACTCTTTTTCCCCTAAGGTCATGGCTAATCACATTCTTTTTCCGGCGAGTAATTCCGTAGGTACATCCATCTGTAAGAACAAACGGTATCTCGATAACCCTTTTATGATCCAATACCAGTATACGCAGATCATAATTTAAATTATGACTGATCAACATAGCCCCCTGCGACACTAGCTTCTTCATTGAATTCTGTATATCTGCCAATAAACAAGTAACTCCTGCCAAATCCTTAGCAGCGATCACAGTTATTTCAGTTCTATAGTTAACAATAGGCTTATTGGGTTTCACAAGTGTATCGAGTTTCATCTCTATATCCCAATATATAATACACACTTGAATTACAGCTTCTAACTCTCCACTGACGTCTAAATTTATTTCGATATCATCTACCTTAGCTTTATTATAAACCGCAACCCAGCAAATAAAAACGTCCATAGACCTTTCATGTACTGTCAACATCGCTCTAAAAATCCTGAAACTCTTTCTGACGCAAAACAAGACATCACAATTCAATCCAGTGAAGAATCGTTCCACACGGGGTCAAAGGACAAACAGCGTGCAGCCAAACCTTGAATTTTCAAACCAGAATTCAGAAGAACCCTAAGAATAGGACATAGTGCAGAATATCTAGTTAAGTTCAATGTCGATTGCGATTCCGTCACAATATCTTCATTTTTAACCTTAACTTCAGATGCATCTAGAGTTTTCACAGTTGTAAGTTGCTGAAAGACGCTAGTCCCGGAGAGACAACAAGACACAGTGGAAGCTTCATTGCTTTTAGGGTGATAACAAACACCAACTTGAGCACCCGAGATTGAGGCGACAACTATCGGAAGGTTTGCATTACAATGAACCAATAGGTTAATCAATGTGATCATGCCTGAACACGCCTTTGCTTTTCCTCTTGACATAAGACTTTATCCACGATTGCTGCCACTGGGAATTGATTAGATTCAGATTTAACAGTTGTATCCTCTCTTCTCTTTCTTCTCCTTATTAAGGTTTTGCACAGCACAAGCCAAGGCGGCTTTTGAGGAATCTCATAATATTGGTTAGGAAAACCAAGTGAAATAGATTCCTTAGCGCAAGATTTTAACACCTCTCTACCGATAGGAATTTTCCTTTGTACCAGTAGGAGTGCAATATTCTACAAATAATGAAAAGTATATCTCTCAAGGTGACCATGGATGATTCTTGTGTAACAGCCATGAGACCTGGGAAAATCAACTTGGTGATATTATTTTGGTTTGGAATCTGCTTAGTTATTTCATAAAGAGCCTGCTCACTATCTTTCGAAGAAATATCCCTTGAATCTAGTAAATATTGTGAGCGCCCATCCCAACGAACAGTATACTTCGACTGCTCTTCTAACTTCAAATGTTTATGCCATAATATAGGGAAATTCAAAAACTTAACATAACTATTGATATTATGGAAGCTTAACTTTGGCATAACAAAATCGATGGGAGTATTAGAAACGTCGACAATCTCGAAACATTGAGGCTTATTCCTGACGGTATGATCGAGTTCCTCTTGAGTATGGACATTCTTAGGAACAGAGGTAGCTATGGAGGAAATATCAGAAGAATGGGATTGTGGATGCTTAATTTCAACAACACTAGAATCCTCTTCATCGCCACCCTTATTTTCTTCTTCTTCTTCTAAGGTAGGTTCTTGTGAAGTTGACGTTGTTGTAAAACCTTCCAGAAACTTCTCTTTACAACGATCAATCATCTCATCGAATTCTTTCCAAAAATCTGACTCTTTTTGCTCAACCCTATGTTGTAATGGTGATTGTTTGCGTAATCCCATTAAACAATGCAATGTGTTACCTTGGCGAAAATCAAAACTATGCATATTTTCATTATAAACAACACCTAAACTCGAAAGCCAAGGCTCGCCTAATATCACATGAAAATCGTTCCTAAAAGATAATTCACAACAAGCAAAACTGCCGTACTTACCTTCGTTGAAGCTAAATTCAATATAACCGCCAAATAAATCCCATTCGCCGTAATTCCTTTTTTAAAGTAATTTGCTGCTCCAATAGATATATAATTTTTCGGGCTTGATGGATCAATAATAAAGTCAGTGATCGTTCCATCTACACTGAATCTAGTACGAAATTCATTTTCCATTACGAAGAAATTAAGGCACTCAATGGAGGCTCTTAACCATGGATAGAAACAAAGCCAAAAACTCAAAAATAGAGAATCTCAATCGTGGCTCGATGCCACTTGACGTAAGCGGAAGCATATGATTTTGGATCAAAGATCCGATAAAAGATAAAACTAGTGTGAGATCAATAGATTCACAAAAGTGATGATAAAATAAAGATAGTAAAATAAAAGATAAGTTTGATATTAATCACATAATAATATTGGTTGTAGCATTGTCTATCTCTACGATGCCTATGACTTCTTATATAGGCTTCAATGGTTCCAAATATAATTAGGACTAGAAAAGGAAATCAAATAAACTAGGAAATAAATCTTAAACAAAGAAATAACCTAGAAGTAGTAAAAGGAAATTTAATAAGAACTATAATAGGAAATAGAGAACTAATTAGTAGGATGTCCTACATCACGAAGACTTGAAGATGTGAAGAAGAAAGGAGCTACAACGACAACAATCATCCTTCCACTTGAGGTTAGTGATATTTGACTTGAACTGTTTCATTCCCTAACGTATCTTTCAAGTCGTGCATATTGAAAACATAACTGCGAAGCATATTTGAACTCTAGATAGACATAATATTAAGGAATACAATACGAGGTTTATTGCTTAACCATTAAACTTTGTAGATAAGACATCGCCATAATCATTTGAATGCTATTGCGATTATGTATGGGTATGAGTTGAGGATTTCATCCTAGGGAACAATGTTTACATGTGTTCTAAGGAAGTAAGTTCATAAACTTGTTTGTGAACCGAAAAGGAAATTGCCAGGTGTTATTGGTTTTGTTATTCATTGCATATCTTATGAACAACCAATATGTGTGATAGAGTATAACCGCTCACAACTTGTTGTGTTCTTGGTAGAACTGTTCACAATGTCACGACTTATGTATTGGTATAACTGTTATTAGTAAAAGCAGATCTTAAGTAATCACTTTTTGTGGTATGATCGGATTTTGTATGTCTGACCTTGTAAAGGAAAGGGAACCGATCCTTGTAAGGAAAAGGAACCGATCCTAGTAAGGAAAGAAACCGATCCTAGTAAGGGGTGCGATACATCAAAGGGAACCGATCCTTGTATAGGGAGCAACAAGGTTTATAACGAGAAAAGGGAACCGATCCTATGGACATGTGCAACACATATAAGTTAGATACCATATATCTATGGGGAACCAATCCTAGTACCTAGTCAACCGAACTTTTGGGAAGCTAGTGTGACTATGCCACTGATACTCACATGGAGGTAGAGGCGAAACTTGTTTTGGTAGAACCGTAAACCCATGATTTTGATTGAATGTTGGTTTGATCAATCACATAGTTCTTGAAAGTCGAGATGAACCAATTCTAAACTTGTTTGGAAGTGTGGCAAATCAGTTTCAAGGTTGTAAGTGTGAAAGAGAACTTACAAAGTTAAGATGTCGACAAACTTTGAACACGTCTTTTGTGAATGTTTATTTCTATAATTGTTCAAAGATATTCCTTAACGTCTAAGGAGGAGAATCCCAAGATCGAAACATAAGTAAGTTAAGAATCTTTTAATTAAGGTTATTAATTTCATTTTGTAGGGAAATTACAGAATTAGTAATGTGCATTTACTAATTAGATTTTTCGAGAGATTTCGATCGTTATTTTTAGACAGAGCATTTCCAGGAATTATGAAAACCGAATCTGTGCTTTTATGAATATCTTGAGAATATTTTCGGTTTTGGAAATTCCTTGGTGTCCAAACTTCCTTGTCTATAAATACATGAAGTTTGCCTTTCTAGCAAACTAATCATTCGTAATAATGATTTACTCTTTTGTTGTTGTTACTAGTGTAGCCCTATTCGGATAGGAGAGTAACCTAATTAGGCGAAATCTCTTACGGCTACTCAGTTTAAAGTCTTCTTTGGGATTGAGAAGCTCTAGCACGACCCGTTGGTGGGAAACTAGATAATTGCGGTTTATCTTTGTTTCGATTGATTTGATTGACTAACGATGGTTGAAATCTGATTGCACCTAGTTTGTTTATTCTTGAGAATCTTCTCTTCTGATATAAGATTCACTCAAACTAGTTCAGAGTTTCGACGGGGATCTTTAGACTGTTGTTAGTTCTAAAGACGATCTTGTGATAATCCATTGTTAACAGACTCCGTTCATGCGTGATTGATCACAAGATATTCAAATGATTGTGTGCAAGTTTTTATTGAAGATTTAAGAAGATTTGAAGACAAAGAAGATATTGAAGATCTTACTTGGGTTTTATAATCTTTGGTGTGCACAATACTTGTTTTGGTAAAAGAGGATCCAATTAATAATCGGTTTATCCTTGTGGTAGATTGGATTGATTAATTGAGTAGATCGGCATCAATCGTTTCCTTGTGATTAAAGGTATTGATTGGCTTAATCTTAAGCGATTACCTTTGGGTGATTGAACATAAGATAGATCTAAGGACGACGAAGGAGTTTATGTTAAGATAAACAGAAGAGCCTTTGTCCGACTCATATCACTTGGTTGAATAGAGTTGATACCAAAGCAGATTTGTTGTTCCTTTCTTGTTTGGAATACGAACCAAAGGAATTGTTCCAAGTACTGACTTATTCACAAGTCGGAGACGTGGGAATACTGAGACGGAACTAAGTGAACTATAGGGTTAGTTACTTGGTCTCAACTATACGAAGTTAGGTGTAATTTTGTGTAGCGGCTTAATCACGAGAGTATTCAATTACGGACAAGGTCTCGGGGTTTTCTCGCATTTGCGGTTTCCTCATTAACAAAATCTTGTTGTGTCATTTACTTTTATTTTCCGCATTATAATTGTTTTATTATAATTAAAGTAAATCACACAAACGTTAATTCATATTTACTTGATAAGCAATCCTATTGTGTTTGGTTAAGTCCGAACCTTTGTATCAAGTAAACATACTTGTTTGTTGTATTGTCTCGATCTCGTGTCCATAGACGATCACACGAAGTGTGAACCGATTAGTTGCATTGTCTCGACTCAGTCCATAGACAATCACTTTCGGAGAAATGACTTATAGGTAGGAAAAGTTTTAGCTTGAGGTATATTTGGGTACCTCGCTTTTTCAATTGGTATCAGAGCGGGCAAACACGAAAAGATCTAACAATCTATGTTTGGTGCGATCAACCTATAAGAATGAATCCAAAGGATGATTCAATTAACGTAAGTCAAGATAATGAGAATAAGATCGAAGGAAAACCAATGGAAATTGGTCTCGAAAGTCTTTTCTAAAATCAAAGAAAAAGTCCATGACTAATATTTTGATTAGGATCGGGTTTACGATCGAGAAAAGAGTGAGTTAGAAACTCACGTAACATGGTTTGGACTCGTCTCCAATTCATTGTGAAAAATAAATCGAGAAAAAGAGATTTGATTCTCTTGTCTTCCCAAGTTTGAATTTCGTAAGGGTGATAGAAAGCTTTTCAAACATATTGAAAAATTTCAGAAAAGGGTAAATCCATTGACAGTCTAGATGATGTCCTAGAACTTATCGTTCAAATGAATGTAAGAATATGTGAAGGAAAGCGAGAAACACTTAGTCTTCAAAATAATCTGGTAGATTATGAGGAACAAAAACTAGCTTTATGCAATGAAGTTCATCAACAGACTAAAGAGTTTGAAATTCTTACTCAATCGCTGGAACACTCACAGATAAGGAATGAGGTCCTTATTGAGAAACTCCTTCTTTTGTAACATGTCGGGGAGGTATATCCCGAACAAGTGTATAGAAAAACATTTCCAGCAAGGAATGAAAACCTTAAGAGGACATATAGAACGTCTTGAACAAGAGACATTAGCAAATTGTCGACTAGCAGATCTAGACAAAACGGGTTCAAGTTCGAGGAACATACCATCCTGGGAATAAGATGTAATTAAGGATATTGTATCTTGCGATTCCCTTAACAAAGAGGATGGGTTCAGAACCCACAAAGAAGAACATGATCATGTTCGAAAGGGAGAAAGATCTTCTCCTGTGATGTATGATGAGGATTATCCTCATCCCAGTGCGTAACCGCATTGGAATGTGCATCCTTACTTTGCCCAATCTTCGGATGTAAGGAAGCACACATACATGGGCAGTTGGTATCCTACTAATATCTCCTATTCAATATAGAGAGATTACACAATCTACCTTAAGGATATATTAATCATCTTTAAGTGTAGAAAAGTTGTCTTACAACAACTTGTGTAAAAAGGATAAGTTAGTATCTTCTGATACCTATTTTGAAGAAAATCTATTTGGAGTATATTGTGTTTCTTTAACACATTAAGATGCGAAAATCTCTTCAAATCTTGTCAGAATTATTTATTTAAGGCTGATATCTATGTTTGGAATGTGTTAAAGGTATTCAAGTATTTGTACTCAACGTGTATGAGAACTTATACTAAAGGATGTATTCTCAAACCAGATCTCAAGCAAAACTTCTGAAAGCCTTTAGTGGAATGACTTATAAGGATAATACTCATCTTGATAATGCCATCAAGAAATATGGTTGTGAAAATACCTATAATGAAAAGGATGATATGACTCATCTCCTTGTCCAAAACAGTTTGGATGCTAAGGTTGATATTATCAATCTTCGACAAGTCCTCCTCAATACCATCGAAACTCATCATAGACAGGCAGCATTACTTAGAACTGTTATCCGTAACCAAAGGAAAATGATTAAACTTGGAATCGGTAATAGGGAGTATGCTAGGAATATTAATCGAAAGGTTAATGATTTAGCCTGTGAACATAACCAAGGTACTGTGTGCAGAATCCGAGATATCAGTTGTGATGTTGTTGATGAAGATCCTGAAAAATTTGAGGAAATTGAAGATGATCTTTGAAAAGCACCTGTCGGAAGGTCACTAGAGATTAAGTTATTTGTTGTAATACTTAATCTAGTAAAATAGACTTCAATTTTTGATTTCTTTCATTGATTGTATTGGTCTGTTATGAATAAAATTATTTGATTGGTAATTTTTATTTCTTGTGATAGTTTTTGATTTACATAGCCTGTGCTTAATTGTTTTACCTTATTGCTATGTATGTTTATGGGATGTTTGATTTCGGTTTTACTACCTTAATATTCGATCTCATATATTGTGAACCCTCACAGTTTGGGTGACTTTTTGATTTAGCGGTTAAGTTCTAGCCCTAGTAGGTAGGCTTTATCAAAGGATTATGAGGGGTTCTGATAGAAACAATATGTGAAAAAGTCACAATATGTTGAATCGGTTTTGGTTTAGCACAAAAGCATATGTGTTTCGACGGTTTTCAACTTTTGCTTGCAATTGTTAAAACCGGTTTTCAACCTTTCTCTGGTAAAGGTTGAGGTGTGTTGTTATTATTTTGTTCACGCATAAGGATGACAACGTGGTGATATTTCGATATCAATTCTCCCTGGACGAAGATGCAATCATATTGGAGAAGTGGATGCGAAATTTGAGGTAACAATCTTGTTAGTTAATTGTTATCCTGTTTAAGAAAAGCCCGAGTTTATATTATATATATTTGTTGCTTTTGCTTAACAAAATTTCGGTTCAATTGATATTTATTCCATGATGTGTGTGTGGATGTATGTTTCAATTGGTTCCAGTTAAGAAAAACTATTGTTATCTTGCTTTATTGTGTGGTATCAATTGTTTAGGCTTACAAAATTTCGGTACAATTGATGTGTGTGTGTGATTCAATTGGTTCTGGTTAAGAAAAACTATTGTTATCTTTCTTTTGTATGATTGTAGATGGTGGATTTTCGATAAAAGCCAAAATCGTAAACCCATAATTATAAGTATTCCTGATCCAGCAATCAGACGAATATTGAGGCTCATGTCTCTTATCGAAAGCATGAAAGCTCATGCCACAAGAATCTCGATCGAGAATCTTGTCTCTCAGAGTATATATGGATATGTAGTCTTTCAGCTGAGGCAACAACATATCTCATGAATACTGAGCAATTTCAATAACTACTTCTATATAGAATCGAAAGATTAGATGGCTCCTAGACAGCTTGCCTGCTAGTATAGAGAAATAACGTTTTCAGGATGTAACAATGTTTTCCCTGACTATATGAAAGAAATATGACGCTTCAACAAGCTCATAACACTAGATTCCTGAATAATTAATACTCCTAGACGATCGTACTAGTATAGAGCCATTAATTAGTTATTCTCAAAATCAATAGATTCATTAACTGAATCCCCGGAAAACATTCAATATTTTCATAATATTTCGTTACTTCAATTCATGGTTCTTCCCAGCAGAATTCCGTGGGTTAGTAATAGATATTCAACGTACGGGCATCTGAGCTACCTTTGAGTAAGCCCCGATCAAAATAGTGCAAGTGTATTTAACAACAATGCACTAACGAGCACCTGAACACACGAATGAGTATTTCATAATACGACGAGACGATGAACCTATGCAAAATAGGAAGAAAATAATAAATAATAAAATATTAATCAAGGCGAGGGGATTGGGCTCACCGGATGGCCAGTCATGCCGTGACAGTACCACGCCAAAATTCTATATTTTATCATATTTTTTATTATATTCCTTGATCTCATGAAAATCCTTTCATTTGAACAAATATCCTTTGTTTTAAGGAAACTCCTCTTAGTTTCATGGTGTTTCCTTCGTATCAAGGAAATAATATAAAATTGGGAAAGGTGTCATGGGACCGTGTCTGCTAGCTGGCCGGCTATGCCCTAGTCATGGTCGGTCCCACACCTCATGAATCCTCAATATTTTATTATTATTTCCCTAATTTCATGAAAACTCCTTAATCTCATGATATTTCCTTGATCACATGAAAAATAATATAAAATTAGGGAAACCCGTGGGACCGGGCCATAGCCGGCCGGTCATGCCCTAGCTGGCCCCACATGTCTTATTTTATTATTATTATATTTTCATGTTTCCTTAATCCCATGAAATTCCTTGATTTCATGATGTTTCCTTCAAATTATGAAAATTCCTTCAAATCATGAAATAATACATAAAATTGAGGAAAACTCACGGGACCGGGCCCTAGCCGGCCAACCATGCCCAAGCCGGTCCCACACGTCCCTTATATTATTATTATTATTTTTTATGTTTTCCTCATCTCATGGAAACTCCTTGATTTTAACAAACTCCTTGGTTTTATGATATTTCCCTAAAATCATGAAAACATAATAAAATTAGGAAAAATACCATGGGACCGGCCTCTTGGCCGGCCGGCCATAGCCGGTCCCACAGTTTATGATTCCTTCATTATTTTATTATTTTTCCTTCATCTCATGAAGTTTTCACGGTCTCAGCGAAAATCCCTGATTTCTCCATATTTTCTCAAAATGTTGCTCAAACGCACACTAGAAAATATCAAAATTCTCATAACTGAGATCCGAACACTTTGGTGATGTGAGCATGTTACCTTGACCGACCAGGGTTGGCTCTTTGGCTTGCAAGAGGCCGGTCTCGTGTATTTTGACAATTTTGACCTAATTGGCGCAATTGCACGTATTAGGTCCAAAACTCTTCCAAACAACTTGGAACTTCATAAGACGATCAATATTCGGTCCCGTGACTACCCAGGGCCGGGTTTCATGACCCCTTGGTCGGTCCTCACATCTTCATAATTAATTAGGTTTTATTACCTAAGGTTGAGACAGGGCATTATTTTAATAAATGATTAAAACAACATTTAATCATCCTTTCATCAAATCAATTGGTCTTGAGAGACCTTGATATTTACTCACGTGAGCATCTCGGGCGCTACATGGTTGATCCATAATCCTATGTATCCGGTCCTCCTTCGCTCCGTGGTTAATTTTCAATAAACCATCAGTTAATCATCAATTGATCAAATTAGGGTTTTGAGTCCAAGGTTCATAATTCCAGATTCAAACGCTAATAATTTTACGTTGATCCCATGATCAACATTTTATTTATCATACTCGGTTCAATTGCCAGTATCTTATTTGTTCATGATACCAATAATTCATCGAATGAGCAACATTTGCTCAGATGAGCAATATTTGCTCAAACCAAGGAATACTGGTTTAACTATCAATATTCAACAATTCATCGAATGAGCAATATTTGCTCATGTTAGCTTATTCACGCATTATATCTCTGTCACAACAGACATGTTCAATTCATGAGTCTCAGAACATTTCCAAATCACATTCGACTCAACAAAACAAGGACTCATCGTCCCATGAAGTCATAAAGTCAAAGAATCGACTAACTAAATACACGTTCCGCCTTGCAGACTCCACAATCACACGAGACATCAATCGTGTTACATGGGGGGATATTAACTAGGGTTTTGGTCTGGCGGTCTACGGCACATGTGTTCATACACACGATGAGAATGTGAGCAAGTCGTGCAATCAGTTGAAGGAGTTAACAAAGTAGTGGATGGAAAATCAACCAAGTCTCAAAGACGTTGAGCAACCGGGTTTTAACACGATTTCCACTTCCCCATTCTTTGATTCCATCAATTTGTCACACTTCATGAGATCATGGTGTTTTCAATTCCAGCAATATAAATAAATCTCCGAATCATGATTGAAACAAGGATAATCTCACGTCAAACAGACAACACGAGATTAACAATCCAACTCTCAACAGAGCAAATTCAATCCTTCAGAACTTATCTTATTTTCAGAATACACAATACACCTACAATCTTCAATCACCATTGATCTCACACATTTCTCAGCTCCCCTCCTACAGACCGACCCATCATCTCTTGTGACCGAATTTACTCCGGAACGGCCATTGTCTTGATTTAGTCCAGAGTACTACAAATTGATCTCTCGAATTCAAAGCACTCCCTTCTTGCAGTGCATCTGTGTGAGGTTAAGCATTTCGCTCGGTTCAAGGAGTCTCCTCTGCGCGATCATCTCCTCAATTCCGTAAAAACCAGTGAATCGTTTTTTCCCCATCTACAGATTGGCGACCACAGTGGGAGATTAATCTCTCGGTTGCAATCTCACGGTTTCACAAGATGGCTGTCTTAGGTCTGGATTAGTTACAGGTTCCAATGCAAACGATGCTAGCACTAGAAACAACAACAATAACAATGAGGATATTCCGGAAACAATTCCAGCCTCTAACACTGGCGGTGGTGATATTACTCCTCCTCACACTAACACGGAAGGTCATCCTCTATCCGCCCGACACCCTGAAGAAGTAAGAGGAAACCCACCACCTAACATTGCTGATCTCATCAAAGTGCAAGAGACTCTTGCCAAGAATCAGACTGACATGGCTGCTACACAGAAGGAGCTGTGTAATTATCTCAAAAATCTTACCGACAATATGTTAGAGAAGACTTAAGGAAAGGGAAAAGAAAAAGAGACATCTCCAGATGCTGATCCTGAAGTAGTTTCAATTCATACAGTGGATGGCAACAAAGTCCGCAAAGCTGCAGACAATCCATCAACAAAGGAATCATCAAATTTCATTACTCGGGAAGATTTGGAACGTATCTTGGAGAACCGTGGAAAAGACAAGACATCACATGTCCATAGTCACCAGCCTCCGTACCCTGCTGCTACGCAAAAGATTCCTCTTCCAAAATGGCATACACCTGGTACAACAGCATCGCACTAGGAACTATCAACAATTGGGGAGAAATGATTAACGCCTTCTACAGAAAGTACTTCTTTGTGTCAGAGAAAATTACTCTCTCGATCTTGGAAGAATGTTTAGGAGGAAGAATGAACATCCCAATGACTACGTGAAAAGATTCGAGTCAGGCGTTGGACTGTCATGATCCAAACGTCACGGAGCAGCAACTGGTAGACTTGTGTATCAACGGCATGATCCCGGTCTACATAGCTTTATTGGAAAATCTTCGTTTCCAGACCTTCTCAGAGCTTCATGAAGCGGCGAAGAGATCGGCAACTACTGCGCTCGCTTTACTGGAAAGAACAAAAGCTATGAAGAACCGCGAGACACTCGAAGTAGCAGACGTCTGATCAAGAAGCAGTAAAACCTCCAGCCTTCCACAAACAACATTTGCGAAGGGAGCAAATGGAAAGCCAAACCGACGCGCAAGCATACCTCGGCTCCTTCAAAAGCACAAAGCAAGGATAAGCAAGATGCACAAGCCTCGACCAACGCACAAGAGTTCTTTATCAACAAGCACTGACTTTCCTTTTCCATTGAAGAGGTGATCGAACTCCTGGAAGTCACGGGTCCAAGATGGTGCAATCAAGTTGCCATTTGTCAAGAAAGAACCAACTGAAGAAGACATGGAAAGTCCTCGCACGCCGCTTCCACGGGTTCGTCAATCATCACACAAGCAATCGCAGTTTTGAAACATATTTTCAAAGAGAAGGCTGATCCACAATAGCTTCAACTGGGATTTGAAGGAGTACACAAGAATCCTCTCCCATTCAGAGAACCTTTACACTCTCTCGAACAACCTATCAAAAAGGCGGTTCAATCCTCGGTCGAACGTGAATTGCTCTATCCGTCGAAGGCATAAAGGAGAGACATGTTCACAACACTAAACCACATTGTGTCAAGAAGTCCATTCGGAAATAATTCTTGAGCCTCCAGCCACAGACCAAGAGATGTACGGTTGGGGACTGCCTTACCACGATCGGAAGAAACGAATTTGGAAGAACGTTAATCGATGCTGGCACCGGCATCAACAACATTCCACCGAAAACCATCGAGATCCACATGCATCATTCGACAAGAATCTACTCATGCTCCCATCTTAATCAGAGACCTTGAAGGAGAGCTCGGAAATACTTATGGCTACATCACTCTCAAAGTGAACATAAGTTCAACCTGGACGAAAACCAAGTTTCACATAATCAGGAAGATCTAGGATATGACATGTCCTTCAGACGAGCGTGGATCCGCGCTGAAAAGATGGGTACTTACAAAGCGCCTTTTATTACACATCTCTCCAACGAAGAAAGTTCTTATACTGAAGATTTGACGGACATTTCATCATCAGAGTACTTTGAGGAATTTTAAAATTTAACGAGGTTGAAGCAAGAACCTGCAAAAGATGCATAGACATTCATAAAGAGGTTCCGCACTCAGGCAAGTCTCATTCCATGTCTATGTCATTTATTCCCCACATGCTATCCTAGCATGGGGACTTAATTATGCTAGCAACTCTACAAGATTTTATGAATGGTAGCTTCACCGCATTAATATTTTACCAAGTGGTTGAATCTGACGTTTCTCCGAATCAAGCAATGAAACATTCATTACTGATGTCCAAACATGGCAAAGAACACTTTGGGCATTTCTCCTGCAAGTCCATGTGTTCCACAAAATCAGAAAGCTCTGATGTCTGCACAAGTGTCGAATCCCACTACCGCAACGAAAGGGATGCTGAATCAACAGAAGATACTCCAGGGCCGAGATGATCAAACCCCTAAGACATTCGATGCTTAAGGAATATACTCTTCAACGCTCAAGCATCTAAGAAGCCATCATATTTTCCTCCCAATCAAAGAGTACAACACAAATATCTCGACGATGACACATTGATTCAACACCAGCACGATCAAAGAGTAACTAAAACTACAATCGATAAGTCTTCATTATCCCATGATAAGACTTCTGAAGCATATGCAACATCCTTGATACATGGATGGCACTAACTCCTTCAACATACACTGGGCAACCTGAGGTGATTCCATGAAACTTTATCAACGGGATTTCTCTACATCACAAGCCCCTGCATGATTGAGGAACTTTCTCTCTTCACCAATCACATCTAGTATGAAAACTTCTGATGCTATCTACAGCAACAACATCGACTCACTGACAAAGCCAGTTCCTGGTAAAGTTATGCTTTCAGGATCATTCAGGTTGAACTCTCAGTACACCTTCATCTTAGCGACGCTCAACTCATCAACTAGTTCGTGAATGTAAAAGGCTCACTGGATGAAAGACCAAAGATTATATCTATAATCATGGTTATAGCCTTTTTGGAGCAACTTCAACCATGGTATCAGCATCAACAATAATCTATAGAGGAACACCATCCATGATTTCAGCATCGACAAGGATCTCTGGAGCGTAATCATTCATGGTCTCTAAAGACACCACAACGGTCTCAGGAGCAACATCCTCAGGGCTTCATCAACTAATCATTCTCTGAAGTGTTACACATGAAGCGGACTTTTCTAAGAACCGATGATTCATATTAAGATGTGTATACCTGATAACATGCTCACATGAAAGTCTTCCCAAAGCTAGCACGGCTGGTGGGCATAATCCAAAGTCTTCTACAAGATGTTCTCATCACCTCTACAAATGAGATACAACACACTTCAGGCCATGGGTTTGCAAAAACGTACTAATAGGTGAGGAATGGGACAATGCTTTCTCAACGAAAGATGTTCGTCTATGTCTCTTCTACAACATACCAAAAGGGCGCATTAATCGGACACACGAACTGAAAGATATGGCCTTTACAGCCAGGTTTATGAAGTCTGAAAATTCTGTACGGGATTACAAATCTCAAATGTGCACGCTTCGTTGGCTGACCTCTACAACTCCGAATTGAGTGATTCTTTTCTCATGTGACAACTCAGTCTCTTAGCTTCAAAAATTGGGGTCAAGCATCAGATTCCGACGTCGTATGAGGTTCCTACAGCTTACTGAGCATACAACGTGCAAGCAACAATTCTTAGACGGGATTCATAACTTCCACAATCGATCTGTGTCCACCAGGTCTTTTCGCTAAGTCCTTCATCAAGGTACCTCCAACTTCGACCACCTAGGTTTTTACATCAATTTTTCTACCCGGATCCTTTATCTAGGTCCTGCCAGAAGAAGGGAAAATGAAAGAGAGAGATTCAACAAAATACTGGGGACTGACGGTCCACTGATCATGACGATCAATTTCACAATCCAACACTCGTGGTTCCGGGCTCTCCAGTGCTAGTCAATCATCGCAAAAATAATGCTACCACCGGGATATGCCACCATGGTCATTACATCATCCTCTCTTGAGAGCAACCTCGGTTATGGTCCCGTGACCAGGGTTTCAGAAGTGATGTTTCTACGACTGACAGAAACAAGATGGCACTGCAAGTACCATGCTCATGTATCAATCAAAGGGTCCTGATCTCTAATGAATCAATGACATTAAATCCTTCAACAACCGTTCAAGACACAAGCGAATGGTCTAAAAGCACAACATGAGTGTTTTACTGCAAGCTCGTCTGAGGTGATTTTACATTGTCCTGTACAAACCGGCGAGCTGGGAGCAATTGGTGAAGAATCTAGGGATGGGTCATATACCATTCTCTTCGTATGAATGTCCTCCACAACATATCCGAAATTCAAATCAACTTAAGAAACGAGCAAGGAGATGTGGCCGAAGCAATGGACAACATACAATCTGAAAAAGTTCTGAAAGTCTCCTGGAAGTTTACTGTTTCGCCTTTTTTCAGGCCCTAAACATGCTCAAAAATCAAAAATCTTTTTTAAAAAAAAGCTTGGAAATTTTATGGGCTTGAAGATAGATATGCATATCGCGAAAATCCGACTTCGAACGAAGATTCTACGGTGTTTTTGCTAAAATGCTGAGGCTCGGCAATGCCAGAATCTCCCTTGGCAACGCCGCTATCTCCATTCGGTTCGGGATTTCGGGAATTCTCCATATTCCCATATCCCAAAGAAGAGCATGCTTCATCAACATGATGCTTATCTGTAATGATTTCTTCCTGGATTCATCAACAACAATTATTATTATTTCATTCAAGGAGATGCCACAATCACCTGCATGAAAAAGGATACTTACATCGACTTCTTCATCAGTGCTGGATTCATGAGTTGTTTGCCCGGGAACAAGTTGAAGACCGTCAATCGATGGAGCAAAAGTCTGAAAAGAAATAACAAACCTTGGTCTCATGATCCTAATTGCACGGGCAAAGTCATGACACAAGGAGCGGTAACAACTCACCAAAGAAAAGGCTGGGGACTACACGTCATTTGCTAACATCATGTAGTCCTTACTTCTGGGTTCTCCGCTCCGGTAGACTTTCTTCCATTTATGTGGAGTCTACATTGATCCGGGATCTCACTATACGATCATCCTATGGTAAAGCTAATGAAATAACTAGGAGTACAACTCAGTATGAAGGATCTCTCACCATCACCCAGAGGTTCCAGAAGTACCATTTCTTAAAGTTTCGTCCGTAGAGATGTTATCTCTGGAAACACCATCTTTGGAAGTATCATCATGGTAGTCAGTCATTCTCGCAAAGTGGCTACTTCAGCACATCATTCATACAAATCGCAGGCTTCGATAGAACAATGAATCATGGAATAAATGTGCACACAACAGAGTCTACAAAAATGGTAACCATCCAACTCTTACCTATTTACAATTTCAGTAGTTGTAGTGATTACAATCTCGAGAATTCGTTCGCTCCTTCAAACCTGCAAAGACGAACAAAATTCATTATTCAAAATCATGACTTGATTTTCATAAAACCGTGAACAACCCACGTAAATTTTTACTATGTGAACATCCACTGGTTTTCAAAATTAGACAGACGTCCATTCTACAATTGTGAAAACTCACATACAGACATTATTTCACCATGTATGATTGTCTACTTTCAACAGTTGTTCAAAATCAAAACATTGATTTTACTAAATATATATATTTAACGTGAAACTCACGTAAATTTGAAAAATGTATCTATATATTTTTTGCTCCCTCGCACGAGCATCTGTCTTTGAAGCGAGAGTATATTTTCAAAGATTTCCGAAAGCTCGAAGATAAAAAATTTCATGAAAGCTCATAAACAAAATTTTATCACTAACAGACGCACGTCTGTTCAAAAAAAAAATTCTCTCGTACGAGCATCCACCTTTGAAACGAGAGTTTATTCCACTTTGTGAAATCTCACGTATTTAAAATAAAATAAAATTTTGTTTTCGTGAAAGCTCATAGACAAAATTTTATCATTAGACTCGGGTCTATTTTGTTTGTTCCTTAAACTAACGAAAGAACGAGCGTCTATTCCTAAAACAAGGATTTCTTTTCGGGCCCGGCCCTTGAATCCTAAACCGACCAAGGTTCCACCATCGAATCAGCGGTTCTACACCAATTTATGCTCACTGGATGATGCTCTATTATGCCACTGGGGTTTCCGCTCAAACCATGGTTTGCTCATTCAGTCGAAATCAGGTAATGTCTTATCTTATGACTAAGTTCAATTACTTATTTCTGTTAGTACCTGGAAAATCACCATTCAATGCTGACTGAGGAACATGACTGTTCCTCACTAAGCAGGGGACTTAATATAGATGGTGGATTTTCGACAAAGGCTAAAATCGTAAACCCATAATTATAAGTATTCCTGATCCAGCAATCAGACGAATATTGAGGCTTATGTCTCTTATCGAAAGCATGAAAGCTCATGCCACAAGAATCTGCGAGAATCATCTCCCGGAGTATATATGGATATGTAGTCTTTCAGCTGAGGCAACAACATATCTCATGAATACTGAGCAATTTTAGTAACTACTTGTACATAGAATCGAAAGATTAGACGGCTCTTAGACAGCTTGCCTGCTAGTATAGAGCAATAACGTTTTCAGGATGTAACAATGTTTTCCCTGACTATATGAAAGAAATATGACGCTTCAACAAGCTCATAACACTAGATTCCTGAATAATTAATACTCCTAGATGATCGTACTAGTATAGAGCCATTAATTAGTTATTCTCAAAATCAATAGATTCATTAATCAATCTGGAAAATATTCAATATTTTCATAATATTTCGTTACTTCAATTCATGGTTCTTCCAATGGAGAATTCCATGGGTTAGTAATAAATATTCAAAACACGGGCATCTGAGTTACCTTTGAGTAAGCCCCGATCAAAATAGTGCAAGTGTATTTAACAATAATGCACTAACGAGCACCTGAACACACGAATGAGTATTTCATAATACGACGAGACGATGAACCTATGCAAAATAGGAAGAAAATAATAAATAATAAAATATTAATCAAGGCGCTAGGGGACTGGGCTCACCGGCTGGCCAGTCATGCCGTGACCAGTCCCACGCCCAAATTCTATATTTTATCATATTTTTATTATTGATCTCATGAAAATCCTTTCATTTGAACAAATATCCTTTGTTTTAAGGAAACTCCTCAGTTTCATGGTGTTTCCTTCGTATCAAGGAAATAATATAAAATTAGGAAAGGTGTCACGGGACCGTGTCTGCTAGTTGGCCGGCTATGCCCTAGTCATGGTCGGTCCCACACCTCATGAATCCTCAATATTTTATTATTATTTCCCTAATTTCATGAAAACTCCTTAATCTCATGATATTTCCTTGATCACATGAAAAATAATATAAAATTAGGAAAACCCGTGGGACCGGGCCATAGCCGGCCGGTCATGCCCTAGCTGGCCCCACATGTCTTATTTTATTATTATTATATTTTTCATGTTTCCTTAATCCCATGAAATTCCTTGATTTCATGATGTTTCCTTCAAATTATGAAAATTCCTTCAAATCATGAAATAATACATAAAATTAGGGAAAACTCAGGACCGGGAACTAGAGGCCAACCATGCCCAAGCCGGTCCCACACGTCCCTTATTTTATTATTATTATTTTTTATGTTTTCCTCATCTCATGGAAACTCCTTGATTTCAACAAAACTCCTTGGTTTTATGATATTTCCTAAAATCATGAAAACATAATAAAATTAGGAAAAATACCATGGGATCCCCTTGGCCTACGGCCATGCCTTGGCCATATCCGGTCCCACACTTTATGATTCCTTCATTATTTTATTATTTTTCCTTCATCTCATGAAGTTTTCACGGTCTCAGCAAAAATCCCTGATTTCTCCATATTTTCTCAAAATGTTGCTCAAACGCACACCAAAAAATATCAAAATTCTCATAACTGAGATACGAACACTTTGGTGACGTGAGCATGTTACCTTGACCAACCAGGGTTGGGTCTTTGGCTTGCAAGAGGCCGGTCCCGTGTATTTTGACAATTTTGACCTAATTTGTACAATTGCACGTATTAGGTCCAAAACTCTTCCAAACAACTTGGAACTTCATAAGACGATCAATAGTCGGTCCCGTGACTACCCAGGTCCGGTTTCATGACCCCTTGGTCGGTGCCTCACATCTTCATAATTAATTAGGTTTTATTACCTAAGGTTCTAGACAAGCATTATTTTAATAAATGATTAAACCGGCATTTAATCATCCTTTTCATCAAATCAACTTGGTCTTGAGAGACCTTGATATTTGCTCACGTGAGCATGTCAGGCGCTACATGGTTGATCCATAATCCCATGTAGCCGGTCCCTCCTTCGCTCCGTGGTTAATTTTCAATAAACCATCGAGTTAATCATCAATTGATCAAATTAGGGTTTTGAGTCCAAGGTTCATAATTCGATTCAAACGCTAATAATTTTACGTTGATCCCGTGATCAACATTTTATTTATCATGCTCGGTTCAATTTCCGATTATCTTATTTGGTCATGCTACCAATAATTCATCGAATGAGCAACATTTGCTCAGATGAGCAATATTTGCTCAAACCAAGGAATCTTGGTTCAACTATCAATATTCAACAATTCATCGAATGAGCAATATTTGCTCATGTTAGCTTATTCACGCATTATATCTCTGTCTCAACAGACATGTTCAATTCATGAGTCTCAGAACATTTCCAAATCATGTTCGACTCAACAAAACAAGGACTCATCGTCCCATGAAGTCATAAAGTCAGCAACTGACTAACTAAATACACGTCTACCTTGCAGACTCCACAATCACACGAGACATCAATCGTGTTACATGGGGGGATATTAACTAGGGTTTTGGTCTGGCGGTCTACGGCACATGTGTTCATACACACGATGAGAATGTGAGCAAGTCGTGCAATCAGTTGAAGGAGTTAACAAAGTAGTGGATGGAAAATAAACCAAGTCTCCGCACGTTGAGCAACTGGTTTTAACACGATTTCCACTTCCCCATTCTTTGATTCCATCAACTGTTACACTTCATGAGATCATGGTGTTTTCAATTCCAGCAATATAAATAAATCTCCGAATCATGATTGAAACAAGGATAATCTCACGTCAAAAAGACAACACGAGATTAACAATCCAACTCTCAACAGAGCAAATTCAATCCTTCAGAACTTATCTTATTTTCAGAATACACAACACACCTGCAATATTCAATCACCATTGATCTCACACATTTCTCCAGCTCCTCCTACAGACCGAGCCCATCATCTCTTGTGACCGAATTTACTAAGAACGGCCATTTGTCTTGGTTTAGGCAGTACTACAGATTGATCTCTCGAATTCAAAGTACTCCCTTCTTGCAGTGCATCTGTGTGAGGTTAAGCATTTCGCTCGGTTCAAGGAGTCTCCTCTGCGCGATCATCTCCTCAATTCCATAAAAACCAGCGAATCGTTTTTTCCCCATCTACAGATTGGCGACCACAGTGGGAGATTAATCTCTCGGTTGCAATCTCACGGTTTCACAAGATGGCTGTCTTAGGTCTGGGTTAGTTACAGGTTCCAATGCAAACGACGCTAGCACTAGAAACAACAACAACAACAATGAGGATATTCCGGAAACAATTCCATCCTCTAACACTGGCGGTGGTGATATTACTCCTCCTCACACTAACACGGAAGGTCATCCTCTATCCGCCCGACACCCTGAAGAAGTAAGAGGAAACCCACCACCTACCATTCTTTGATCTCATCAAAGTGCAAGAGACTCTTGCCAAGAATCGACGACATGGCTGCTACACTGAGAAGGAGTTTGTGTAATTATCTCAAAAATCTTACCGACAATATGTTAGAGAAGACTTAAGGAAAGGGAAAAGAAAAGAGACATCTCCAGGATGCTGATCTGAAGTAGTTTTAATTCATACAGTGGATGGCAACAAAGTCCGCAAAGTGCAGACAATCCATCAACAAAGGAATCATCAAATTTCATTACTCGGGAAGATTTGTCACGCATCTTGAGAATGTGTAAAAGACAAGACATCACATGTCCATAGTCACCACCTCCGTACCACTCTTTCGCTTTCGCAAAGGATTCCTCTTCCAAAATGGCATACACACAGTACAACAACATCGTACTGGGAACTATCAACAATTGGAGAGAAATGATTAACGCCTTCTACAGTAAAAGTATTTCTTTGTGTCGAGAAGAAAATTACTCTCTCGATCTTGGAAGAATGTTTCAAAGGAACAATGAACATCCCAATGACTACGTTAAAAGATTCAGAGTCCAGGCGTTGGACTGTCATGATCCAAACGTCACGGAGCAGCAACTGGTAGACTTGTGTATCAACGGAATGATCCCGGTCTACATAGCTTTATTGGAAAATCTTCGTTTCAGGACCTTCTCGAGCTTCATGAAGCGGCGAAGAGATCGGCAACTACTGCGCTCGCTTTAATGGAAAGAACAAAAGCTATGAAGAACCGCGAGACACTCAAGTAGCGGAGACGTCGATCAAGAAGCGATAAAACTTCCATCCTTCCACAAACACATTGCGAGAAGGGAGCAAACGGAAAGCCAAAGCGACGCGCGAAGCATACCTCAGCTCCTTCAAAAGCACAAAGCAAGGATAAGCAAGATGCACAAGCCTCTGACCAACGCACAAAAGTTCTTTATCAAGAAGCACCTGACTTTCCTTTTTCCATTGAAGAGGTGATCGAACTCCTGGATGTCTGGGTCCAAGATGGTGCAATCAAGTTGTCATTTGTCAAGAAAGAACCAAGAAGAAGACATGGAAAGTCCTGTATTACTGCCGCTTCCACAGGTTCGTCAATCATCCCACAAGCAAGCTCTTGTGAGTTTTGAAGCACATTTTCAAAGAGAAGGTTGATCCACAATAGCTTCAGGCGGGACTGAAGGAGTACACAAGAATCCTCTCCCAAGAACCTTTACACTCTCGAACAACCTATCAAAAAGGCGGTTCAATCCTTGGTCGAACGTGAATTGCTCTATCTCTGTCGAAGGCATAAAGGAGAGACATGTTCACAACACTAAACCACATTGTGTCAAGAAGTCCATTAGAAAATAATTCTTGAGCCTCCAGCCACGAGACCAAGAGATGTACGGTAGGGACTGCTTACCACGATCGGAAAACGAATTTGGAAGAACGTTGATCGATGTTGGCACCGCCATCAACAACATTTCACTGAAAACCATTAGATCCACATGCATCACTCGACAAGAAGCTACTCATGCTCCCATCTTAATCAGAGACCTTGAAGGAGCGCTCGGAAATACTTATGGCTACATCACTCTCAAAGTGAACATAAGTTCAACCTGGACGAAAACCAAGTTTCACATAATCAGGAAGATCAAGGATATGACATGTCCTTCAGACGAGCGTGGATCCGCGCTGAAAAGATGTGTACTTACAAAGCGCCTTTTATTACACATCTCTCCAACGAAGAAAGTTCTGATACAGAAGATTTGACGGACATTTCATCATCAGAGTACTTTGAGGAATTTCAAACTTTAACGAGGTTGAAGCAAGAACCTGCAAAAGATGCATAGAAATTCATAAAGAGGTTCCGCACTCAGGCAAGTCTCATTCCATGTCTATGTCATTTATTTCCCCACATGTTATCCTAGCATGGGGACTTAATTATGCTAGCAACTCTACAAGATTTTATGAATGGTAGCTTCACCGCATTAATATTTTACCAAGTGGTTGAATCTGACGTTTCTCCGAATCAAGCAATGAAACATTCATTACTGATGTCCAAACATGGCAAAGAACACTTTGGGCATTTCTCCTGCAAGTCCATGTGTTCCACAAAATCGTAAAGCTCACGATATCTGCACAAGTGTCGAATCCCACTACCGCATAACGAAAGGGATCTTTGAATCAACGAAGATACTCCAGGGCCGAGATGATCAAACCCCTAAGACATTTGATGCTTAAGGAATATACTCTTCAACTCTCAAGCATCTAAGAAGCCATCATATTGTACTCCCAATCAAATAGTACAACACAAATATCTCGACGATGACACATTGATTCAACACCAGCACGATCAAAGAGTAACTAAACTACAATCGATAAGTCTTCATTATCCCATGATAAGACTTCTGAAGCATATGCAACATCCTTCATACATGGATGGCACTAACTCCTTCAACATACACTGGGCAACCTGAGGTGATTCCATGAAACTTTATCAACGGGATTTCTCTACATCACAAGCCCCTGCATGATTGAGGAACTTTCTCTCTTCACCAATCACATCCAGTATGAAAACTGCTGATGCTATCTACCGCAACAACATCGACTCACTGACAAAGCCAGTTCCTGGTAAAGTTATGCTTTCAGGAGCATTCAGGTTGAACTCTCAGTACACCTTCATCTCAGCACCCACAACGGTCTCAGGAGCAACATCCCCAGGGCTTCATCAACTAATCACTCTCTGAAGTGTTACACATGAAGCGGACTTTTCTAAGAACCGATGATTCATATCAAGATGTGTAGACCTGATAACATGCTCACATGAAAGTCTTCCCAAAGCTGGCACGGCTGGTGGGCATAATCCAAAGTCTTCTACAAGATGTTCTCATCACCTCTACAAATGAGATACAACACACTTCAGGCCATGGGTTTGCAAAAACGTACTAATAGGTGAGGAATGGGACAATGCTTCCTCAATGAAAGATGTTTGTCTATGTCTCTTCTACAACATACCAAAAGGGCGCATTAATCAGACATACGAGCTGAAAGATATGGCCTTTAAAGCCAGGTTTATGAAGTCTGAAAATTCTGTACGGGATTACAAATCACAAATGTGCACGCTTCGTTGGCTGACCTCTACAACTCCGAATTGAGTGATTCTTTTCTCATGTGACAACTCAGTCTCTTAGCTTCAAAAATTGGGGTCAAGCATCTGATTCCAACGTCGTATGAGGTTCCTACAGCTTACTGAGCATACAACATGCAAGCAACAATTCTTAGACGGGATTCATAACTTCCACAATCGATCTGTGTCCACCAGGTCTTTTCGCTAAGTCCTTCATCAAGGTACCTCCAACTTCGACCACCTGGGTCTTTACATCAATTTTTCTACCGGATCCTTTATCTAGGTCCTGCCAGAAGAAGGGAAAATGAAAGAGAGAGATTCAACAAAATACTGGGGACTGACGGTCCACTGATCATGACGATCAATTTCACAATCCAACACTCGTGGTTCCGGGCTCTCCAGTGCTAGTCAATCATCGCAAAAAGAATGCTACCACCGGGACATGCCACCATGGTCATTACATCATCCTCTCTTGAGAGCAACCTCGGTTATGGTCCCGTGACCAGGGTTTTAGAAGTGATGTTTCTACGACTGACAGAAACAAGATGGCACTGCAAGCACCATGCTCATGTATCAATCAAAGGGTCCTGATCTCTAATGAATCAATGAAATTAAATCCTTCAACAACCGTTCAATACACAAGCGAATGGTGTAAAAGCACAACATGAGTGTTTTACCGCAAGCTCGTCTGAGATGATTTTACACTGTCCTGTACAAACCGGCGAGCTGGGAGCAATTGGTGAAGAATCTAGGGATGGGTCATATACCATTCTCTTCGTATGAATGTCCTCCACAACATATCCGAAATTCAAATCAACTGAAGAAACGAGCAAGGGGATGTGGCTGAATCATTGGACAACATACAATCTGAAAAAGTTCTGAAAGTCTCCCGGAAGTTTACTGTTTCGCCTTTTTCAGGCCCTAAACATGCTCAAAACTCAAAAATCTTGTTTAAAAAAAAGCTTGGAAATTTTCTGGGTTTGAAGATAGATATGCAGATCGCGAAAATCCGACTTCGAACGAAGATTCTACGGTGTTTTTGCTAAAATGCTGAGGCTCGGCAATGCCGGAATCTCCCTTGGCAACGCCGCTATCTCCATTCGGTTCGGGATTTCGGGAATTCTCCATATTCCCATATCCCAAAGAAGAGCATGCTTCATCAACATGATGCTTATCTACAATGATTTCTTCCTGGATTCATCAACAACAATTATTATTATTTCATTCAAGGAGATGCCACAATCACCTGCACGAAAAATGATACTTACATCGACTTCTTCATCAGTGCTGGATTCATGAGTTGTTTGCCCGGGAACAAGTTGAAGACCATCAATCGATGGATCAAAAGTCTGAAAAGAAATAACAAACCTTGGTCTCATGATCCTAATTGCACGGGCAAAGTCATGACACAAGGAGCGCTAATAACTCACCAAACAAACGGCTGGGGACTACACGTCATTTGCTAACATCATGTAGTCCATACTTCTGGGTTCTACGCTCCCGTAGACTTTCTTCCATTTCTGTGGAGTCTACATTGATCCAGGATCTCACTATACGATCATCCTATGGTAAAGCTAATGAAATAACCAGGAGTACAACTCAGTATGAATGATCTCTCACCATCACCCAGAGGTTATAGAAGTACCATTTCTTAAAGTTTCGTCCGTAGAGATGTTATCTCTGGAAACACCATCTTTGGAAGTATCATCATGGTAGTCAGTCATTCTCGCAAAGTGGCTACTTCAGCACATCGTTCATACAAAGCGCAGGCTTCGACAGAACAATGAATCATGGAATAAATGTGCTCACAACAGAGTCTACAAAAATGGTAACCATCCAACTCTTACCTATTTACAATTTCACTAGTTGTAGTGATTACAATCTCGAGAATTCGTTCGCTCCTTCAAACCTGCAAAGACGAACAAAATTCATTATTCAAAATCATGACTTAATTTTCATAAAACCGTGAACAACCCACGTAAATTTTTACTATGTGAACATCCACTGGTTTTCAAAATTGGACAGACGTCCATTCTACAATTGTGAAAACTCACATACAGACATTATTTCACCATATATGATTGTCTACTTTCAACAGTTGTTCAAAATCAAAACATTGATTTTACTAAATATATATATATATATATATATATATATATATATATATATATTTAACGTGAAACTCACGTAAATTTGAAAAATGTATCTATATATTTTTTGCTCCCTCGCACGAGCATCTGCCTTTGAAGCAAGAGTATATTTTCAAAGATTTCCGAAAGCTCGAAGATAAAAATTTTCATGAAAGCTCATAAACAAAATTTTATCACTAACAGACGCACTGTTCAAAAAAAAAATTTCTCTCGTACGAGCATCCACCTTTGAAACGAGAGTTTATTCCACTTTGTGAAATCTCACGTATTTAAAATAAAATAAAATTTTGTTTTCGTGAAAGCTCATAGACAAAATTTTATCATTAGACTTGGGTCTATTTTGTTTGTTCCTTAAACTAACGAAAGAACGAGCGTCTATTCCTAAAACAAGGATTTCTTTTCGGGCCCGGCCCTTGAATCCTAAACCGACCAAGGTTCCACCATCGAATCAGCGGTTTTACACCAATTTATGCTCACTGGATGATGCTCTATTATTCCATTGGGGTTTCCGCTCAAACCATGGTTTGCTCATTCAGTCGAAATCCGGTAATGTCTTATCTTATGACTAAGTTCAATTACTTATTTCTGTTTGTACCTGGAAAATCACCATTCAATGTTGACTGAGGAACATGACTGTTCCTCACTAAGCAGGGGACTTAATATAGATGGTGGATTTTCGACAAAGGCAAAATCATAAACCCATAATTATAAGTATTCCTGATCCAGCAATCAGACGAATATTGAGGCTTATGTCTCTTATCGAAAGCATGAAAGCTCATGCCACAAGAATCTCTGACTGAGAATACTGTCTCTCGTAGTATATATGGATATGTAGTCTTTCAGCTGAGGCAACAACATATCTCATGAATACTGAGCAATTTCAGTAACTACTTCTACATAGAATCGAAATATTAGACGGCTCCTAGACAGCTTGCCTGCTAGTATAGAGCAATAACGTTTTCAGGATGTAACAATGTTTTCCCTGACTATATGAAAGAAATATGACGCTTCAACAAGCTCATAACACTAGATTCCTGAATAATTAATACTCCTAGATGATCGTACTAGTATAGAGCCATTAATTAGTTATTCTCAAAATCAATAGATTCATTAACTGAATCCCTGGAAAATATTCAATATTTTCATAATATTTCGTTACTTCAATTCATGGTTCTTCCCAGCAGAATTCCATGGGTTAGTAATAAATATTCAACGTACGGGCATCTAAGCTACCTTTGAGTAAGCCCCGATCAAAACGGTGCAAGTGTATTTAACAATAATGCACTAACGAGCACCTGAACACACGAATGAGTATTTCAGAATACGCCGAGACGATGAACCTATGCAAAATAGGAAGAAAATAATAAATAATAAAATATTAATCAAGGAGCTAGGGGACTGGGCTCACCGGCTGGCCGGTCATGCCGTGACCAGTCCCAGGCCCAAATTCTATATTTTATCATATTTTTATTATTTTCCTTGATATCATGAAAATCCTTTCATTTGAACAAATATCCTTTGTTTTAAGGAAACTCCTCAGTTTCATGGTGTTTCCTTCGTATCAAGGAAATAATATAAAATTGGGAAAGGTGTCACTAGGGACCGTGTTCCGCTAGAATTGGCCGGCTATGCCCTAGTCATGGCCAGTCCCACACCTCATGAATCCTCAATATTTTATTATTATTTCCCTAATTTCATGAAAACTCCTTAATCTCATGATATTTCCTTGATCACATGAAAAATAATATAAAATTAGGAAAACCCGTGGGACCGGCCATAGCCTACCTGGTCATGCACTAGCTGGCCCCACATGTCTTATTTTATTATTATTATATTTTTCATGTTTCCTTAATCCCATGAAATTCCTTGATTTCATGATGTTTCCTTCAAATTATGAAAATTCCTTCAAATCATGAAATAATACATAAAATTAGGAAAACTCACGGGACCGGGCACTAATTGGCCAACCATGCCCAAGCCGATCCCACACGTCCCTTATTTTTTATTATTATTTTTTATGTTTTCCTCATCTCATGGAAACTCCTTGATTTCAACAAAACTCCTTGGTTTTATGATATTTCCCTAAAATCATGAAAACATAATAAAATTAGGAAAAATACCATGGGACCGGCCCCTTGGCCGGCCGGTCATGCCTTGGCCATATCCGGTCCCACACTTTATGATTCCTTCATTATTTTATTATTTTTCCTTCATCTCATGAAGTTTTCACGGTCTCAGCAAAAATCCCCGATTTCTCCATATTTTCTCAAAATGTTGCTCAAACGCACACCAAAAAATATCAAAATTCTCATAACTGAGATACGAACACTTTGGTGACGTGAGCATGTTACCTTGACCAACCAGGGTTGGCTCTTTGGCTTGCAAGAGGCCGGTCCCGTGTAATTTGACAATTTTGACCTAATTTGCGCAATTTTGACAATTTTGGCCGGTCCCGTGTAATCTATTTGGTGACGTGAGCATGTTACCTTGACCAACCAGGGTTGATCCATAATCCCATGTAGCCGGTCCCTCCTTCGCTCCGTGGTTAATTTTCAATAAACCATCAGTTAATCATCAATTGATCAAATTAGGGTTTTGAGTCCAAGGTTCATAATTCCAGATTCAAACGCTAATAATTTTACGTTGATCCCGTGATCAACATTTTATTTATCATACTCGGTTCAATTGCCAGTATCTTATTTGGTCATGCTACCAATAATTCATCGAATGAGCAACATTTGCTCAGATGAGCAATATTTGCTCAAACCAAGGAATACTGGTTCAACTATCAATATTCAACAATTCATCGAATGAGCAATATTTGCTCATGTTAGCTTATTCACGCATTATATCTCTGTCTCAACAGACATGTTCAATTCATGAGTCTCAGAACATTTCCAAATCACGTTCGATTCAACAAAACAAGGACTCATCGTCCCATGAAGTCATGAAGTCAACAACTGACTAACTGAATACACGTCTGCCTTGCAGACTCCCCAATCACACGAGACATCAATCGTGTTACATGGGGGGATATTAACTAGGGTTTTGGTCTGACGGTCTATGGCACGTGTGTTCATACACACGATGAGAATGTGAGCAAGTCGTGCAATCAGTTGAAGGAGTTAACAAAGTAGTGGATGGAAAATCAACCAAGTCTCGCACGTTGAGCAACTGGTTTTAACACGATTTCCACTTCCCCATTCTTTGATTCCATCAACTATCACACTTCATGAGATCATGGTGTTTTCAATTCTAGCAATATAAATAAATCTCTGAATCATGATTGAAACAAGGATAATCTCACGTCAAACATACAACACGAGATTAACAATCAAACTCTCAACAGAGCAAATTCAATCATTCAGAACTTATCTTATTTTCAGAATACACAACACACCTACAATCTTCGATCACCATTGATCTCACATATTTCTCGACTTCCCTCCTCTGAGACCGACCCATCCTTTCTTGTGACCGAATTTACTCTGGAACGGCCATTGTATTGGTTTAGGCCGGAGTCTACAGATTGATCTCTCGAATTCAAAGCAGTCCCTTCTTGCAGTGCATCTCTGTGAGGTTAAGCATTTCGCTCGGTTCAAGGAGTCTCCTCTGCGCGATCATCTCCTCAATTCCGTAAAAACCAGTGAATCATTTTTTCCCCATCTACAATGGTATCAATCGTTTAGGCTTACAAAATTACGGTGCAATTGCGGTGATTATAATGTCTATGTTGTTTCAATTGCTTCCGGTTGAGGTGAATAATTATGCAAGTTGATTTATTTTGGTTTGTATGAATTATTTATGGCTTAACGAAATAATATGTGTACGGGATGAGTTGTTTAGTCCAATTTGATTCCGGATAAGATAAACTAAGTTAATTCTGATCTTAGTTAGACTTATCGAAGTGAGGTTTCGGTTATTCAAGTCTAATCGAATGCCTAAACAAGAAATGCTAGTTAACTAACCTAGTACTTGTCTTGTTTAAAATTGAAAGGTCTAAGTTTATGGATAATTAGAACCTGATGATAAAAATGGAGTTTATATTTATTTTGGTCTTATCGAATTAAGTGGTTGTTTTTGAACAATCGGTTTAGCAAAGGGACTAATATGCTTAGTTGTTTTGGTTTGCTAAACTAAATTGGAAAAATTGTTTCGGATAATTGTTTCCTTGGTAACATATCAAAATAAGACTACTTGTAGTTTCGATTTTGATATTGGTTATCAGAACATGATGTGTGGAACCCTCGTGCCTAACTCTACAGGTTTGCAAGTTTATTCTGAGATTTATAAGATTCTTTTCGTGTTGTCCTTTTTTTTTTTCGTTTCTTTGTCATTTTTGTGACAAAAAGGGGGAGAAATATATGGAGTAAACAGGTGATGCTGGCATTGATATTTATATTGATTGGCATTGCTAGGGAAAAGAACATTGGTACTTAAATGTTTTTATCTAACGAAAGAGTGAAAGCACAAACTAAGGAGGAGTAACATGTCATATGATTGGTATAACAAAGATGTGCGGATTGAATATCTACCTATCTTCCTTAGGGGGAGTAATAGCTTTGTTATTATAATGTCAACAGCGACATTTTCAAGGATTGAATGTAAGCAGTTTCACTATGTTGTTGAATCGGGAATCAAGCGGATTGTAATGAATTATTGTAATTTGTTTATCCATATGATGTAAGAGTTTTGTCACTAAAATTGACAAAAGGGGAGATTGTTAGAGCATGGCTCGGTTGAACCCACCAAGCGTTGGTATGTCAAGTTTGGTTGTCATATTTTAGTGAATCAAACCTCATGTTAAGAGTCGCTTGATTATGTAATAGAGTTAAACTTCGTATAGGTTAGCTTGAAAGTATTAGGATATGAGACATTACAAGTATTGCGAAGACTTGAAGATGTGAAGAAGCAAGGAGCTACAACGACAACAATCATCCTTCCACTTAAGGTTAGTGATATTTGACTTGAACTGTTTCATTCCCTAACGTATCTTTCAAGTCGTGCATATTGAAAACATAACTGCGAAGCATATTTGAACTCTAGATAGACATAATATTAAGGAATACAATACGAAGTTTATTGCTTAACCATTAAACTTTGTAGATAAGACATCGCCATAATCATTTGAATGCTATTGCGATTATGTATGGGTATGAGTTGAGGATTTCATCCTAGGGAACAATGTTTACATGTGTTCTAAGGAAGTAAGTTCATAAACTTGTTTGTGAACCGAAAAGGAAATTGCCAGGTGTTATTGGTTTTGTTATTCATTGCATATCTTATGAACAACCAATCTGTGTGATAGAGTATAACCGCTCACAACTTGTTGTGTTCTTGGTAGAACTGTTCACCTGTGGTATGATCGGATTTTGTATGTCTGACCTTGTAAGGGAAAGGGAACTGATCCTTTTAAGGGAAAGGGAACCGATCCTTGTAAGGGAAATGGAACCGATCCTAGTAATGGAAAGGGAACCGATCCTAGTAAGGGGTGCAGTACATCAAAGGGAACCGATCCTTGTATGGGGTGCAACAAGGTTTATAGCAGAAAGGGGAACCGATCCTATGGAAATGTGCAACATATATAAGTTAGATACTATATATATGTGGGGAACCAATCCTAGTACCTAGTCAACCGAACTTTTGGGAAGCTAGTGTGACTATGCACAGTACTCACATGGAGGTAGAACCAAAACTTGTTTTGGTAGAACCGTAAACCCATGATTGTGATTGAATGTTGGTTTGATCAATCACATAGTTCTTGAAAGTCAGATGAACCAATTCTAAACTTGTTTGGAAGTGTGGCAAATCGGTTTCAAGGTTGTAAGTGTGAAAGAGAACTTACAAAGTTAAGATGTCGACAAACTTTGAAAACGTGTTGTGAATGTTTATTTCTATAATTGTTCAAAGATATTCCTTAACGGCTAAGGGAAGAGAATCCCAGGATCGAAACATAAGTAAGTTAAGAATCTTTTAATTAAGGTTATTAATTTCATTTTGTAGGGAAATTACAAAATTAGTAATATGCATTTACGAATTAGATTTTCCGAGAGATTTCGATCGTTATTTTTGGACAGAGCAATTCAAGGAATTATGAAAACCGAATCTGTGCTTTTATGAATATCTAAAGAATATTTTCGGTTTTGGAAATTCCTTGGTGTCCAAACTTCCTTGTCTATAAATACATGAAGTTTGCCTTTCTAGCAAACTAATCCTTCGTAACAACAGATTTACTCTTCGTTGTTGTTACTGGTGTAGCCGCCTATTCGGAGAGGAGAGTAACCTAATTAGGCGAAATCTCTTACGGCCGCTCAGTTTAAAGTCTTCTTTGGGACTGAGAAGCTCTAGCACGACCCGTTGGTGGGAAACTAGATAGTTGCGGTTTATCTTTGTTTTCGATTGATTTGATTGACTAACGGCGGTTGAAATCTGATTGCACCTAGTTTTTTTATTCTTGAGAATATTCTCTTCTGATATAAGATTCACTCAAACTAGTTTAGAGTTTCGATATGGATCTTTAGATTGTTGTTAGTTCTAAAGACGATCTTGTGATAATCCATTGTTAACAGACTCCGTTCTGTGCGTGATTGATCACAAGAGATTCAAGTGATTGTGTGCAGGTTTTTATTGAAGATTTAAGAAGATTTGAAGACAAAGAAGATATTGAAGATCTAACTTGGGTTTTATAATCTTTGGTGTGCACAATACTTGTTTCGGTAAAAGAGGTTCCAATTAATAATCGGTTTATCCTTGTGGTAGATTGGATTGATTAATTGAGTAGATCGGCATCAATATGTTTCCTTGTGATTAAAGGTATTGATTGGCTTAATCTTAAACGATTACCTTTGGGTGATTGAACATAAGATAGATCTAAGGACCCGACGAAGGAGTTTATGTTAAGATAAACAAAAGAGCCGTTGTCCGACTCATATCACTTGGTTGAATAGAGTTGATACCAAACAGATTTGTTGTTCCTTCACTGTTTGGAATACGAACCAAAGGAATTGTTCCAAGTGTGTGACTTATTCACAAGTTGGAGGCGTGAGAATACATACGGAACAAAGTGAACTATAGGGTTAGTTACTTGGTCTCAACTATACGAAGTTAGGTGTAATTTTGTGTAGCGGCTTAATCCTGAGAGTATTCAATTCTGGACAAGGTCCCGGGGTTTTTCTGCATTTGCGGTTTCCTCGTTAACAAAATCTTGTTGTGCCATTTACTTTTATTTTCCGCATTATAATTGTTTTATTATAATTAAAGTAAATCACACAAACGTTAATTCCTATTTACTTGATAAGCAATCCTATTGTGTTTGGTTAAGTCCGAACCTTTGTATCAAATAAACATACTTCATTGTTGTATTGTCTCGATCTTGTGTCCATAGACGATCACATGAATTGTGAACCGATTAGTTGCATTGTCTCGACTCTGTCCATAGACAATCACTTTCGGAGAAAGGACTTATAGGTAGGAAATTTTTTAGCTTGAGGTATATTTGGGTACCCTCGCCTTTTCATCCATAGAGTCCAAAAAGGGAAGCAGAAGGTTGTGGTGATCGGTGCAGGCACTTTTGTTTTAAGGAGTTGGGATATAGTCGTTTGATGAGGTAATGAAGTGGGTATGCCATGATTGGTGTTTTGGTGGTTTGTGGGGTGGGTTAGCAATATCTTCCAAGAGTCTATAGTTGTTTGACATTGAAGCAGAATGTGAGTGGATGTTTCAGGATTAGAACTGCATTGAGGGCATAGGTTGGAGTTGGTGAGTTGGATGCGGTTAAGAATGTTGAGGGTTGGTAGACCCTCATTGATTGCTTTCCACAAGAAAAGTTGTACTTTTGGGGGACATGGAAGTGTCCAAAGAAATTTGGATGGGGGAAGAGGGTTTTGTTGGGTTTACGATGAAGCGCTGATGAGGCAGTTGTATCCTAAAGCAGTAGTGAAGTTTCCGCTTTTGGTAAAAGGCCATCTGATCGTATCTGGTTGGTTGTTCTGTGGGATGTGGATGCTAACGATTCGCTGAATTATGGGTTGGGGTAATAGGTTCAATTTTTCATGATCCAATTTTCTGGTTGACGGGTCGATGATGTCGGCAACCGATTGTATTGGATGGCAAGAGTTGGGTTAATGGTGTTGTTAAATTGTGGGATCCAGTTTGCTTGTATGGGGGTGTTTTGGTGACGAGATGTTGTTTGAAAGTTGGTATGAGCGAGGCCAGCTGTCTTCATTGTGGGCTAGGATATGACGGCAGAGGCGGGATGTTTCCGAAAATGGGGTTCTGTTTGAGGTATTTTGCATTATAGAGATTGGCTAGTACAGAGTTAGGTTTTTCGTGGATGTTCCAAATTCGTTTCATGAGTAGTGTTTTGTTGTGTTCCTTGCTACTTCGGATGCCGAGCCCACCTTGGGATTTAGGTTTGTGGAACTTATCCTTTCCTGGTGGGTGGAGCTTCTTGATGGAAGAATCATGACCCCAGAAGAAGTTCGTCGTGATACGATCCATTTTTTGGTGGATATGGGTAGGAAGAATTTGGGTTTGCATGAGATGGTTGGCAGTAGGGGTTAGGAATGATTTTATGAGTTCGAATCTTCCTGATTGGGTGAGGCATTTATTCATCCATCATTTTGCCTTGCGCGCTAGCCGTTGAAGTAATGGGGCAAAAATATGGCGTAATGATCTTCCTTGTTTAAATTGTATTCCTAAATAGGTAGGGGGTTTGATGTTGTTTGCATGTTGAAGGCTTGTTTTAGATCATCTAGTTGGTGCTGCTCAAGCTTCGGGTGATGGATTAATATGGATTTCGAAGCGTTGATGTGTTGACCCGCCGAGGTGCCATAAGATTGTAGAAGCAGCTTGAGATGGTTAGTGCCTTCTGGAGTTGCTTTATATGTTATCAAAAGATCATCTGCATACATAAGATGTAGAATTGGTGGGGCCTTTTGGGAGATGCGAAGCCCCTCTATCTTTTCATGTGTTTCTAGTATTCCCAAATTTGTGGAAAGAATTTCCGCACATATAATAAATATATAAGATGAGAGAGGGTCTATTCTCTTAGTTGGGGTGATGTATCCATGCGGGGTGCCATTGATATTGATCGAGTAGGTTACCGTTGATATGCAAAGCATAATATAATCCACGAAGGTTGAAGGAAATCCTAAGCTGGTGAAAGCTTGTTTGATGAAGCCCCAGTCCAAGGAGTCATAGGCTTTTTGAATGTCCAACTTAAACGCTATTTTGGGATCTTTCATACGGTGTGATGTTTTGATGTGGTGAAAAAGTTCAGCTGTGATAGCTATATTATCATGAATGGATCTTTGTGGAACAAAGGCACTTTGATATGGGCTTACCAAAAATGGGAGGAGAGGTCGTATGCGATTGACTAAAATCTTTGATATGATTTTGTAAGTGACGTTACATAGACCTATCGGCCTAAATTGGGAGGGTTTTGAGGGGTGGTCAATCTTTGGGATTAAAGTGAGGTTAGTATGGTTCATGAGAGGGTGGATGTTTAGGGAATCAAAGAAACTTCGGACCATATCAATCAGTTATGGTTGGGTTGTTTCCAATAAACTTTAAAAAACTTACTGGTGAATCCATCCAGTCCTGGGGCGCGTTCCGAGCCTATGGAGAAAAGCGCCTGTTTGATCTCCTCAGTGGTGACCTCTGTTGTTAATCTCTCACATTGTTAGGGGGTTAACCTTGGTGTTATTGCCTCGAACAGGTTTTCATCAATTACTGTATTTGGAGCTGTATACTGATCTGTGAAGTGCTCGAGCATGATCCTGATAATTTCATCCTTGTCGTTAATCCAGTTGTTTTGATGATCCTGGAGTTGTTGTATGTTATTACAGCTTCTATGAATTGTGGCCTTTGTATGGAAGAACGTTGTGTTGCGGTCCCCCGATTGAAGCCATTGTATTCTGGATCTGTGTTTCCAATATGTTGCATGGCAATCAAGTAAATTCAGGTGTTCAATTCGGAGTTGCTTTTCCTGCTGAATCCAATTTTCCAGTTCAACACCAGACTGCGTAGCACATTGATGTTGGCCGCTTTGATTTTCGCGGTCGACTTTTTGAGCAACGTGGGTAAGTGTCCGAAGTTTATTTTGTTCCATTCTGTTAGAGTTTCACTAGTTGATATGAGTTTGAGTTGGAGGTTCAAAGATGGGTCCTAATCCTGTATCTGGTCCCATGCCGAGTTAACCACTTGATGGATTTGAGGATAAGATAGCCATAGGTGCTCAAATTTGTAATTCTTACTCCCTTGCCAGTCCAATGTTTTCGTCTGAAGTAGGATAAGAGCATGATCTGAGGCTATTCGTGGAAGGTGTGTGATTCCTGCATGGGGGTTGGCTGTCCTCCAATGTTGATTTGCTACTGCTCTATCTAGTCTTTGCTGGATGTTGGCATGGCCTTGTTGGTTGTTTGTCCATGTGAACGGGTCTCCTCTGAAACCAAGATCAATATAGCCCATCTGATCCATTAAATTGAGAAACAACTGCGTTTGTGCATAGGTAACTGGTCTGCCACCTTTTTTCTCAGATTGGTCTAGTACTTCGTTGAAGTCTCCTAGAAGCATCCAAGGGGTTTAAGTGCTGGGAAAGATTTTTGGAAATTCTTCCCACAGGTTTTTCCTTGGGTCCGGGTGTGGTAGGCCATAAATACCTGTGCAAAACCAAGGTTGGGCTGGAGCAGAAGGTGTAACTAGAGCATGAATGTAGTTTTGGGACTTCAAGATGACTTGGATATTGACCTCGTTTTTCCACAATAGGCATAAACCCCCTCTTCTACCTATTTTAGGAACAGTGCAATGATTTGGATATTGTAGAGACTGTGCGATGCGCAGCATTTGAAAATCATTGGCCAATGTTTCCGATAGGAATAAAATGGTTGGTTTGTACATCGATACAAGTCCACGAAGTTGTTGATTTGTTGTTGGCTCGTTTAAACCTTGACAATTCCATGCGAGAATAGACATGTCTTAGTAATTTGAAGTAACCAAAAAAATAAAAATCTGACGAAAGATAACCTAGAAGGTGTGCTTTATATCACAGCACTTACATGAAATATGTTTTGAATTAGAACTACAACCTATGGGATGCTCTTTATAATGATAACCTAGAAGGTGTGTTTTTAATGTAGCACTTATAAAATTCAAGTACAACAAAAACTTAGAAGGTGTGCTTTTATATACACCACTTACATGGCATATTACAAGAGATGGAAAGGTAGAGTAACGCTAATAAAGTCCTATAAAACTACTAACTAAATGCTGCAAACTATTACATAGTGGAAGAAACTGTTATGAGCGAATAGCAAGCAACCTTCAACCTTAAATAGCAGGGGAGTTAGTCGAGATATAAAGCAAATATAACAGGATGAAGAAGAGGGTACAAAAAAAGTAGTTTAAGCGGACTTACCTGGGGGCTTAGATTGACTAGATGAGCTTAGGATTGGGAACTGGGGGAGGGGGAATCTTCATTTGGATACACATATTCGGCAGATAAAAAGACAACTCAAAAAGCAAAGAAGATGTTTATAAGAGGATTTCACATTTTAGTCTAAACTATAACTAGAAGTCACACCACAAAAACAGAGAATACTTATGATTTTACAAAGATTAGAACCAGGTCCAAAAATAGGTTGCCCTCCTAATTCACACAATCCAGAGAAGATACGTAAGAGAAATAATCAAAAAAGAGGAAAAGTAAAAAGGAAACATCATAAACTCAAACCATCTTCAGAACAGGAAACGAGCGCACAACTCTACAGGATAAACATTCAATACTATCTCTAATATAAATACTTTCATAGAAAAAAAGGATACAAGAGGAATGGGAAGGTAAATAACTAAATACTAATAAACAGAGACCTATATAAAAGAACAAGGGTGAAAGTAAAACATATTGCATGCCAAGATTATTACAAAAACAAGGTTACAAACACATACGAAGCAACTACTCAACTAGCAAGTTCCTTCAACGATCAGAGACACAAAGCAACATGAAGCTTTAACACCAACACAAGACACCAGTCAGCAGAATACCAGCCAACATACACAAGGCAAACTACACCAGCATATGATAATAGAAGGCACTGGCCATAGGACCAACATGAACAACAAACACAATAAGAAATAACATAAGGACTGTTAGGAAGGTTTCACTTTCCTTCAAAAACTAAGAATCCCTAATAACCTAGTTTAAGAGACTTTGCTTTAACCAACAATTTTTAATCCCAAAATAAACCCCATGAATTGAAATCTCAGAACAAACTTTTCAATTTTCCCATTAGCCAAAGAAAAACAGCTTGGAAACCCCATAAAGAGCACCAATCACCACCCACAAAAAAGTTTAATTCATATAATCAATTAGCCAAAAACATAATAATCTATGAATAAAATCTACTAATACCCCCTGCAAGCCGTGAAAATGAAATCCAAGAAGATGGCAACAACACAAACAATTAAACTGAAAACTAATTATCAATCCTAAACGTATACCCTAGAAGTGGCAATACAAAAAGAGGAAACCATAATTCAGCAACCAGTACATACAAAGAAAGTATAAGAACAAGATGAACTTCAAAACACAAACCCTATCTTAATTATCAAAATTGGGATTTACCCCTATCATGAAATCGGATCTAAACAAAGCTAAGAAATCAAAATACCTTTCAAAATATTGTGTCATCCATCAGTTCCTCAAATCCACAACCCCCATTCCTTAATCTATCTTTCATCCCCCCAGGAGTCATAAGGATTACTCTTGATTGAAATTGGTCACCATGGAAATTGATTTTTGCATCTGATTTTGAAGATTGAGCTTAGGGTTTTGAATTAACCAATAGAGAAGGATTTTTGGTTTTTATTACAGGAATCTGATTTGATGAGAATATATGGTAAGATTTGAGGGGAAAATAACTGATGTTGATGATGAAAATCACATCAGGATGATTTGAAGGAATTGGCCATCTGAAAGGTGCGAATCGTTGTCACCTGAGTCGACTCGATTTCGCCCGATTCGCAGAGTACTTTTCAGTAATTTTTTTTAATAATTGTATAGAAAAATGTTATGTTTTTTTTGTTTGTTATTGTTATTGTTGATGTTGTTTTTGTTGTTGTTTCAGGTTCGATTTATTGTTTTTTATATTTCAATTTGATTTTATAGGGTTGATTAATGGTGTTGGTGATAATTTTGATTGGGAGGTTGAATAATAAGTGGATAAAATTGAAGGAGAATATGAGAAAAAAAAGGATGAACCATGTTTAGTTTCTGTTGCTGGTGTTGGTGGTCATCACAGGTAATTAGTTGATCTCAAGAACTGAATCATGTATCTAATTTAGAGTTTCTGAAACTTTTAATTTGGGATAATATGACTTGAAATCAAGTAAGTTAGTTATTAAGATTGACTGACTTTTAATTTGGGATAATATGACTTAATACATTCAATTAGTTATTAAAATGGTTGCATTGTCTTATGGATCTATTTTTTACATATGAATTGCAGAGTGTTGTAACTTTGGAAAGCTAAATGGATGTGTACCTACTAGCTACACATGCAAATTAGATGTGTAACTTCTAATTACACAAGCTAAATGGATGTGTAGATATGTAACTTATAAATACACGTGCTAATTGGATAGGATAAAAAATCTATGTTTATATTTTTGCAAGCTCTTATGGAATGGGATATCATGCAGATTGGATGACACTGTTATAACTTGTAGTTTATCACCTTTATGTTGTTATAACTTTTCCAAATGTTAGAGCACTCAATATGCTCATTTTATAATAATATCATCCATGTAAAGTAGTTCATAACTTGTAGTTGTTGAATGATTCAGATATGGACTGGCACACTGCAAATAACAACTCTGACTTAATAATAGGTAACAATTTTAGCATCGTTCATCTGTTTTACTAGTATGTGATTATTTAAGTGGCAGCAAGCTATTATAACTTTTAGATCCATTACAGATACAATGGTGTGCACTTGATGATATTAATGCTGGAGTTTATAATGGAATGACATATGAAAAGATATGGAAAAACATGCTCGAGGTATGAATATGTTGATGTCCTTCCATCTTGTTCTTAAACTTCTGTTTGAGTGCTTATTGACCCTTGGTTTTATGCAACTCGCAGAGACATGAAGTTTATTACATAGGTGTTTCACATACGTTTCGTACTATTTGCAAAGTAAAGGGTTGCTTTGGCTTGTATAAAAAGGTCTTGGAGAAACACTGCTGGTATGTCCTTTTGTCAGTTTTTTCAAAGTAAAGTGTTTTATGTGGTATTCGTATTCATGGATAATGCCGCCTGAATTTTTTTTTCAAATGTTAATGCTGTTTAGCTACTAGTTACACAAGCTAAATAGATGTGTAATTTCTAGTTACACAAGATAAATAGATGTGTAACTTTTAGTTACACGTGATAATTAGATGTGTAACTTCTGTGTACATATATTTTACTTACATATAGTAATGGTTGTTACTACTAATAATTGTACATGGCCAAAAATAAAAAGTTAACATTTGAATACCAATACTTTTATCACTAGCCATGTTTTTTCCTTTCTAATTAAAAAGTCTTATACCTATTATAATTGTTGTTTGCAGTCTTATGCACTCCATGCAGCTAGCACAATAGCAACATATCTGGATAACATTAATTCAGGTTCTCGTATTGGCGGAGTAGAAAGGGGAGACTTCAAATGCAATGATTTAGAACTAGAAGAGGATATCGAGGACTAAAATACGAAGTCAAAGATGATGTGAGTATCTTACACATTTTTAATCTTGATTTTGTTCCATAATATGCTAAACAGATTTCTAAGTTCCAACTGTGCAGATGTAATGACCAGATATGTGTCTTACTGGATTCATTTCAAGTTTTTTGCATGAGTTCACATGCCATATGCATGTGTAAATCTTAGTTACACAAGTCAGATGCATGCGTAACTCTTAGTTACACTAGTCAGATGCATGTGTAACTCCTTGTGTTGATTGTTTTTTTGATGTGAAATCCTATGATTGTTGTTATGTAGCTGGTAGATACACAAGCCATAGATATGTTTAGGTGCATTTTTGCAGGTTACTTGTATGATTCTTGAATACACAAGCTATAGGAATTGCTTTCATTTTTTTGTGCCTTTCCATTTTTGTTTAAACTAGATGCTAGGTAAATATATCTCTCATATATACTTCTCCTTTGCACAAGCCATATATCTCTCATATTCTTGTTTCATTTTTGTGCATTTTCATTTATAACTGCTTTCATTGCTTAAATTTTGTTAAGTTTTGGTTTTCTTTCACAAAGTACTGTGTATTGAGTCGCATTAAGTTCGAGCATCAAATTTGACGTAGATAGGGAGCCAAAACTACAATAGTCTCATTCATTCCCATGTATCATTGATTCAGTAGTTTTCTTTCTTTTTTTGTTTCCTGATATATGTTGTTTATCATCAAACCTGTTTACAAACTGTTGCCTCCTCTTGCTGGGTATTTGACTAAATTTTTTTCCTGGAATATGTAGATTTCCTTGACTGGACCAAATGCAATAATTGGAATATCTTTGGTGCTTCGCTAGGGTTTAAATTATAGGATATAGTGGCTTATTTTCGAGGATGTCATTTTACATATCTAGTGTTTTGACTCGTTTATTGTGTATAACAAGCAATTACTATAATTAATTAACAGACAAATTATTGTAAACAAACATTAAAGTAATATATGTATTTTCTGTATGTGTAGTTTTGATTTATAACTAATGAGCACACATCCATATGCATGTGTAACTTTTTATTACACATGCCATATGCATGTGTAACTTGTAGATACACATGCCATACGCATGTGTAACTTCTGCGTACACATGTGTAACTACTGAGTACATATCTATATACAAGTGTAACTGATGCGTGTCGTAACCACAACAAATTAATTAATACTTTACTACCTAATTAACAAGTAATATAGGGTAGTCAAGGTCGATCCCACGAGGAGCACGAGATTCTAGTTGTAAAAATTGTCACGAAAGGGGGGTGTAAAAAGTAAAAGAAAATAAACAAAGCAATTAAAAGATAAAGTTGAAAGCAATAAGAGAGACAAGATCAAGGAATCCTTCTTCGTTACGAAACAATGAATCAAGTTATGTTTCTCATCCACATGTTATTAGTCACAGATTATCACCAACCGTAGGATAGCAGGTCCGCTTAGCTAGCCCCAAAATCCCTAATTTCACTGAGTAACAGGTCCGCTTAGTTATCAGATTCTATTCAAAAGAACCACCCTGAGGTTCGCTTACAAGATGTAATTCCCTGAATGCATTAAGATTTATGAATTTAGGTTTAGTACTAGTAGTTAAACTCGGTTCGCTTGGTTCACTTTCTAGCGTTGTTTCTACACACAATTGCTCCACGGAATCCCTCCGCAAGGTCTCGTGTTTGCTACTTATGTAAAGAGTCAAGAAACGATTACTTATCTCCTAACTTTCACTAGCATTAGATTAAATCGACAAATCAATTTAGTTGGCCACCCAAACAATCTATCAATCAATCATGAATGTCTTTAAGATCATTCCTATTAGTAAAAACAAACGATAATCATGTGAAAAACTTCAAGATAGAATTGAAAACAAAAACTCAAAACATAAATTAAGAACTAGGAATTCATCCTCAATCAATAAATTAACTACTCATGTTAAAGAGTTCACACAAAGAATAAGAAAAGAAAAGTGTTGTGTGTGTAGAGATGTGTGTAAAAGATGTGTAGAAGTTGTAGAAAACTTCTCTATTTATAGGCTTCAATATTCTCCAAATCTTCTAAGGAGTAGAATCTTTTTCCTTTAGCAATTCAATTTCCAATTCCAAGCTTTTCTCAACTCTTCCACCTTCTCTTTCCAAATTTGAGTCCAATTCTCCATCCAATTCCTAGCCCAAGTCTTCACACCCATGAGAGAAGTCCATAGAAAATTCTGGAATTTTTGGTCGCCGGAAAACTGGGATTGTGGCCGGAATCCGGCCGGAATAAGTCACCGGAAAGTACCTCGGGTGACCGGCAAAGTCAACCCGGTCACCGGTCAACGGGTCGGAACGGTCAAAGTCGAACGGCGGGTCACTCTCGATTCAACTCGGTCGAGACCGAGTCGGGTCAACTGGTCGACTCACCGAGTCAAGTGAGTCGGAGTCGGATCATCATCTTACTCGGTGGATGGGCCGAGTGGCTTTGGCCTAGGTCATTGCACGAGGCCTAAGTCCGCTGCACCATGTTTGTGCATCACTAATTCCATCCGGCCATGATGGCTGCTCATTTCGATCACCAAATCCCAATGGCTTGCCGTGCCATTTCTGCACCTCCAACAACAACACAATCACTCATTAGCGACTTGCTATCCATTCAATCTCCTTCCCGAGTTCAACACCACTTCCCGAGTTCATTCTGCAATGCATTATATCACCATCAACTCATTAGAAGTTCCCATTCTCTCGCCATGATCGGTTCAACAAAGACACCGATTCAAGCCATATGACTAAATTCAATCATTTTAACCACTGCATCTCATTCTTCCGAATCGCCCAACAACAAAGCATCTTGCGACTCCATTTCCTCCAAACAGACCCATTCGTTGTCCTAACATTCATCCATTGTGCACACAATTCACAACTCCACCACGTAATGATGAGCTCGAGACCATTCATGCAATCCCTTGGTCACAACATCTTGTAACTCATCAACCTGACCTACAACCATTTGAGACCACTAGAGCAAAGACTCACTCTTGCGCATTCTTCCATATGGCTCAGCTCATTAGCACCATTAGTCATTCTCATAACCTAACACCTATAACCATTGCAACAACCATGAGCTTCAGCACTTCATTCATTCTACAGCTGCACATCGCTCATCATCACTGCCTGCTCAATTCTCAGCAGCAACAATTGCTCGACGCCACCTTAACTCGGATGCATCATAACCATTAATCTATTTGTCTTCGTACATTCACTCGAGATCACATTCTCTCGCACCGTTCGGCTCCAAATGCTTCTCACCGCACTTTCTCGGCTCCGCAATTCCATTACCACCCGTAACATGTACTCGGCTCATGCCGCAACACCTTGTAATCTCATTGCAACCACCGCAATTGCCTCAACTCCAGCTGCAACTCACTAGTACCACCGCCAACTTGCACTTGCCTTACTCAACCACTCGACAAAATCACCGACTTCTTCTCACATCAACTTCCAAAAGTAGCCACCACCATGATTCAAAGAACACCCCATCCAATTTCATTTTAATAACCTGTATTGCTTCCCTGTTAAGAAATCCTACACATACATCTATTAAGCAATTTCAATACTATTCCATCCTTCTCTGTAACAGCAGCACTACTAGCATCAGACCATTTCAGCCTTCTCCCGATTCACCAGCAACTCAGCCTTATTCCCATGAAAATCAACAGAATCGGCTGAGCTCTTTTTCTCTCAAAACTCATCTCTGATTTCATCTTCTCCCTGAGCTTCTTCAGTTCAGCTTCACTGACCCATCTTTCCTCTTCTCAGTCTGTTTCAATTTCTCTCAATTTGGCTTCATTAGCAGCTCTCTCGGTCTCAATCATTACATATCAACAGCGCCACCATCTCTCGTTGAGCACCACCGATCCCTTGATTGAATAAACCCTAACTCTCATTTTCACAGCAGCCTTTTCAAAACCGAATTCAACCAAAACCCATCTTCCATTCATTGCTTCAACCTCAGATTCAAACACCCATTTCTCACTCAACAACATCGATTTCGATGGTAATTCTCAATCTAAATCTTCACAACAAACCCTAACTTGAATTCATTATCAATTTCTTGATCTCTGGCTCTAGAGTTCAACAGCAACACAATCTCTGTTCTTGATTCAATTTCAGCACGAATTAATCCTCTCAACTCTCTGTAGATCGGCAGCCTCAGGTGAAGAAAAAGAAGAATAAAACTCTTCTTCAATTCGACCTAATTTAGGTCTTTAACTTTGGGACGGGCTATTTACACCCACTGCTAAAATACACCTTGGTGCTTTATAATAGTTGGTTACTCTGATAAGGGCTAGCCTATTGGCCTCCCCTTAACCACAGCTAGGCTGTCTTTAATAATTCTCCAAAACAGAGATGCCCCTTAACATTGACTGGGCTCCAGATAGTAGTTGCCTGGAAAATGACCATTACGCCCTTTTTGCTCAAATTGGTTGATTTCTTCTTATTTTCCTCCGTGCGACTCCAAAGTAGCTATAAAACTCAAAACAAGCGTAAAATACATAATTTACAAGAAAAATAGCAAAGAAAGCATAAACTCTATAAAGTAAATACGGTGTATTCTACACCTATCAAATTCCCCCACACTTAGACTTTGCTAGTCCTCGAGCAAATCAAACTAAAAACTCACAACTTCAAAGCGTTCAAGCGTCCCAAGCATCCAAAAAGCTATGAGGACATAGAGTTTCTGCATGCTAGTAATAAGAAGTTAGAAATACTAAAGAACATATTCTTGTTCTTAATTGTTGAGTGAGAAATAACCACACCATAATGAGAGACTGCGTGTTTGAGAAACGATCAATAAGCATTTCGCCTCGACTTCTGCCTCACCAAATAAGATTTTATGATAATTGCACTCAAAAAAGACAGCTTTTTATGGTTCTCACATGTGTGCAGGTAGGAATGAAGAGAGAATTCCTGCGACACGTTGAATGGTGGGAAGGACAACTTCCGAAATATTTTTAAAAACCCACATCTTTTAATATTTTGAAAAACCATTTTTCTGACGATCTCTAAGAAAGGAAATCAACCATATTACCGAGGATAAGATTACTTACTCTCCTTCACATCCGATCGCCAATTATGATAACACCACTCTCACGGCATCCAATAGAAACGTCTTCCGCTCCTCGTCTTGATCTCCTTCGTCTTCGGTTTCAACTATTGATGATAAACCCTTGAATTTCATAAATCCTTGACAATTTATAACTCTTTTACCTTAAAAATCCTTGTCGCTTGAAACTTCCTTATATATTTTCCTTCCCCCGGCTCATTAACAAAACAAATATTTCTCTTGTTTTTTTTTTTTTTCTTATTTTTTTTTTTTTTTTTTTTTTTTTCAAACAAGAGAAATTAAATACAAAAATAAACCATGGCCGTGGGAGAAGTATTTTACCACTTGATTCTTCACAACTTGTATCGTCTTGAAATCACAAACTTTCAAAAATTCTCACCTTTTAATTTTCTTCGCTTTCATGAATAAGTCTTCAAACTTGGATATAAAATTACCTCATTGTATTGTAAGTCTTCAACATATGTGTAAAAATCTGCTCTTTATATGTTGCTTTACTTGTATTTGAAATTTGCTCTTTTCTTGTTCCGTTGCTTATAAACCTTAAACTTTTCCAACTTTTCTTGTAGATTTTGATGTCGCTCCTTGTTGATGATGAAAGTGTTTCTATGGATCCGTTGTTGTCACGAGAGAGAAAATGGTGCTAACTGCAAATCGAACTACAAGAAGGAAGCTTTCATCCATGGACGTCACCCTCATGATTGACAAAATTAGCACTCAAGAGATCAAAGAGTAGTGCTTTTATTGGTGGGAGGTTGGGTAGCTCACCATTCTACCCGGAATTAACGTACGGTGACACACACTCAAAAGAAGCTCTTTAGTAGATGGAAAATTTCTGGTCGGTGCCTCTCATGATATGAATACGGGTAGTCTCCACTAATGATTGATCAGCAACTCTAATAACGCATTTCTCCCTGCACCAAATTCGCATCACCGGCATGATTAAATCCATTATTTAACACTCTAACAAACAAGAAATCCGAACGTAGTTCTCTAACATTTCCAAGTTCAATTATGTCGGTCAAAATCTCTATGTAAACATACCTAGAAGTATGCTAGTGACTCTAAAACCTTTAAAAGTTGGAGTTTTTATGTAAAACTCTTTTTTTTTTTTTAATTTTTTTAATTTTTTTGTAATTTTTTGTTTTAAAAAAAATGCTTAACCACTCCCCCACACTTAAACCTTACATTGTCCTCAATGTAATTGAATCCTCCTAGTAAAGTCAAGGTGGGAAATTTTAACATGATAAGAAACAAGAAAAAGAAATAACAAAAAGCAAAAAAAAAATAAGAAATACAAAACCTATGGGTTGCCTCCCATTAAGCGCTTGTTTTAAAGTCGACGGCCCGACTTAGCTCTTGCAAGATTCATTCCCCATATACTAACAATCGGAAAATTTGAGGATCCACCCATAATACCTGTTTTGCAAACAATAACTCCATACAAATATTAGCGCAAGAAAACAATAGTGAAATTATTGCTCGATAGAAATTTCCCCCACACTTATTCTCGTCCACACTCGGAAGTGTATAAAGAACATAGAATTTGGGAATTTCCATGGTTTCCTCTTGGCAAACCTGCATAGTGTTAGCATCAAGTGTTTCCAATGGTGGATATCTAGAAACAAAATCATCCAAAAATACTTTCGAAGCACATACATTCAAACCAATAAGAGGTAAATGAGAAGAATCAATAGGCAAAGGGTTAGACAAACCTTGCACAATCTCTTGTATTATAGAATCCTCGTCATCCTTAAAAAATTCAAGTGAATTACTTACCTCTTGTATATCGTGGTCCTCTATTAAACCTTGCAACCATTCTTCGTCGTTTTCTACCTTAACCAAAGTCTCGGCATCATTAAAATCATTCGCAAGTTCAATTGGGTCTTCCACAAAATCAATGAATGTGGTTTCATCCTCTATAATCATCTCTTCAACATTCTCATCATCGGAATCGGGCCATTCTTCCCTCATATAATCTTCCTCGGTATAAATTGTAAGATTTTCATGTGCGGGTGTTACACCGTTTATAACAATAGGTAAGTCACACCCAATCTCCTCCTTTTGAATAGGTGAAGGATCGTTATTATGATCCGGAGTTGGAATAACTTCCTCATTGTTGCAACGTTCATACACTTCCGCGGACTCCCATCTTTCCCTAAGAAATTTTTTTCCAAGCAATAAATGCATCTTCCTCAAGCTCTTCCTTTTGAATAGGTGATTGATCATTATTAAGATCAAGGCTCGAGTAATCTACACTAGCGTCATCAAAAGTCTCCAAAGGTTTGTTAATTTGTTCGTATATTTTCTCCGAATTCCTTTGAAATTCTCGATGTGATTCTTGCATCTTTTGTTGAAGATCCCCAATCATGGCCAACATCTTATCTGCAAAACTAGAGAATTTCTGATCATAAACAAAACTATCCTCCCATCCTTGTGATTGTCCACTTACATACCCGTCATAAGGTTGTTGATATGTATGAGAATATCCATAAGGTTACGTAGGAATTTGATCATAGCCAAAAGATTGGTTTTGATTGTATCCTAAGGATGGTTGGAAGTTGCCATAATGTTGAGGTTGAAAACCGTATTGATTGTTGTAATATGCTTGTTCTTGTCCACCATACATGGAAAACCGATACCTAAAATAAAATTCAAAAACCAAGTTAGATACGGAATAGAATCCAACAAAGCAAGAATAAAGCAAAAGAAAAATAAAAACAACTAAAATCATCCGCTGCTCCCCGGCAACGACGCCAAAATTTGATGCGTGTCGTAACCACAACAAATTAATTAATACTTTACTACCTAATTAACAAGTAATATAGGGTAGTCAAGGTCGATCCCACGAGGAGCACGAGATTATAGTTGTAAAAATTGTCACGAAAGGGGGTGTAAAAGTAAAAGAAAATAAACAAAGCAATTAAAAGATAAAGTTGAAAGCAATAAGAGAGACAAGATCAAGGAATCCTTCTTCGTTACGAAACAATGAATCAAGTTATGTTTCTCATCCACATGTTATTAGTGATTATCACCAACCGTAGGATAGCAGTCCGCTTAGCTAGCCCCAAAATCCCTAATTTTCGAGTAACAGTCCGCTTAGTTATCGATTCTATTCAAAAGAACCACCCCGAGGTTCGCTTACAAGATGTAATTCCCTGAATGCATTAAGATTTATGAATTTAGGTTTAGTACTAGTAGTTAAACTCGGTTCGCTTGGTTCACTTTCTAGCGTTGTTTCTACACACAATTGCTCCACGGAATCCCTCCGCAAGGTCTCGTGTTTGCTACTTATGTAAAGAGTCAAGAAACGATTACTTATCTCCTAACTTTCACTAGCATTAGATTAAATCGACAAATCAATTTAGTTGGCCACCCAAACAATCTATCAATCAATCATGAATGTCTTTAAGATCATTCCTATTAGTAAAAACAAACGATAATCATGTGAAAAACTTCAAGATAGAATTGAAAACAAAAACTCAAAACATAAATTAAGAACTAGGAATTCATCCTCAATCAATAAATTAACTACTCATGTTAAAGAGTTCACACAAAGAATAAGAAAAGAAAAGTGTTGTGTGTGTAGAGATGTGTGTAAAAGATGTGTAGAAGTTGTAGAAAACTTCTCTATTTATAGGCTTCAATATTCTCCAAATCTTCTAAGGAGTAGAATCCTTTTCCTTTAGCAATTCAATTTCCAATTCCAAGCTTTTCTCAACTCTTCCACCTTCTCTTTCCAAATTTGAGTCCAATTCTCCATCCAATTCCTAGCCCAAGTCTTCACACCCATGAGAGAAGTCCATAGAAAATTCTGGAATTTTTGGTCGCCGGAAAACTGGGATTGTGGCCGGAATCCGGCCGGAATAAGTCGCCGGAAAGTACCTCGGGTGACCGGCAAAGTCAACCCGGTCACCGGTCAACGGGTCGGAACGGTCAAAGTCAGAACGGCGGGTCAACTCGATTCAACTCGGTCAGACCGAGTCAGGTCAACTGGGTCAGCTCACTGAGTCAAGTGAGTCAGGGTCTGGATCATCATCTTACTCAGCTGGATGGGCTGAGTGGCTTTGGCCTAGGTCATTGCACAGGCCTAAGTCTGCACGCACCATGTTTGTGCATCACTAATTCCATCCACGACCATGATGGTGCTCAGCTCGATCACCAAATCCCAATGGCTTGCCGGCCATTTCTGCACCTCCAACAAGAACACAATCACTCATTAGTGACTTGCTATCCATTCAATCTCCTTCCCCAGTTCAACACCACTTCCCTGAGTTCATCCCTGCAATGCATTATATCACCATCAACTCATTAGAAGTTCCCATTCTCTGCCATGATCAGTTCAACAGCACCAGTTCAAGCCATATGACTAAATTCAATCATTTTAACCAGCTGCATCTCATTCTTACTGAATCGCCCTAACAATGACATCTTGCGACTCCATTTCCTCCAAAATGGACCCATTCGTTGTCCTAACATTCATCCATTGTGCACACAATTCACAACTCCACCTATAATGATGAGCTCAGACCATTCATGCAATCCCTTGGTCACAACATCTTGTAACTCATCAACCAGCCTGCAACCATTTCAGACCACTAGAGCAGCACTCACTCTTGCGCATTCTTCCATATGGCTCAGCTCATTAGCACCATTAGTCATTCTCATAACCTAACACCTATAACCATTGCAACAACCATGAGCTTCAACACTTCATTCATTCTACAGCTGCACATCGCTCATCATCACTGCCTGCTCAATTCTCAGCAGCAACAATTGCTCAGTACGCCACCTTAACTCAGATGCATCATAACCATTAATCTATTTGTCTTCGTACATTCACTCAGATCACATTCTCTGCACCAGTTCAGCTCCAAATGCTTCTCACCGCACCTGCTGGCACCTGCAATTCCATTACCACCCGTAACATGTACTCAGCTCATGCTGCAACACCTTGTAATCTCAGCTGCAACCACTGCAATTGCCTCAACTCCAGCTGCAACTCACTAGTACCCTGCCAACTTGCACTTGCCTTACTCAACCACTGACAAAATCACCATCTTCTTCTCACATCAACTTCCAGTAGCCACCACCACAGATTCCAGCAACACCCCATCCAATTTCATTTTAATAACCTGTATTGCTTCCCTGTTAAGAAATCCTACACATACATCTATTAAGCAATTTCAATACTATTCCATCCTTCTCTGTAACAGCAGCACTACTAGCATCAGACCATTTCAGCCTTCTCCCGATTCACCAGCAACTCAGCCTTATTCCCATGAAAATCAACAGAATCGGCTGAGCTCTTTTTCTCTCAAAACCCATCTCTGATTTCATCTTCTCCCTGAGCTTCTTCAGTTCAGCTTCACTGACCCATCTTTCCTCTTCTCGGTCTGTTTCAATTTCTCTCAATTTCAGCTTCATTAGCAGCTCTCAGTCTCAATCATTACATATCAACAGCGCCACCATCTCTCGCTGAGCACCACCGATCCCTTGATTGAATAAACCCTAACTCTCATTTTCACAGCAGCCTTTTCAAAACCGAATTCAACCAAAACCCATCTTCCATTCACTGCTTCAACCTCAGATTCAAACACCCATTTCTCACTCAACAACATCGATTTCTGATGGTAATTCTCAATCTAAATCTTCACAACAAACCCTAACTTGAATTCATTATCAATTTCTTGATCTCTGGCTCTAGAGTTCAACAGCAACACAATCTCTGTTCTTGATTCAATTTCAGCACGAATTAATCCTCTCAACTCTCTGTAGATCGGCAGCCTCAGGTGAAGAAAAAGAAGAATAAAACTCTTCTTCAATTCGACCTAATTTAGGTCTTTAACTTTGGGACGGGCTATTTACACCTTTGCTAAAATACACCTTGGTGCTTTATAATAGTTGGTTACTCGATAAGGGCTAGCCTATTGGCCTCCCCTTAACCACAGCTAAGTTTGTCTTTAATAATTCTCCAAAACAGAGATGCCCCTTAACATTGACTGGGCTCCAGGATAGTAGTTACTGGAAAATGACCATTACGCCCTTTTTGCTCAAATTGGTTGATTTCTTCTTATTTTCCTCCGTGCGACTCCAAAGTAGCTATAAAACTCAAAACAAGCGTAAAATACATAATTTACAAGAAAAATAGCAAAGAAAGCATAAACTCTATAAAGTAAATACGGTGTATTCTACACCTATCAGTAAATTTGCATCACATGTCATATGAATGTGTAACTTATGGATACACATGCCATATGCATGTGTAACTTTTGTGTACACATCCATATGTTGGTGGTGGTTGGCGGCGGTGGCGGGAGGTGGATGGCGGCGGTTGTCAGTGGCGGTTGTCGGAGGTGGTTGGCGGCGATGGTGGTGGTCGGAGGTGGTTGGCGGTGGCTGTGGTGGTCGGTGGTGGTTGGAATATCATGACGCTATATTTTAATAATTTTGGGCCTAAATTTAAAATTTTATTTAATTATGGGCTTGACAATATGCATAAGGGTATCAACGTCTTTTAATATTTCAGGGCCTAAATTTAAACTTCTTTTAATTAAGGTCTTGATATTATGGGTAATCCATGGGTTGGGCCTTAGCCTAATTTTCCCTTACGGAAATTAATGCTGAAATAGTACGGAAGGGTACTTTTATCCATTTGATATTTTTAAGTAATTATGGACCAAACAGAAAACGGGTATTTCCAAAATACCAAACAGACTTGGGACCACCTAAAAAAAGACCAAACGATTATTTTCCCTTAAATAATCCCGTTAATATATGGGTATACCACTATAGGGTATATTAATTATATGTCCGTAGTTTTAACACCCTATAAATATATCCTTATACAACAATAAATATATCCCTACTTTTTAATATCCTTATTTATTTAAAATTAGATTACCTTAATACCCTCACCCATATAATATGTTTCATTATTTCATAATGGAACAAATTTCTTCCTTTACCACTTCACCCGCATCACCACTAGCATCACCACCACCACCGTTCAACGACCACCACCTACCAACCGCCACCACCACTCTATCACCACCACCAATCCGCCACCACCACTAGTCCGTCGTCGCCACCACCACTAGCACTAGTCCTCCGCCGCCGCCACCACTAGTATGCCGCCGCTGCCGCCACCGCCACCACTACCGACATCGCCACCAATCAACCGCCGTCACCACCACCGCCACCAATCAACCGCCTCCACCGACGCCGCCGCCACCACTGGTTTAGATATTTTTTGTATTAACAACAGTAGTTGATCCAAATAAAAATAGAATCAACAGTAGAAGTTGATCCAATTTAGGGGATCAACAATAGTAGTTGATCCAAAAAAAAAGGATCAACTTTCATTGTTGATCCAATTTAAGGGATCAACAACAGTAGTTGATCCATGTAAATGGAGTGAACTTGGCGTGAGTTGAACACGCATCATTTGACATGGAGTCAGTCATGCTACCTTTGCACCACAAATTCAACATTTGAAGCATTTACATCTATAAAATCCAAACATTTAAAGTACAAGCATAATTATACTAATCCAAAGAAATGCGGTCAACTACAGGAGTTGAGTTGATAGGATCAACAACAGTAGTTGATCCGATAAAAAATTGGGTCAACAACAGTAGTTGATCTTATAAATAGGATCAACAACAGTAGTTGATCCCGTAAAAAATTGGGTCAATAACAAGAGTTGATCCCATAAATGGATCAACAACCATAGTTGATCCCATATAAACCGAAGTCCATAGATCTTTTTTCACAATGAACATGGCCACTCACTTCACAATGAACAAACAAACCAGCATAACCTTTACAAACATCATGAAAATACTATGAACCATACAAAATACAAATTATCTTTAAAGATGCTTTCTTATTTGTTTGCAGATTATGAGACATCAAATCGGCAACTAGATCTATTCCTACCTATGAAATTTGTGATCCAAAATCAGTAGCATCAAGGAGTAATAAAGAAAACATGAACTTTTTTTGAATCTGTTGATTAAATCTGCTATCTATTAAAACATAATTTCTATTCAAACCAAAAATCAATTGAAGAAAATTAAAAACAACTACAAATCACTGAAACATATCGCGAGTCTCACTAAAAATCAATTGAAGAAAATTAATAACCAGTTGTCAGCGGCGAAGGTGGTGACGAGATGATGGTTTGGTTTGATTTTCGATTGAAGATCTCTCCCTCTTAAATCTCCTCTCTAAAATATTTTCTCTGACTCTGAAACGATGGTGGCGGTGGTGGTTGTGGTTGCGATTTGATTTCTTCCACCACCATCATCATTATTCAGTCCGACGGAAAAGTGGTGTGGAAGACGGTGATGGCGGAGGTGATGACGAGGAGAAAAGAAAGTTTCAGATCTGAAACTGAAAAGTAAGGAGAGTTAAATAAACTTTGTGGAAATTTCTGAGGAACCCAAGTATGGTTCCTCTCTCTTTTAGAAACCCATCATTAAGATGCTTTATATGTGTAGCCCAAAATTCACAATGTATGGCTGAGATTATTAGTTTTAGATTTGATTTGTAATTTTAAATTTTAAGATGGACTTAATTAACCTTCATTAGTTAGTTATTATTAGAAAAATTATTTTTATTAAAAAATTACTGATTTGGATGGTGGTAAATCAGTGGCGTTTTTTATGGGGGTTTTTGGTGGGCAGTTTCCTTTTTAACCTTATCGTTCCTTTTAGGGTTCTTTCACAAACCGTGTGAAATTTCAATCTACCTCTAAATTTATACCATAATTTCCGGCGATATTATGGTAATTATCTGATCATCTTTTTCATTCACTTAACACGGTAAAAGAAAATAATCCATTATCATTTTCATTCACTTAACATGGTAAAAGAAAATAATCCATTATCAGACCTCCTGTCTCTGATATACATCATAAATCTCCATCGCCGTGAAGTCATAACAAGGTTGATGAGGTGTTATTCCTTTGAAAAGGTAGGTGGCTCATAATTCCATGGTCATGGATTTTCTTACTATCCAAAACACAAAGACTTAGTCAGTCATGGGTTTTCTTAACTAAGAAATATATGAATAAGGGATATTTATTTTTGAAGTTGTTAATGTGATCATTTTCATTTCCGAGTGTTGCCCTGCACCTAACTTTGTTATTTCATTCATTTTCATTTCAAAAGAAAATGTTGTACTTCCCTACCTTCACAATTCATTACCGTGTGACATTCACTTATTGTTTTTTTTTTTCTTTTCACTCTAAGAATGTTATATGTTTGATTTACTTTTTGAATCATTTGATCTTCCCATTATATTCTGATTTCTAGGTTTTGTGTGAAAGCTGGTTATTAAAGACAACGATTATCACCAGTTGGTACTGATTATCACAGGTGATAACTATAAATTTCAGGAACTACATTGCAGGTGAAAACTGGAATTTTCCCAATTATTGTGGATGAAAATTGGAATTTTCACTAACCACGACCGACCACATCAGTGAAACATAAATTTTCAAGTGAAAAATCTACCTTTCATCATTCATTTTAAAGGTGAAAATTCAAATTTTCCTTTTCATTTCATATGAAAAGGAAACTTTCACCTAGTCCCCTGGTGAAAACACAAATTATCTCTGTTACTTCGGTGTTCATCAAAATTTCATTGTTGCAAAAAAATCTAGTCAACTCTGTTTTCATGTTTTGACTTCTAACTCTTGGATTTTTGGCGATTCAGAGAACAAAGAAAAAAGGTATTGAAGGCGTTTCATGATTATCAAGCTCATGTCCATATACTACTGAGCTCAGCTGAAAAGACTAAAAGACTCATTCTAGCTCAACTTAAGTCTCAAATGTTTTGCGTCATGTTCTAGGACGAGAAAAAATCGAAATTTGAAGCTAAAAGTGCGATTTGGTTCGATGTGAACTTAAGGAGTTCGTCATTCATGCCATTTTACGAACATATTGCGCGCGTCTTCCGGTTCTTTGAAGAGATACATTTTCCCTCGTTCTATTGAGCTCCTTTTATACATTCTTCACCTGCAAATTCGAGTTCTAAAACAAACCCATCAAATGAACAGCATGAATGGGTCATAATTTAATTTTCCACTTGTAACTCCAAGAACATAAAAAACAGTACACATTGTTGTTTTGGATGTCGCAAAAACAATTTATGTTTTCCCCATTTCAAGTTGCATGATCGAAACTTCTAATCCCCAAAAAGCTTGCTAAAGAATACAGTATACTCCATATATAAGTCTAACCTTTCACTTCAATAAATTTTAAAAGTCGGAGATTACAACTTTTAAATTGAAGTAATTTATTATGGTAATACTCTGGAAAGTCTTGAAACAGGTGATAATTTGGATTTTTTTTAACCGTGAGAAAACAAGCTAAATGAACGGGCTTTTAGGCGAGATATTTCTTTGGTTCAAAGTTCTTGGCTTCCTAGATGGAGTATTATAGTCAAAGGTAAAGGTAGTTTCTTACGGCGTTCTTTTTGGGATAATGATAAATCACACATATTTTACTGCTGTTTTTAAGCAGAAAAAAAGAATCTAATTTATCTGTTTATTTAAGAGAAAGGTTACTATTGTAAATCATGTCTAATTATAACTAAATATGGGTTTCATATATATATACATATATTTAATGATGGGTTTGTAATAAAAAAAAATGAAAAAATGGGCTACAAATATTTTTCCCCAATAAACTTTAATAATGAATAGAGGGTATTTATGGGATTATTGATAAAAATAAATTCTTCTTAAAGATGGAGGGATACAAATATTGACCCATCAAAATTAGGGATAGATATTCAATTACCACTACAAGTTATATAAGGCCTCTTCCTATGCACATGCCAAAAAAATGGTGTTTGGCATGCCAGGTGGCATGCCAAACCATTTGCGCCACTATGGGGAAACCGCTGAGCGATCGAATCCCTAGCGAGCGGTATTGACAATATCGCCAGCGATAAAGACTTTATCGCTGGCGATATTGTCAATACCGCTCGATAAAAACAATAACGCTGGCGGTACAATGATTATCGCCATGTAGTTATTCTGCAACGGCTAGTTCCCCTATGGTTCCTATATATATACGTCATTTTACCTCGACAGAAAACTCACACCTGCTTCTAAAGATATTACTCCTTTATTCTCAATTTTAAGCTTCACAATGTCGAGATCCAATGAAGAAAGGGATATTATTATGAATATGTTCGAAGTTCAACAAGAAAGTTATCATATGAGGTTGCAAGAAATTGACGAAGAGGAAGTCAAGATGAGAATCTAATCGAAACTATGATGCTTGTACATACGGGTCAAATACCAAGAGTTCAGAGCCCAAAGAAGTATTATCAAGAAGATATACGTATCGAGGGGAGGGAATTTTACCATCGAAGCTCATGCACGATTATTTTCTTCCCAATTGTGTGTACTCCGATCGAGATTTTCAAGGTCGATTCCGCATGCCTCGTCATCCGGGTGAAAAAGATTATTGAAGAACTTTGTCGAGTGGAACCTCAATTCAATTATCGGTTTGATGCACTTTGAATATTAGAGGTCATAGTCCCGAACAAAAAGTTACTTCGGCTTTAAGGATTCTAGGTTATGGCACTCCGGCGGATGCGAATGATGAAAGTACCTTCGTATGGGTAAAACAACTTCTTACACTTACCTTTCATTGTTCGTGAAGTAATGATTAATCATTTTGGTCCAACATATTTACGAAAACCAAAGAACGAAGATGTTAGACAAATATTAAGGGAGAATGAGGAAAGGGGATTCCCGGGAATGCTAGGTAGTCTCGATTGTATGCATTGGGTATGGCATGGATGCCATTTATTGGGCTGGTCAATATAAAGGTCATTATCCAAAACCAACGGTTATCTTAGAAGTCGTTGCTTCTTACGATTGTTGGATATGGCACGCTTTTTTGGTCTTAGGGTTCACAAAATGATATTAATGTTTTGCACAAGTCGCCTCTCTGTTTGAAGATTTGAAGTATGGAATTTCTCCATCTGTCCGTTTCATGATCAACGGCCATCGGTACACTCATGGCTATTATCTTGCGGATGGTATCTACCCAAAATGGTCCACCTTGGTTCAATGCTACCGTCGACCTCCTGCTGGTGCATTGGGCCATTCATCCGATATTTTAACGATGCCCAAATGGCACTGAGGAAGGATGTGGAACGCGCTTTTGGAATTTTGAAGAGGAAGTTCGCTATCATTTGTGGCCCATATCGTGGGTTGAGTCCTCGTGAAATGCACAAGACTATGCTCACTTGTATAATTCTTCATAACATGGTAATTCAGGAAACCAGACGTGATTCGGATTGGATTAACTATGATGATGAAGATTTGAGGCGGAGATTCGACCTGAAAGAGGCCTCCTCGCAAGGAATTATGGTCAAATGACTAACTACATTGAAGCGTAGTAATTTGTATGACCGAGTTAAGAGATGATCGAGATTGAATCTTTGGGCGAGCATGGAAGATGATTTTATGTATTTTTCTTAATGTTTTAGCTTCAGTTTAAGTTATGTTATGTATTGTTATTTTTCTAATTAATAAGCTTCAACATTTCATTTCAAACTAATATTAATTGGAATGCATAACAACATATCAAATTAAAACTTAAACTAGAACATTAAAACTTAAATGCTACATTAAACTAGTTATAAACTAGTACATTAATCATTTAGAGGAATTATTTCATCAAACTCATCATCAGTTCCATCATCATCATCTTCTTCATCACGGTTGTTAGTAAATCCACTTGCTTTTCAATCGTGCTTGAATCTGTCAAATTCGATTTGCCATACATGTTTTTGTTGGGCGTTCATAATTGAGGTGTTGGCTTGAAGAATGTTATGCTTGTCATAGTCAAACTGGAATTTTCTTGAGAAAGACGACTTTTCTTACTCTCCGGTTTTGAATTTTCCTTTGAATGGATCTTTCCTTCGCGATGGTCTTTTGATAATCCATAAACTCCGCCATGTTAAATCCTACGGAACTCCCTCCTTCTTGAGCTAATTTTCTAGAGTTTTGCCTTATTCCTCCCTGGAAGTTTTCCCTTAGTATTACCATCAATATAATTATTGAAAACTACGTTGGAATTTGAGCTTGTAGGGGTATCTGGTGAAGAATTTGATGGACCTTGTGAAAATGGTGAAGAATTTGGTGTTGAGGGGAGAAGAATTATATGGTGAATTTTCGGGTACTATTTGATTATTTGCTAAGTAATCGGGATTATATTTGTTCAAACCCTTCAAAATATGATAACAACTTTCGAAAGCAAAGCTGTTTACCATGTTTTCGTTGCCAATCATTACGAACCTCTCTTTCAAAATCAACATCGATCGACCACACTGTCCTTTCCTTTTCTCTTGGCTTGCATTATCAATGCAACATAAGCGGCTACTTCCGGTTGATTACAATGAAGTGTTCGACAATCCTTTTGCATCACGACCATTGATGTTCATGGTTTGTTCTTCATATTTTTGAAATATATTATCCCACATGGTGTTACCATGTTGGTGTGCACCACCGATACAATCTTGGGTAAAAAAAAACATAATTACGACAAATACATTCATCTTCTATCATGGTGTATTTTGCACCACGGACTCGATTCTTCTTACCTTTGCCTTGAGTTTTTGCTTGTGAATCCATTTTACAAGAAAATATATTGTAGAGGAGTTGTGATAGTTTTAGATTTGAAAAAGATTGAGAAATTAAGAAATTCTAGAGAGATTTAGAATTTTTGGTGTGAGTTGATATGAGTTTGAAATCGGTATTTATAGAGGGGGAAATTGTAGCCGTTAGATGAAGATGCAGTGGCGATTATCATAGTATCGGTAACAGGACCCTCTTAACAATAAAAAGCTTATTACAGATTCAGGCCCAGCAAATTGACGATTTCTGTAGGACTGGACTTGTGCCTGAAGAAATCCCAATCGAGAAGAGTTCGAACTCTTATATGAGCCCTATGCCCTTGTTTCTTTTCCAAGTCACTTCGCTGCCCTCTCTTCCCCCAAACTCTCTCTAAATCCCGATTGATATCAGTGTAAGTTTTCTTGTAGATACACAAATCTCTGATTAAATTTATTAGACAAGAAGTTTGTTGTGAGAACCCTAATATTTTTGTTCAAACTTTTAGTAGATAGTTTCTGAATTAGGTAACATTATATGTTTATTGCCTGTAGGTTTTGGATTTTGAGTTAAAGAATTCTTGAAAATGGCACAATCAGTGATTGAAGTTCCATCAAAGGGTGGGTTTAGTTTCGATCTATGTGTTAGAAACGATATGCTCGCCAAGAAAGGTGTTCAACTTCCTTCTTACAGGAAAACTGGTACCACCATTGTTGGTCTTGTCTACAAGGTAAACATCTTTATCTCTCACTTTCTCTTTGTATTTATGATTATTTTTATGATAAAATTTTTGTAAGTTTACATGGTTCTCATAAATATTATGAACTAGGGTTCGAATTGTATTTCCCTTCTTAGTTACTGAAATTGATTTAGGCAACCTTAGGGAGTTCTATATAGGGCTTTTGTACCTAGGTTATTAAACGTATACAGTTTTTTTTTTTTTTTTGAACTAGGGCTTCGATTGGATATTCTTGTTAGTAAATGAAAACTGATGTAGGGCAACCTGGGTGAGTTCTATGTCTAGGTTAGCTAATGGGGTATGGATAAAATTGATTAGTTGGGCTGGGCTGGTTCTAACTTCTAGGAGGCTATAATTATGGGAAAGTGGGGTTAATTGATTTTTTTATTTGATTTAAGATAATTACTTGTTTAGAAGCAAGCAAGGGTGTTAGGATGTGTTGTTGCAATGTAGATGATGAATTAGTATTTATCCTTGTTGAGGTGCTTTTGTATGTGCTCACATTGTTCTCTCCAGGATGGTGCTGTTCTTGGTGTTGTATCTTTTATTATTTGGAACTAGAGTTTCGATTAGATGCCCTTTTCGTTAAGTGTAATTGATTTAGCTTAGGGCAATGTAAATGATGAAACTAATCCTGTTATAACTGATCATGGTAAAGTTGCGGCGTCATGGTTCAGTCTTTGTGGTAGTTGATGGTATTTGTTCTCATTTTTTCCTTCATTGCCACTGTAGGATGGTGTTGTTCTTGGGGCGGATACAAGGGCAACAGAAGGATCCATTGTTTGTGACAAGAACTGTGAAAAGATTCATTACATGGCACCTAATATTTATTGCTGTGGAGCAGGAACTGCTGCGGATACAGAAGCAGTCACAGGTATATTTTCTCATTTTACTCTTTTGTAGGCTGAGGTTGTTGAACATCTATACCATACCCAGTGTATGCATGTAACTGCTATTTAGCAAAAACGTGGATATTCTGCTCTGGAAGTTATTTATGGATAAACGACATTTTCATTGTACAGTTTAGACGTATGAAAGTGAACAACAAATATTTTTTTTTATTTTTTTTTATTTTTATAGACATGGTCAGCTCCCAACTTAACCTACACCGTTATGCAACTGGTCGTCAATCAAGGGTTGTAACAGCTCTTACACTTTTGAAGACTCACCTTTTCAGGTATATTTATCTTTTGCACTCGGATGTTTTTGGTTTTGCATAGTTCGAAAGAATCTGGATAACTGGAGGTTGTTGCACTATTGTACAGTTACCAGGGGCACGTGAGTGCTGCTTTGGTGCTTGGTGGAGTTGATGTCACTGGACCTCATTTGCATACTGTGAGTTCGAATACTGTCACTGCTATCTCCTTTAGTTTCTTCTTTATATGTGTTCGGTTTGTAACTGGAAGTTGTTTTTGTAGATCTACCCACATGGTTCAACTGATAGTCTTCCTTATGCCACGATGGGATCTGGTTCTCTTGCTGCTATGGCCATGTTCGAATCACAGTACAGAGAGGGCATGACTGTAAGTTGTCACACTGTTTGAGTTAGTTACACGATTTACCTTTTATGCTTCATTGGGAAACTTCAGCCATTAGTCTTGAGTTATGCATTTAGACAAATTCATTTTCCCTTAGTTGTTATTGTTGCTTCTCTTTTTTCCTTGTTCAGATCTTCTTCTTTGTGTTTTTGAGTCTTAGTCTAGGGATGGAACCGTTACGTTTTTCTATCAGTCTGTACTGTCTTGGTCGAATCTTCAAAAGATAAAGACGATTGAATAACTTCGTCAAGTTAATTACTTTAAGCATGTTCTTTTAGGAACCATCTCATTGTTACCATGGTATAGTCATCTCGGATATAAAGATGATGAACTAGATTCAGATTTCGTGTGCAGTGTTTGTTAGGTTTTGAAGATCTCATGTTATAGTGTCGCTTGCCATCCTAGTTGAGATAACTTAGGTTTCTCAGGCCATGTAAAGTGATGGAGGAATAATGAAGCTCATTCCATTCAGATGATCCACCTCAGTAGTTATCCATGGCTGTAAGTTTCTGTTGCATGTGAAGAGAATTGGATGGGGAAGGGAAAAATGCTGATAACCAGCTTGTTTCTCCTCTGTCGATTCCATAAACTGGATCGCTCATGCCTAAACAGTTATTGATGTAGCGGCTTGTTTGTACTGCTGGAGAGATTCCATAAACTGTTCGATTTTGCGATTTTGTTGGTCTGTTTTCTTTTTTTTCTTCTATTGTTTCAACTCACATTCTCAATGTTGTCATTCACCTGAAACTTGAATAGTCCTAGGTAGTTACAGTTGCTTTTTCACATGTATGTTGAAACTTTATGTTTGGGCCGGCAGTTTATTATCTGTTTGATGTATTCGTGAACCTCATCTACCAAAGTTATGCAACTCTTGTTATTTCCGCTGACTCTTCTATTGGGAGGTTAATACTTTTATGTGGACTGTCTTTCCAAATTTCTGTAACCTTTATTAGGTTTATATTCTGATTTCGACTGTTCTGTAAATTATTGCAGAGAGAGGAAGGCATTCATCTTGTTAGTGAGGCTATCCGCTCAGGTATTTTCAATGATCTAGGAAGTGGTAGCAATGTTGATGTCTGTGTGATAACCAAGGTATGTTGATCAACCCCTTTATAGAAACAACGTCATCTCTTTTTTTGTTATGGCTGCGCTTAACACCATAGTGTTTTCTTTCTGGTACAGGATGGGACTGAGTATTTGAGGAACCATATGTTGCCTAACCCTCGTACTTACGTCAGTACTAGAGGTTTTTCTTTTGCCAAGGGCCAGACTGGTAAGTGATTCGTCTGTTTATTTACCACGACTTCACTGCATATGTAAGTAAAGTCTATTGCAAGGTTTTGAGTTTTGATGTTATCGTTGTTGTTGCTGTGATGTTATGTTTTGCAGAGGTCCTATCAACCAAGATCAAACAATTGAAAGAGAAAGTAGTAGAGGTGGCTGTTGAAGGAGCAGATGCAATGGAAGAGTGAATTATGTGAAATTGGTTTTCAAAATCCCAGGCAGGTTTTAGAACAATTTACTAAACATTTTACTTCTTGTATCCTAAAATGTTGCAGTGAAGATGGTTTTCGCCTTTTTTGGGAACTTAACAGTTAAAAATTTATTACCTATATCAGTTTGAATCTTGTAGATACTGTTTATTTCCCTTGCAAAAAAAGGGGTTATTGCTGTAACTGCATAGATTTCCCTGCTTCCATCGAAGTAAGTCTCATTTGCCAGCACCTCACTAGTAAAGTTACCTTCTGTGTACTGCTGCGACCAAGAACACAAGCATCTTACTTTTACACCCAAATGAGTTTTGGTTGCTGATTATTGGTTTGGTGTCTCGTTCTTACGTCATTACATTTCTACTGTCAAAAATCTTTGTTAATAAAAATAAAAGCAAGCCGAGGAAACATGCTCTTATAATCTGAGACGGCTGTGTTAATTTTTAGGTTACTGAAAATGTAAGGGTTGTTAGTTTCAGGTTACGGAAAATGTAAAGGTTGTTAGTTTGGTTACGGAAAATGTAAAGGTTGTTAGTTTGAAAACCTTATTCTCGAATTAAAATGGGAGATTTGATGGTTGGTCCAAAAACTCCGCCAAAGAAAAAAAAAATGTATTAAAAAAACGTGGAAATTTTTGAGGAACCCATGTTTGGTTCTTCTCTCTCTTAGAAACCCATCAATAAGATAGTATATATCTGTAGCCCAAAATACAAGATGTACGGTCGAGATTACTAGTTTCATATTGAATTTAGGTTTTCATATTTTACGTTAGACTAAACTAACCTTTATAAATTACGGCTTATTAAAAAAAAAAAAGGTAACGATCTGGATTATGGTCAATGTAGGCGTTTTTATGGGCGTTATTTGAGGGAAGTTGAATTTTAGTCTCAACGTCCCCTAATTAAAGAACGCGCAATTGGGGGATAGTCAAATTAATTGGGGGATATGATTTACAATACCTATCCAATGAACCCTACTAAGGGGTGATTTTTAGGTGCGAAATTACCAAGTAACCCTCCAAAACATATATATACTAAACAAAAAAACCTGAAACTATTCTTTTCATATCCCCATCCCCATTCTCTCCATCTTCTCTTCATCATCTCCTCTGCCGATTTCATCGTCGAATTTTCGACTCCAGAAAAATGGGTCGTCGTAAAAAATGGGTCTCCATCATCGATTTAAGCATGTTTACTACTTTTATTATACTTCAAATTTCAAATTGAAACAGAAAATTTTCAATTGTAACTGAAAATTTTCAGTTACAAGCCGCTTTCGGCATGGAAACATGTATGAATACCATGCCGGGAGCTTTGCCGGCATTGTTTTTTTGAAGAATGCCGTGCCGATTTTGGTTGCCGGTACAGATTTCTAGTTGAATACCATGACATGAGCTTTGGTTCCATAATAGTCGGAATTGTTTGTAACGAAATATCAATGCCGAAAGTGTTGCCGGCATGCTCGTATTTTTTATGCAATGCCGGTTTTACGTAGATGTTGTACAGTTTGGCTTTATACAAGTTCTTTTGTTGCCCAGCTGATTGATCAAAACAAAAACAAAAAAAGTTCTTTTGCTGCAAACTATGTCCCATCATGTGATGAACCGTGAATGGATACAATTCAGCTTTAGTGTAGTGTGATTTTAAGTTGATAGTCAGAGGTGTTCCGTTTGCCACTCGTGGAAATCAAACACTCTGCAAGATATTAAGATCATTTGTTCTCCTCCCACGTGTTGTAGTAAGACAACACATGGCAAGGGCATAATGCCACGCACTCTTCTCTTTCTTTTAACATCTTCATCCCAAGTTATACGCAAAAGCCTCTCTTTTCTCTCAAACAAACCACAATTGCATTAGGTTCCTATAAAATGATTTAGCCAAAAAAAAGCTTCTATCAAATTCCTTCACTTTCCTCTTCTTATAATCTTATCTTTTCTTCAAACATCGATGGTTTGATCGGTCATATACAGTAAATTCTCTGATGAACAGAAAGATGGTAAGGGAGTTGATAATGAGTTTTGATCAGCTAGTTTGGTATAAAATGATGAATCCACATCATTTAATGGTGATGCTTTTGAGATTAAAAAAGTGGGTTTTGGTAGATTATTGGAAATCTTTAGATTCCAATAACCAATCAACGAAGCTTTTGCTGTAAGTGGGTTCTTCTCTCCATTTACATAAACAAAGGGTATATTAATTAAATACCCTTAGTTTTGGAACCCTTCAAAAATACCCCTATCACATTGTAAATATACCCCTCCTCTTATATATAAAGTTTATCCTCTTAAAAATAAACTATTTTAGTAATTTATTACACATAAATTTTTTTTGTTTTTCAAAAAACAATAATTTTCTTTCTCAATCACTCCACCACCGCCTCCAACTCCACCGACGGCAAGTCACCACCACCACCACTCCACAACCACCAACACTACTCCACAACAATCACCAACATTCCACCATCACAACTCCACCACAACTCATCGTCACCACCGCCACCGCAATTGCGATCACCATCTCCTCCAAATCCACCATTGTTGCCGCCAAGTTGATAAAAAAAATTAAAAGTTGATAAAAAAAATTAAAAATTTAGAAATAAGTTAGGTCCAGATTTTTGTATCAACAACCGAAGTTGATCCAGTTTTTTGTATCAACAACCAAAGTTGACACCAAATTTTGGTGTCAACAAACGAAGTTGATATTATATCTGGTGTCAACAGCCCAAGTTTTTACAAAAATTGAAAACTCGGAAATTAGTTAGGTCAACATTACGTGTCAACAACAAAAGTTGATCCCAAATCTAGTGGCACCACCACCTTCATCGCCGGCATCATCACCATCACCACCTCCAGCATGTGAGATAAGAAATGAAATGACTTTCATCAAAATTTTTATTAATATTGAAAGGATATTTATATCATTCAAAATTAAATGGATAACATTTTAGAAGATGAGGGGTATAATTATTGTGGATAAGGGTATTTGTGAAATCCATGAAAAGGAGGGATATTTATAAAATTTCCACTTTATTTTATCAATCCTACGGATTTACTTTTATTTGCCTTTCTTACTCTATTTTAATTCCATTTTTATATATCTCGCACATTAACCAATTCTAGGCTTCCCATAGCAACAGTAGAGGTAAAGTTGAAGTTTCTCATGATGTAGAGGTTGATAAGAACCTGATCGAGATTCTAGATATCCTGAAAGGAAGGAAACCCAGTAGAAATAAAGTTCATGGATCTCGTGAACAAGAGAAATCCCGGAAGATAGGGTGAATGTGACTCTGTTGCATCATGAAAATTTATTTAATTACCCTGTTTTCCTATGCCTGTATTGATTTAAAAATAAAAAACATTACTGTTATACAATGCCGGCATACTCGACTATTTGATTACAATGCCGGGAGTGTATGCCGGCATACTCGACTATTTGATTACAATTCCGGGAATAGTAAAAACCAAGCCAGGAAAAAAAAATCAGTTACAAAAATTACCGGCATAGACTAAAAAAAAACAACAAATCCGGCAACGACTACCGGCATAGTCTTCAAACATTGCCGGCATAGTCTTCAAACATCGTCGGCATAGTCTTCAACATATTCCAGGTCGGCACACAGAAATTTCCTTAAGTGATTATGATTTAGGTTAATCATCATCAAATTAATCTATTTAACTAATTATAATTAGTTGATTAAACAAGATTAGTGAGGGGTAGATTAGGAATTATATAAATTGCTTAGATAAGGGGTGACCCTGATTTACTATTTAAATCCCGTTTTTGTCTTTTTCTTATATCCCCCAATTACTTTTAGTATCCCCCAATTACGCGTTCTAATTAAACTCCCGTATAACTCTCTCCCAATTAAAGTTTTTCGATGTTTCACTGCCTGAGTCTCCTTCCTCGACAACTGCTTTTGTCCATCTCCTTTTTCTTGTATGGATTTCTATATCCATGTTGTTCCTAAAAATCTAATCGACTATACGGTGAAAATCTGTGAAGGATTTCCACTTTTTTTTCCTTCTCTCAATAACTCAACGTGGAAACTTCTTAGAGGAACATTTTTGCAAAGTAAAGAAACGCGATACTGCAACATTAATCACGAGTTACTGCAACATTAACCTTCGATAATATGTGCAATGGGCATTCGTAGAATCCTAGAATGCAGAACTTAATTTTCGCTGGAGCTTGAAATTAGGATTCTGACACTAATTAAAAAAAAAAACTAAATAACATCAACTAAATTCATGCTATTCATTGTTGGCGGCAGTCACTTAGTCAATTTTTGGATTGGATGATCCCATTCTTCATAAAGAACTGTTGAAGATTCCAAATTTGATTGAATTGCAGAGCACCCAACTGTTCTTTATTTAGACTTGTTGAAGTTCAAGAAAAAGGTCATGCAAGCTCCCAGAATTTGCTCCAACATCCTTATAGTATCTAGAAAAAAAAAAGAACAATTAAATGTATTAGTATGTTCATGTGGTAAATGCTATTCTCATGATTATATAAGGTGACAACTACATCTTTCACAATAATGATACGTGAATTCAGCAATTATCACATCATTTAAAAGTGATAACTACATACATCACAACAACAAAAAGTGAAATTAATACCAGTTCTTGTGTTTCTGCCTGCTTTAGGATGCCGTTTATAGTTTAGTGGGTCTAATCTTCCGCAATATTTTCTCGAAATCATCATCTGAACAAGGTTCACTAGAAACAGACTCTTTATCACTAGTTTTTTCCATAAGGTTCTCACCCCTCCTCACCATGGATGATCCACATTTATGAAATGATAACAAAAGTAGGAAAAACCAGCCATATACAGTTTGATCCAAAAATTGGCATGAAAACTGGTACAAAAATAAGCGAGATAGATATAACAACCACAATCATACAGTCATGAAAATTGGCATGAAAAATTGGTCCAAAATAAATGAGGCTAGCCCATTTGAAATAAAGCGGTAAGATATATAAACTAAATGAGGATGATGGAACAAGCTAGCTGCTCGTCAGATACCAAATTCGTGCAAGTCCGCCATCCATATTTAGATACTGGAAAAACTAGAAAAGGATCTGCTGTAGAACTAGGTAGCAATAATCAGGTGATAATTGCTATTTTCCACTGCATGTTAAGGGAGAAAAATTGAACTTTCACTACTGTCAAGGGTGAGAATGAGAACCTTCACAACTAACATGAAGTGAAAACTGCACTTTTTCACGTCATACAAATTCTATCACGATTTGTTTCCATACCATTTTCAATTAACGGCCATATCTTCTGGTGTTGAGAGAAATACCTCAGATCCTTCTACAAGTCTGAAACCATACTTTCCATCATTTGTTTTAGTAAATGTACTCACTAGCGTTTCTAGACCATGACAACACTTAGATAACTCATCTTTACTAATATTATTGTATATGAACACTCCAAGCATATCACGAAATGGTGTTTTATCAAGAGCTGCTATCAGTTCCTCGCTTAGCATTAGACCTCTTTTTTCAAGGTCACGGAAGAGATCATGCAAAGGACCAAAATTTGCTCTAAAAAGCTTGGTTGAATCTGTATGCGGGTAAGAAAAAACATTCATTAATTGGAATTATCCCTGAATATAAATTTCATGGTAACATCAGCTGTCCTAAATTTAGCTACGCAAAACACCATCGTACACATCATAATCCAGGAAAAGTACATCTATCACAATCCTATGGGGAGTAAATGAGAACTATCACATTATTACTACAATAAAAACATCAATTATCACCACCAAATCATTTCAATTGGATGGATAATGACAACTATCACATTCTTACTACATCAGAAACATCAATTTTCACCACCAAAATCAGGGATATGTAAGTTTTTCACAAATAATCTGCTAATTGAAGATTATCAACCTAATTATAAACTCACAAATCGCATAAAAAACTTCATATCTAACTGATCTAGTGTCCTTACTTGGACCTCCTTCAGCACACTCTTTACTAGAGTCTTTGGTTTTATTTTTCTTCATCGGCTTCACGAAATCATCGTCGGCATTGGATTCGTTTTAAACATCTTTATCACGATGTTTCGTCATCTCTAACTTATCCCTTTCAAAAAGAAAAACCCATGGTCATGACCATGATATTAGTGTTAATTGACATCATTTAAGGAATTGATTTTGGTCAGGAAAAAAAGAAAAAAACCCAATTAATTTGATTATCACGGAGTAACTAAATCAGAAAAAAGATAAAACCCAGTTTTGATTTCAAATCAAAAGACTATAAAATGAAAAAAATTCACACTTCCAAAACATGCATGGGTTAATTAGCAATCGTAATGGTGATAAATCAACTTTCAAGTTCTCGGAAGAGATCGTACCGTGTTAGTTAAGAGAATTCTAGTTCGCGCATGGGTTTTAGTGAAAACCATCAGCTCTGGTTTTTCTCGTTAAGCTTGAACGAAGAAGAAAGAAAGAAGTAACAGATGTAGAGAATATGACGCGAGTTGGGAGAATAGGGCGGGGCGATAATATCTAAGTTTCCTGATTTTTGGGATTTTCCTAAATTTTTGGTTTTTGACTATTTTCACAGTAGACCAAATTTGGATAATTACTGATACAAAAATAAGATAATTACTATAATAAAAGGTCAGTATAGTAAAACTAATAGTTTTAAAACTAATTTTGGGTTTCTAATATAGGGTATCTTAATGGTGGGTTTCTAATATAAAAAATTTCAAAATTGGGCTAGATATATTTTCCCCCTTAAAAAAACTGTATTGAAAGAGAGAAAACCTGCTCTTTTTTTTTTCCGAGAAAAATAGGATATATTGAAAGAGAAAAGATAAAATTTACAAGAGAAGTGGATCAAAAGATCCACATGAAAGAAAAAGAAAAGCTATTTACAGAATAACTATATCTTCCCAGTGATATAGGATTTGGTTCACAGAATAATCGTTGAAAATCTGTGTAGAAGTGCTCCAAAGACAAATATCCAAAATTACCAGCATGCACAAGCTTGTCCTTAGATTTGTTTCTCCCTCCATGAATTCATTTATTTCTTTCCGGCCATAACCCCTCATCAGAGAAATAAAATCCTTATTCATCACCCACATGACTTGCAGAGAAATAAAAAAAGTTCCATAAATGCGTAGCCCAACTGCAAGTAAGATAGAGCAGATAGAGATGATCCAAAGTTTCCACTGCCGATTTACATAAAAGGCAAAGATTTGAAGTAATACCTTCTCATCTGCTTTCCAACATACTTCTACTAGGTACTGAGTCATGCATGGCGGCCCAAATAATAAAAAGCACCTTAGGAGGGGCTAATTTGATGTCTAAACCTTTGTACAACTCCCATTCAGCGTCCTCTTCAGATTACCTTCTAATATATATTTTGTAGAACCATCTCTTTCAATGCAATCATCTTGTGCATGAACAAGAATTACATTCCGTATCTCATATTTGATTTCCAACAAATCTATACTTTCAGCTGGATCTAACTCTCTAGAGAACATTAAATTCCATCCTGGATTCTTCATACTAGACAGAGTATCATGTTTTTGTAAGCTAATTCTATATAGTCTTGGATATTTATGTTTAAAAGATATCTTATGTAGCCACAAGTCATGCGAGAATCTTATGCTTCTCTCATCTTTCACCTGTAAAGAGAGAGAGTCATGAAATTCCGTATTAGCTTTCAAGATAAACTAGTTACCCTATAGTCCAAAAACCTTCATGCGCGTCACTATTCACGTGTGAACTAACAAATCACCGAAATCGAAATCCTCGAAACTGGAACCCCCAAAATCCAGAAAAATTGAAAAAAAAACTTGAAAAATGAAAATCTAGGTCATAAAAGCCGAACCGAAATTCAAAACTGAAAAAATCATATTAATCAACAAAAACACGGTTCTGAAGGAAAAAATGTATGATCCCACAGTACATATCCAACAATACATATTGGTATGTATTGAAGGAAAGAAAATGTGTATCGAAGATAAAAGTGTATGATCCCACAGTACATATTTGTATATACTGAAGGAAAAAATGGATGTACTATTCAATATGTACTGAAGAAAATAGAGTAATGACCCAACAGTACATATTGATATGTACAGAGAAAAATATGTATTGAAGGAAAAAGTGTATGATCCCACAATACATATTGATATGTATTGTAGGATCATACACAATTTACAAAAAAGAATATGATGATTTAACAACCAAATATCTTATATTTTCAGTACAAATAAAAATAACATCAGATCGACTAACCTATATTACTTGAAGTGATAACCCTCGTTTTTCAATACTGAGCGTTAGATTCATATGAAAAGAAAGATTACAAAGTCTAAACAAAACCTATAAATGATGAATCAATATCTTCTTCTTCTTTACGGATCCATTTTTCATTTATTTTTTATTTTTTTGATGCAATCTTTTCTTCTTTTCATACTTCACGATCAATTTATTCTCCTCTTCTTTTAGATTATAAACAAAACATATTAGAATAATTTCGAAATGAGCTAAAAGAAAACCCATTCGCTCAAAAATCAGAAATTGTTTGCTTTCAATAATTTATATACCAATTGTCGATTAAATCACGTTGATTACACAATCTAAAATCAATTATAACAACAGAAACAAAAGAAGAGATCAATCATGAATCTTAAAAACTTCATAGTCGTAGCTCTCCTTCAAAAATAAAACGAGAGAGAAGAAATCAAGAAGAAAACATGTTATACTATATTTGGAGGTTAGTTCTGGAATGTTTGAAAATCGCATAACAAATCTCGCATGTAAAATGGATCTGCGGGTGAAAATTTTGATCCAAAAACATGATTTTGGACTAGCGGTTAATCCATGTCTGATGGATGGACTAGACATTAAACGGGTCCCCTAGAATTGATTAACCAGTAACTACTAAATGAGAAACATCCGTAGGGGATGGGTTTTGAATGAGTATAAGATTAAAAAAGGATATTTAGAACTTTGTGTTAGAGCATAGCTCGGTTGAACCCACCAAGCGTTGGTATGTCAAGTTTGGTTGTCATATTTTAGTGAATCAAAACTCATCTAAGAGTCGCTTGATTATGTACTAGAGACAACTTCGTATAGGTTAGACTAGAAAATCTAGGAATATGAGTCATACAAGTATTACTCGAAGACCTGAAGAATGTGAAGAAGTAACGAGCTACAACGACGACATCATCCTTCCTCTTGAGGTTAGTAATATTGACTTGAACTGTTTCATTCCTAACGTATCTTTCAAGTCATGCTATATTGAAAACATAACTGCGAAGCTGTGAATGAATATTTTACTCTAGTAGTGAGACATGATCATATGATCATAGTATTAAGGAATTAGAATACGAAGTATAATGCTTATCTTTTGAACTTCGTAGATATGACATCGACATAATCTTATGAATGCTATTGTGATTATGTGTATGGGTAAAGGTGAAAATTTCATCCTAGGAAACAATGTTTACATTTGTTTAAAGGAAGTACATTCATGAACTTGTTTTATGAATCGAAAGGGAAATCGCTAGGCTTATTAGTATTGTTATTCAGTGCATATCTTTGGATTACCAATATGTGTGAGTTAGTAGAACCGATCATAACTTGTTATGTATCTTGGTATAACTAATCACAATGCCTGACTTATGATTTGGTATGACTAGTTTTGATTAATTAGTGTAACCGATCCTAAGTAATCACATGAGATGGTATGATCTATATTTGTAATTGGTGTGACCGATCCTAGTAATTGGTGTGACCGATCACAAAAGAGTTGTGTAATCGATCCTTGTAATTGGTGTAACCGGTCCTAGATTTTGGTGTAACCGATCCTGGTAATTGGTGTAACCGATCCTAGTGACTTGTGTAACCGATCACAAGCAATACCATGAGTATATGGTAACCGATCCTGGTAATTGACGTAACCGATCCTGGTAACTTGTGTCCGATCACAAGTAATCCATATTAAGGTATAAACGATCCTAGTGATTAGTCGACCCGATTGAACCCATGATTGTGATTTGATATTTGATCAATCACATAGTTGTCTTGGAATACAGATGAACCAATTCTAAACTTGTTTGGTAGTGTGGTACAAATAAAAGATGTTAACATACTTTGAACACGAACACGAACACGAACACTAACTCTTATCTTTTATTGTTCAAAGATATTCCTTAATTACTCAAGGAGATCCCGGTCCGAAATCAATTAAGAATCTTTTAATTAAGGTTGTTAGTTTTATATGCTTTAATTACCAGCAATTAAATGCATATCTCTAGAGAATAAAAATTAGTAATGTGCATTTACTAATTGGAGATTTTCTATTGAGAGATTTCGGAAAATATTGGACAAAGCATTTCCAGGATTTATGAAAACCGATTTGGGCAGTTATTTTATATCTTGAGAATACTTTCGGTTTTGGAAATTCCTTGGTGTCCAAACATCCTTGGTCTATAAATACCTAAGTTTGCATTTCTAGAAAACTATCCTAAGAGCCAGGAAAACTTCACCTTTTTGTTGTTTCTGGTGGAGTCGTCTATCTGGAGAGGAAAGTACCCTAATTAGGAGAAATCTCTTACGACCGCTCGTTTAAAGATTTCTGTGGATCAAGAAGCTCTACGAGTACCGTTGGTGGGAAACTAGATAATTGCAGTTTATTAGTTTTCGATTGATTTGATTGACTAATGGTTGTTGAACTTTGATTACACCTAGTTTGTTTATTCTTGAGAATCTTCTCTTCTGATATAAGATTCACTCAAACTAGATCAAAGCGTCGACGGGATCTTTAAAACTGTTTGTAGATCTAAAGACATCTTGTGATAATCCATTGTTAACAGACTCCGTTCCGTGCGTGATTGATCACAAGAGATTCAAGTGGTGTTGTGCAGGTTTAATTGAAGATTAAAGAAGATTTGAAGACGAAGAAGATTTCTTATTGGTTTCTCATATCTTTGTGTAGCACAAACCTTGATCGGCTGGGATCCAACTAGAATCGGATTTATTCGATTGATTAGTTGCATGAGATTGGTAACACCTAATAGTTCTTTTGAGTTCTATTTTGATTGTTACAAATCCGAATCTTATTGCTTATTTAATAGAAATTGGATTGATCTAACCAGGCAAAGGAGTTTATTAGTTTAAACGGGAGAGCCTTTGCATATGACTTGAGATATCTTTATCTGGAAAGAATAGAGTTGTTACCAAATAGATTTATTGTTCCTTTACTGTTTGGAATACAATCCAAAGGAATTGTTCCAGTGCGTGCACTTATTGAATGTCGGAAGCACAGGGATAATGAAGAAACTAAGTGAACTAGGTTTAGTTGCTTGGTCTCAACTATACGAAGTTTGGTTTAGATTTTTTATAGCGGCTTAATTATGAGAGTATTCAATTCTGGACTTGGTCCCGAGGTTTTTCTGCATTTGCGGTTTCCTCGTTAACAAAATCTTGATGTGTCTTTTACTTTTCTATTTCCGCAATTATAATTGTTTATTATAATTAAAAGTAAAATACACAAATGTTAACTCCGTATTACTTGATAGTGATCCTATAGAGTTTGGTTAAGTCCGAACCTATTATCAAGTAATCATACTTTGATTGTTGTATTGTATCAATCTCGTATCCATAGACGATCACACAATACCGAATTGTCATATTGTCTCGACTTTGTCCATAGACAATCACTTTCGGTAAGAGGGCTTATAGGTGGATTTTGGGTACCCTCGCCTTTTCAATTGGTATCAGAGAAGGCAAACACGAAAAGATCTAACAATTTGTGTTTGGTGCGATCCAACCTATAAGAAAAGAACTCGAGTTCATATATATGAATCGATTTCAGTTAACGACCGCCAAGATTTTACGGAACAAACTATCTATGGTGGAAATCTGCTATGAGATATTTTCTTGAAACACGAGACTTTAATACGTGGCTATTAGTCGTTGATGGTATAATCGCCTAAAAGTAGAAAATTCGGAAACTGAGTTTAAGCGCTTAGTGGATTATACTAGCGAAGAAAAAGGCTTTTGCAAAGCAGAATTGAGATGGTTTGAATGCTATTATACATGCTGTAAGTCGTGATCTACAACATCATGTATCAACATGCCAAACTTCAAATGAATCTTGGGATAATCTTCAGATCGTATTTGGAGGTAACACATCAGAAAAAGAAACTAGACTTCAAACTCTTACTTTTGATTTGGAAAACCTTCGAATGGATGACAACGACACTTTTGAAGAGTTTCATATTAAACTCTCTGAGATAGTTAATGCTTATTTTTCTCTTGAAAAGACTATTTCTAAAAAGGATATAGGGTGCAAAATTCTCAGATCGTTGCCATCTAGATACGAATCTAAGAAGCATGCAATCATAGAAGCAAATGATCTTTCAACACTCTCACGAAGCACATTCGTTGGAAAGTTAAAGATCCTTGATCATGAATCACAGTCTATTTAAGCTAAAGGAATTGCTTTTAAAGCTACAAAACTTGCAAAAGCTCAAATTAAGAAAGATAGATTGATGGATGATTCTGCTGAACCGATTGCAGAAAATTCTACTGATGAAATTGAACAATTAATCATTATCATTAATCACTAGACAGTTTCGAGATCTATTAAAGAAAAGAAATAAGAGATTCATAAAAGATGCTCATCGATCTTCTCGACCCTGACCGGTTGTCAGCCGAGCAAAAATAATTTCACTTTCTCACTCTACTAAATATAAACGAAGTACGTGGTAAGAAAGAGTTCGTTCCCACAGAGAGGCTTTTGTTGTTATAAAATTTCAGTTTCTTAGTAACCAAGGGGGGATTTTTGTTGTTTTAGCGAAATACTAAAGTAAAAATAAAATAAAGCAAAGCAAAGCAAATAATTGGAATAATCAATAGAGAGAAGATATTGGTCACAGGATAGTATCATTCACAAACATGTATTTTCATCAATGATTAGAATTGGTATTTTAATCTCTCATTTACTAAAAGTCCTAGGATACCTTGAGCGCAAGTATATCCCGCTAATTCCCTGATTTCATCACTACCACATTAAAAGATGCATATGTACAATTAGATTTAACTCCCTAAAAGCAATAAGTTCTATGGAATAAGACTAATCAAGGCAATCAAACGTGTAAAAGCACTAATTCAATTTAACCAAGGTTATGATTCATATGCAATTATAAAGATGTATCACTACAAGTAATAACCACACTATGCTACTTAGAATCAGGGATAAACAACTATTTCGTATTGAAAACCCTAATCTAGCAATAGAGATGAAAGTAAATCGGATTGATTAGGACTCAACCAAACAAACAATCAAATCATATGACAATATTATTAATGAATCATAAACAATAAAATATTGAGACAAAACTAATTCATTGAATCATATAACATGTTGAGAAATCAACTTTATCCCATAACCAATAATAATTGTTTAGCTACTCATAGCTATGGAGTTCATCATAAAAATATTAATTAAATAGAAGAAGATGAACAAAAGCAAACCCTAGAAGCGTAAACAAAAGCGGCTCTCCCAGTTCCAAGAATAATACGTGATTCTCCAAAGTTGTAGAAACTTTCTCCTTTTGTAGCTTTTCTCCAACTTCTAAAATTAGGTCTTCATAGCCCAAAGCCCATGTGGTCCACCAAGCCCATGTGTGTGCAAATACCCATATAGAAAATATACCCCAAAAGTGATCGCCGAAAATCTGGTATTATGGCCGGAAATTGGCCGGAAGAGTCACCATAAAATAGCTCAGGTGACCGACAAAGTCAAACCGGTCACCAGTCAACTGGGTCAACTCAGTCAGGTCAACTCAGTCAAGTCGGATGAGTCAAACTGGGTCAAGGTTATGAGTCAGATGCAAGTCAGCTATCTAGTCAGACCTCTAGCTGGGATAAGTGGCTTTGGCCTGAACCATTTGTACTGTCTTGAGATCGTGCTGCACCATCATTGCACTACTGTGATGCATAACTCACCAGCTGCAGCTTCCATGTTCTTGCTTAAATTACCAGCAACAGCCAAACCAACTCATGCTCAGCTCTAACTGCAACTTCAACTTTATATACTCAGCTGCGACTTCATTGCCTTCAACTTCTTTGTCTTGCCTAGCCACTTATCTCACACAGCATCACCAGTACTTCATAACCTCACTGAATGCAGCTCAAACAAATCCCATGACCACCACTAAACTGCAGCTTTCATCCATATCAGTAGATCTTCCCTGCAATCCCTGGAAAGCGGCATCAACCTCAGGCCAGGCCAACATCATTCAATCCTGCAACCGAAGACTCCTCAGGCCAACAACACCAACTCAAGGCCATTTCAGTTGAGCCATCTCTGCACAATTAAAGCCATCTGCAACTCCATTTTATACAGCTGTATAACCAGCTGTTCACTCTAATCATCCAACACCTGAGTCACCTGCAATACCTGCATCTTCATTTCAATTCCATTCTTTCATCATCTCCCTGACTGGACTGCAACTCAACTTGTCACCATTTCCTTAGTAACAGCTTTCCCACCTCCTTCAATGCATCATCTAATCCTGCAGCTTCTCAACCTGCAATTCAACTCATTCATAGTACCAATTGCATCTATTCATCAGTAACAACAGCTTGGCATACAACTCACACCACTGCCATGTCTTGACTGAAGCTCAGACCAAAAATTGTTCAATCCCAACACCTGCAATAGCTTAGCACCTGAATTGCAACACTACTTGCTTGCCTGAACTGCCCTCATTGGTCATGGCAAATTAGTTTCTCAGTGACCTTCTTTCACTGATCTTCGCGTCTAAATCCGACACCCAAACAATCAAAACTCCACATTTCCTGAACATCTCTCTACCCCTTCTTCATTCCATCTCAAGCCTTCTTAATAATACTACCATAACCATTCTCCATCTGCATCAGAAACTCAACAACATCACAACCACCTGAATCATTTCCTTCTCTGTCAATTCAAAGCAACATCAATTCACCAGTACCAGCCACAACTCCTTTCTCTTCATTGCAATACCATCGATACCACCAGTTTCTTTGATTCTTGTTCTACGATTCCTCAACCAACAACCCATTTCGGTCTTAACACAAATTCCATCTTTAACAAATCACCAACAGCTCCAATAGCATCAATCCATTGTGTTGCAGCACTCAGATCAACATCACTAGCAGCCTGCAATTTCCACTTCACAAATTCATCCAACAGCAGCATCTCACCCCATTCTTCATCTCAACCATACACTGCTTTAGATCAACACCAGTTTCATCTCCAATCTCTGCATCTCAAGGCCAACCTCAGCAACTTCAATGAGCATCAACCACTTCTTCCCCCAGAAACATCAATTCTTTATTCCTTGGGCTACTGAACCTCTTATCTTCTGCATATCTTCTCAGTTCAATACAATCCACCTTCTTCATCATCAGCAGCAGATCCCCTTTCTCATCAACTTCTGAAGCTTCATCACTCGACCCCTACAGACCCATCATCTCTTAATCCCCATCTCAATTACTAACAAATAATGGGTTCAACTCAAATCTAGTAAAACCCATCTCTGATTCCATGAATCTCTTCTTACTCAAAACCTAACTTCTTCCATCACCAACAACAATACCAAGCTCTTGTTTTCTGACTTCTCTATTTCCGGCTGCAGTTTATCTAATTCTCCAACTGAGTTCTCGATCTCCTCTCAAAATTTATCAACTATAACTCTCAGGTGCCTCCATTTATTGGTTTCATCTTGGTTTTAGACAGAAACAGTAATGATGAAAGAATTTTTTTCTCTCTGAATTTTAGGGCTATGTAGGAAATAATGGAAGTGGATATATCCACTCAAGTGGAATGGATAGGGGGTTCCCAAAATGATTCTAGGCACCCATAAAGAGGATAAGGGCCAACCAACGATGTATTTTCCTTGCTTCTCTAGACTAAGCTGCAATAGTTGGCTTGTCTGGGTTCCTCTCCCAGTAGCAATTGCATATGAGATGACGCTTTTTCCCTTCTTGCTCAAAATAAATGATTTCTTTTCTTTTCACTCCAAATGACTCCATTGTACATGATAAACTCAAAACTGAACATAAGAGATGCAATTCACAATGATAATAGCAAAGAAAGCGTAAATACTAGATATAAAATTAGGTGTTTTACAACACCTATCAGACCCCATGATCGAGTTCCTGTCAAGAACAAGAAGGATCAGGAAGAAGATGATGAATATCAGCCTCAGTGCTTTAAGTGTAAAGGTTTTGGTCATATGGCTAAAGACTGTCCTAATCTTAGGAAATATACTGGGAGCAAGGCATTAGCTGTAACTCTAGATGAGACCTCTGATTCATATGATTCTGAAGAAGAGGAAACAACTAATATTACACTAATTGTTATTTTGATTCCCTCTCCTCCATTAGTGATTTAACCATTTTAAAAATGGACATGTCTTCCGATGTTGAAAAATCATCTAATGGTAAAGGGAAAAATAAGACAAAGTGTAAAACTGTCTCAAAAACAGGATTGCTAAAATGTGCGTATGCAAATCCAACCAATCTCAAAAAAACAGGATTGCTAAAATGTGCGTATGCAACTCCAACCAATCTCAAGAAACTTCGTTAATTCGAGGCAACAAGAAAAGATTTTTTCATACAATACTAGATCAAGGATACACTGGTTGTTCCAAATCCCATAATGAGAGAAAATCTCATACTAATACCACCTAATCGGTATTAGAATTACATCCTCACCTTGTGTGCCGAATTTGTGTGTGAGGAAGTAAAAATCAAGGCACTCTTGTGTAGATTATGGGAACAAAATCTAGTAATTGGAAATATACTTAAAATATTCGTATTTATAGGAATAATATATTTTCGGAAGTATGAAAAATATAAAAAGATCCTTCTCCTTCTTTGGTCATTCCTTGTCCGAACTATGAGTCAGGATCCGATGTCTTCTCTTGAAAAGGTGCTTGATCTGAAAGATCTCTTTAAGAATAAGCCTGCACTTATGGGTTGGATAACCGACTTTGTTTTACCCCAAGTGCACGGTGTCCAAATTGTAGACAATAGCAAATGTGGTTCGTTCCCACGAGGAGTGTTCTAAATCACTTCTAGCTAATACTATCACCTTTCTAATCAAGATCAATTCAATTGGAAGATTTCAGATGTTATACAAAGAAAACAAAATGCAAACTAAGATACAAAGTGTCGAGTAAGATGAGAAAAGATTAAGGATCCAGAAATCCGTCATAGGCTAGGTTTTACTTATGTTCTTTCGCAAGAGTATCTATTTTACTCATGTAAAGTTGCAACACCTGGCTACTTAAACATGGAAGATATGTCGCTAAGAATTGTTGATAATCGTCTAAGGATTGTTTGATCTCGACCTAAAAGTAGAACTCCTAATCACTATGTATACATGGCATACAAAGTAGAAGAATGTTCATAAATCTAATATCAATCACGTTTCCATGGGATTGTCTCTAGCTTACCTATGTATACTTGGCATAAAACATGAAAAGATCTATAAGAACAATTAACCAATATGAGATACTCAAACATAAAATTAAGCTTTTGATTTAAAGAAAATCTTGTTCAAAACATAAATAATCTAGCCTACAAGTTCATCCTTTCACCTTAACAAAAGATTTAGCTAGTCATGGCTTTCTCAAAAACCATAGAAATTGATAAAGGAAACAACATATTGAAAATCAAATAACAAAGCTCAAACCCTTGTTTTGCCCTGTAGACGGCGTCCCTTTCTCTTCTCCTAATCGCTGGCTTATATAGCAGTCAGTTCCTCCTCTTGCAACATACTCCGGCAAACAACAAATCCCAGTCCAAGCTGGTCCAATACCATCTCCAATTTTCAAATCCAGCTGCTTCCTAAATCCAAGCAACACACCCATTTTCAAGTTCAGGCCATTAGCAAACTCTGGCTATAGTACCCAGCTCCATATCCTATCTGTCTAGGCACCACAGTCCATACATCTCAGTCGATCTTCAATTACATGTTTTAACTCTCATCAGAACTTCTATTTCATCCCTGAATACGGCCTCCCCTTGTATCTGTGCTGTTGCCTATTTATAAGAGACTCCCTGCTTGACCTGAGCAACAAAAGCCCAATCCAACCACCAGAACCCGACTCCAAATGCATGCCATCAGTAAAGTCCAGCCACTGTCAACCACATCTTGGTCTCTGTCCATATAGGCTCCAACTTGAAGGAAATATCATGAAATCAAGGAATTTCATGGGATGAGGGATATAATTAATAAAATAATAAGGAATCATGAGGTGTGGGACCGGCCACAACTAGGGCATAGCTAGCCGGCTAGTAGACCCGGTCCCATGACACCTTTCCTAATTTTATATTATTTCCTTGATGTGAGGGAAACACCATGAAACTGAGGAGTTTCCTTAAAATGAAGGAGTTTTGTTCAAAATGAAGGAATTTTCATAAGATCAAGGAAAAATAATAAAATATGATAAAATAAGGAAATAGGCGTGGGATGGCCACGGCATGACCGGCCGACCGGTGGGCCCAGTCCCCTAGCGCCTTAGCCAATATTGTATTATTATTATTTTTCTTCCTATTTTGCATAGGTTCATCGTTCCTTCGTATTTTGGAATGCTCGTTCGTGCATTCAGGTGCTCGTTAGTGCATTATTGCTGAGTACACTTGCACCATTTTGGTTGGGGCTTACTCGATCGTGGCTCAGATGCCCGTACATTGAATATTTATTACTAACCCATGGAATTCTGCTGGGAAGAACCACGAATTGAAGTAATGAAATATTATGAAGAACGTAGAATATTTCCGAATATTCAGTTAATGAATTTAAGGATTAGAAATAATTAATTGATGGCTCTATACTAGCAGGCATGCTATCTAGGAGCTTTAATTATTTGATAATTGAGTAATATGAGCTTGTTGAAGCATCATATTTCTTTTATATAGTCAGTGAAAACATCGTTACATCCTGAAGACGTTATTGCTCTATACTAGCAGGCAAGCTGTTTAGGAGCCGTCCAATCGTTCGATTCTATATAGAAATAATTACTAAAATTGCTCAGTACTCATAAGATATAACGTTGCCTCAGCTGAGAGACTGCACATCTACCTATAATCTGAGAGACTGTATTCTCAGCCAGAGGTTCTTGCGGCATGAGTTTTCATGCTTCGATGAGAGACATGAGCCTCAATACTCATCTGATTGCTGGATCAGGAGTATGTATAATTATGGTTTTACGATTTTAGCCCTTGTCGAAAATCCACCATCTACATTAAGTCCCTACTTAGTGAGGGACAGTCATGTTCCTCAGTCAGCACTGGATGGTGATTTTCTAGCTATAAACGAAATAAGTAATTGAACTTGGTCGTAAGATAAGATGTTACCGGATTTTCGATTGCGCGAGCAAACCATGGCTTGAACGAAGATCCCAGTGGTATGATAGAGTGTCATCTAACGAGCATAGAGTGGTGTAGCACCGATTTGATGATGGAACCTTGGTCGGTTTGGGATTCACAGGTCCGAGCCCAAAAAGGAAATCCTTGTGAAATTAGGTTTTGGAAATAAAAATTTGATATAAAAGGGATTAATCCTTTTTTTTTTTTTTTTTTTTTTTTATTTCACCTTCACGCGACCGCCACCACCTTCATCTATTCACCTCCTTCACGTCAGCAGCAGGAAGGAGATTTTTCGCCGGAGCTCAACGCCGCCGACCGTCGCCGACCAGGTACGTAGATTCTTTTTTTTTTGTGTTTGCTGTTTCATGAGTTGTTCATGTTTTGTTCATGTCAAGGTTATATATATATATATATATATATACATGTGCATATATAAGTGTGAGTTTTGTAGAAAACCCTTGTTTGAAAACGTATGTTCGTTCGATTGTTAGTTTAAGAAACTAGTAATAATCCCTGACTTATGAGAGATTTTTTTTATACATAGACCTACGTCTAGTGATAAAATTTTGTTTATGAGCTTTCCTGAAAACCAAAACTTTATCTTGAAAGGTGTGAATTTTCACAAAATCGAAATAAATTAACCCTCGTTTCAAAGACGGACGACCGTACGAAGGAAAAAGATTTTTTTCGATAAAACCGTGATATGCTCACAATTTTTTTTATATTTACGTGAGCCCTGCTCACATCAATTTTTTTTTTTTAAAATTTACGTGAGTAACTCACGTTTATTTATATTTATATATATATTTTGTTTTGTTGAGAATCAAAACTTGATTTTGAATAATCATTAAAAGTAGACAATTATTTGTGATGAAATATTGCCTTGGTGTGATTTTCCATAACTCAGTGGTGGATGCTTACACAGTGGAAAAATTATGTTCATGATTTTATGAAAAATCAGGTTTCAAAAAACTTAAGTTTTGCTAAATTTTTGCAGGTTCGAAAAAGCGAGCAAGCTTCGAAGTGTTAACTCTTTTATCACAATCACCGCCGTTAGTGGAATTGTAAACAGGTAAGAGTTAAGAATTACCATTTTGGTAGATACTGATTAAGCATCTTTGGCATCCAGTTGCATGATTTTATTTTCTTGTTGAAGTTTGCATCTTGTGTGAATGATATACTGAAGCAGAGTGTTGTGTGAATGTTACAGCTGCTTCACAAGAATGTCTGATTCCCGAGATAATGATGCCTCCAGAAATGATTCATGCATAGATAATGATGCCTCCAGAGATGATACATGCATGGATAACGATGCCTCCAGAGATGATACATGCATGGATAACGATGCCTACAGAGATGATACATGTATGGATGAGACTTCTATTGAAGAAGGAGAGAAGAAACACCTGGGATCAAGAATATCCCAAACAAAGATGATGGGTTCTTCATAGTTCAGCATCCTGAGAAACGCGTCAAGACTCCAGCATTTCGTCTTCTGATAAGTCCTAGAAACGTTACTCAGAAGAAATTGGTGACTCCTCGGGCGGCTATTCGATTCTGTCTTGAGCGAGGAAATTTTTCTGCTTCAATCATAGAATTTAAGCTTTCTCGCCGACCTTTGGAGAAGTTTTCTGGATGGGAAAGGAATATGCTGAGGTTTCCTCGTGTTCGAACCGTGCTGAATCGTGCACAGATAACAATGGCTATTCAAGCAACTGGAGACTTGTTCATTTTTCACGATGTGCGAGGTATAGTGGCTCTACTTTCTCGTTGGTCTATTCCAACTCATACTTTCATATGCAGCTGGGGAGAGTTTACTATCACCTTAGAGGATGTAGTTGCTTTGTTGCATCTTCTAGTCACATGCAGTCTTCCTGAAAGTCTTTCGGCGGAGGAGCAAACAATCTCTAATATTCTGACAACCAAAATGGAAGAAATTAAAAAAGGATCCAGTAAATGCTGTTATGCTCACTGGTTAACACACTGGTTTCCAAGAGATGAGGCTCCTGAGAGTCCCGTTGACGATATGTTATCTATTGCTGCTTTCTTATGTTTATGGCTTTCCAGAGACGTATTTGAAGATAGTGAAAACTTGTTGAAGCCGTTTGTGATTCCTTTTGCTATCAAGATGGCCCAAGGTGAGCAATTTCCAATCGGCAGTTTATTCTTGGGTTCTTTGTACTCCAACTTAGACTCTTTGGTTATAGATTCCAGTATTTCTAACAGCTTCATGAAGATCGAGTGTTATGCCAAGCTTTGATTTGGGAGCATTTCAAGAATTATTCACCCATCCCTCGTACCATCTTACAAGGACCGAACGCTGATGCTCGGCACATTTTCTCTGAGAAGGATAATGCCAGAATCATGCGTTGGTCTACAAAGCATCCTCAAGTTAAACCGCGTCTTGTTGATGTGTTAGACAAGGAGTCTGAGTTTAACTTTCGTCCATGGGTGTCGATTCCTCCTTATATTTCCCAGTTAACAACCTTTAATGCTGAGGAAAGTGTTACCTTGAAATCTGGTGCAGATCGAAGTGATGGTGAGAGATCTTTTATGCTGAGTTGCACTCCTGGTTACTTAGTATCAACAACAAATGGAGACTTTTCAGTGGAAGAATACAACATTGATAGAGCGGATCAACAAATGGGCATGGATCAGTGTGTTCCAACTCTTCGAAGGAGAAAGCCATCGGTTGAATAACTTAAGACCGTTTAGACTGTACTCATGTGGAAGGCAGCGATTATTGGTTCCCCTGTTCTGAACGAATTACGTATGTAACTCCAGGTTACATAAACTTTTGGAATCAGCAATTCGAGCATTTATATGATTACGTGATGGTTGGTCAACCTTTGGTGAAAGTTCCTCCTTCTGCTGAGATGATTTCTACTCGACCAAGGTTGAAGTATTTATCAGGCGATAAACGGAAGACATCTCCAGGGTGTCTACAAGTATGTATCCTTCTTATAATCTTCATAAGAACATGATAATTGTATCTTAATCATATCATCAATTTCTACAAGATGATCGTGTCGTGAGACCTCGCATTGATGTGGACTTTACGGAAACAGAAGCCACTGTTCACGGTGGAGAAGGCAGGAGCAAGAATTATAAGATGTTGCCTAACACCATAAAGTCCCCAGTAATTCTTTTGGTGAGTTGTCGATATTTATTTCACCATGACTTCTTCTCATCTGTGTAATTAGGATCACAAAACCAATGTTTGTTACTCCGTTACAGAATTTTACCCCATCAAGTATCGATGGTCTTCAATTTTCTGCTGGGCAAACGATTTCTGAACCAAGTCTTTGAAGAAGAAGTCGATGTAAGTATCTCTTCGTATATTTCACTACAATATTTGTGAATAAGATTCTAATTATTATGAATGTATCCAGGCGGATGTCTCCATGGAAGTGGAGGGTGCTGATGATGCTCGTTTGTCTTTGAAGGGTGACGATGAAGAAAACTCCTAGAATTCAAAACCGAATGAAAACAATGATGCTCCTAATGTTGATACGGGCAATTCTGGTTCTTACCCGAAAGTACTCGGCCTGCCCGCACCCGCCAGAGCTCGCCTGTACCCGAAAGATCCCAAAGCATGTTATGGCCCGTTACGGGCTGCCTGGCCTGGCCTGGTTAGTGTGAACGGGCGGGCTCAGGCTTCCTCCAAAATTTTGCTGCCTGGCCTGGTGCCCCGCAAACTACTTGGCCCGCTACCTGTTCTTTCTACCCGGCCCAAGTGCCTGTTTATTTCGATATATTCGAGTATCTTCCCTAAAACAAGCCACAATCATTAAACAGAATGAGGAAACAAATTTATCTTTCTTTCCATATCTTTGGAGAAAAGATTTCATCTTATCAGATTTGCGACAATTCTTCCCAAAATTTTAGGAAGTTAGCATACTTCATATGCTAATTATGCTATGATTCTAAGATTTGGATTTCTCTTTTATCTCTGACTCTAAGGTTTCAACAAGAGATCTATTTGGGAAAAAAATGAAGAGAGAGAAAGTCTGGCGATTTTCTTAGGTTTTGTGTGTTTTCAAAAAATTTCTTTTTTCTTCTTTGATTATTAATCAATCTTTGGATTAATGATGGCTGAAGAATCTGTTTTACTTATTAAGAATGGCTCTAATTCTCAATCCTTTGCGGAAAAAGTGAAAGTACGTCAAACAATACAGCCTACGGCTGTACGGCTGTTGATGTGAGTAGTTTACCAAACCCTACGTTAATCAATGGTGAACCATCTTTGGTTATACCTGCTGATTTTTACCAAGAAGGTTGTAAACCATTTGAATACAGTTTTATTGCGAGACTAAACTTCACCGGTTTGAAGTTTGCAGAAGTGAAGAATAGCCTAGTTACACAATGGCAGCTAAAACCTAATTCGGTTAGGTTTATGTCCATGAGTAAGGGTTTCTTTGTGATTATGTTGCGTGATGAACACACAAAGTCCAGAATACGTAACAAGAAGTGGTATGTTAATCAACAAGAACTGCGTTCGATGGATTGGTACCCTGGTTTCGATCCTGAAAGACAAAATACTTCCCATGCAGCTGTATGGGTGCATTTACCAGGTCTTCATGCAGAGTTATGGACGGAAAGATCTTTGATTTCGATTGGTAAAGCGGTAGGTAATCCGATAGTAGTAGATCAATGAACCCTAAATCTGGAGTTTGGAAGCTTTGCTTCGGTGTTGGTAGATGTGGATTTCGCAAAACACATTCCTAGTAGGATTCTGCTTACTGCTGGTGGTTGTACCTTCTGGCAATCTGTGGATATCCCTAAACATCCTAAATTCTGTTTGCACTGCAATATTATTGATCATACTGACAAGGAGTGTAGACGGAAACCCAAGGATGATGAGACTGGCAAGGAGAATGAAAAGAAGACTGATGCTAATCAAGATTGGCAGGCAGCAAAGGGAAAGAAACGATCTCGTAATCGAAAGAAGAATACCAATCAGGAAGGTACTAGTGGCGTTGACAAGTCAGCTGAAGATAATGCAAACACTGGTACGGATGACAATGTCATTGTGACAGTTGAAGGGAATGATGTTGGGGAGAATGCTGTTGGTGAGGATACCAGACAACTTGACGATGAATTAGTTGCTTCCGAAGCTCAACTTCGGGAAGCGTCTGAGGCTGTTGAGACAGTTAAACAGGCGTTAGCTACGAAACGAGCATTAGGTAACAGGTTGTTAGTGGGTGAAACTACAACTAAAGCTAAGTCAGGAACGAGTGGTGAATTGGAAAGAACTAACCACTCTAGTAATGATAAGAACCATGCTAAATCTTCTTCTACTCCTGTTGAAATTGCGCCCCAGATTCAAGATACGGTGGTTGATAATATTGCAGATACCCCAATCTACAATGCTTTAACTGAGACTACTGTGGTTATTTCGCCAAATAAATTTGATGTCTTGAATGCTGAGTTGGGTTTTGACAACTCAGTGCAACAATCTAACCAAGATGATGAGAGTTTGGATGAAGAACTCTCGCCAGAGAAAGCAACTTCAGGTGTCAAGGATTCAAAATGGTCTGAGATACCAGTTGAGAAAGTGGTTCCAAAACAGACTTGAAATCCTGGTCGTGTGCGTATGCAAAATGCTTCTCAAAGTGATTCGCAACAAAGTAGTACTACAACGTCTAAGTCTGACTCGGACTCTGAGGTAAATGAGTTGGGAATTCGTGTTTGCAAAGGTTTTTTTCCAGTTATTGAAAAAAGGGTTCAGAACAAGAATCCAAAGTTAACTAATAAGCCAAAAAAAATTGTTTCCTAATGCGGGTACTCTATTGGAATGTTAATGGGGTGGCGAAGGTGGAGGCTGGTTTGAAGTTACGGGAGTTAGTTAGAGTTTTTAAGCCAGTTATTCTCTGTATAGCTGAGCCAAAATTCCTTACTCAGATGGTGTTATGTTAAGGCTTAATTTAGCTGGTTTTGTTAAGAAGGCTATTCATAATTCTTCCTCAAGTTCTTTGGGTAATCTTTGGATTCTTTGGAGTGAAGATATTGAAGAGCCAGTGGTGTTAAATATGGCTAGGCAGGCCATTACGGTGAGAACTGAAGGGGTTCATATTTCTTTTGTTCATGCCAGTTATATCCAAGTTTTTAGAAGAAGATTATGGAATCAATTGACTGCGGTGGACTCTACAACTCCATAGTTGGTAATTGGTGATTTTAACTGTATTCTCGCAATGATGAGAAGAAGGGGGGGGGGGGTAGAGAAGTTCTTACTTCTAGTATTAATGAATTCAGTGATTGGATGGAGGAGAATAGTATTTTTGAGGCGGACTCTTTGGGTTCTAAATTCACTTGGACTAATGGTCAATCGGGGGTGCGAAGAATTATTAGCAAGTTGGATCGTGCTATTATTAATGAACCTTGGTTAACTAAATTTTCGAATTGACGGTGTAAAGCTCTTACTAGGGAAGTTTCTGATCATTCGACTCTAATTGGTTTTCCTTTTGTTTCTCCCAGGCCGAGACGTGCTCCTTTCAGAATTCAGAAAATGTGGTTTTTGCATCCTGATTTTATGAGAATGGTTGAGGCTTCTTGGAATGCTCCGGTGTATGGTAATCCTGATTTTATTTTTCCTTTCAAACTGAAGAGATTTAAGGTAGCTTTGAAGTTGTGGAATCAATAGGTGTTTGGCAATGTGAATGCAAGGCTTAAACAAGCTCAATTAAAATTTGAAGTGGCTAGTAGAAATTCAGATGAGGATCCTTTTGATATTTCCAAGCAGAATGTGTTGAAAGATGCGTTGGTGGCTGTCCATGAAGTGCGTATGCAACAACATATTATGTTAAAGCAAAAGTCTCGCAATAAATGGGTTTTGGAGGGTTCTAGTAATACTTCTTATTTCCACAGTTCTATCAATATCCGTAGAAGTGCCAATACCATTTCGGAGTTGGTTTGAGATGATGGGTCTCTTATCCAAGCACCAGAATCGCCCCATTTAACTTAAACCTAAAATCGGAACAATTAAGAGACCATGTGGTTTCTTATTATGAGAATAAATTTAATGGGGAAGATTCTCAGATCAATGGTCACTTGTTTGATTATGAGCATAATTCTATTTCTTTTGAGGAAAGGCAGATGTTGGATTAAGTTCCTTCAATAGAGGAAATTAAGGCGGCGGTTTTTGATTTAGGTGCGGATAGTACTCCAGTCCCAGGATGGCTTCTCGGGAATGATGATGGGGTGTTTCTATGTATGTGGGGATTGGAGGGATATGTTGGGATTTAATTCATCAAGATCTAACTAATGCTATTATATTTTGCTGGAATAATAAATCTATTCCAAATGTGGCTAATTCTAGTCTCATTCTTTTGCTGGCTAAGGTGAGAGGTGCGGATAGTTTAAGGAAATATAGACCAATTGGTCTAAGGTGAGGTGCGGATAGTTTAAGGAAATATAGACCAATTGGTCTAAGTAATTTTTTCTTCAAAATTTTTACGAAAATCTTGGCTACTAGACTTGGTAAGGTCTTGGATAATTTGGTCTCGGAAGAACAAGTGGTTTTTATGAAAGGGAGGAATATTCATGAAAACATTAGTTTGGCTTTGGAGATGGTGAATGAGCCGCACATTAAAAGGAAGGATGGTAACTGGGTCTTAAACTTGATATTTCTCAGGCTTTTGATACAGTCAGTTGGTCTTTTGTTTTGGAGGTATTCAGAAGGTATGGTTTTCGGAGGATTGGTGTACTTGGATTCACAATATTCTGAATTCTGCTAGAATTTCTATTCTTCTTAATGGGAGTCCGGAGGGTTTCTTCAAGATTAATAGGGGTTTGCGTCAGGGGGATCCTCTTTCCCCTCTTATTTTTGTTTTGATAGAGGATGTTCTAAGTAGGAACATCACTAAGCTCTTTCGAAATAAAAGCATGACTCATATTGGTGAAGCGAAATGGTATTGCTCCAACTCATTTATTTTTTGCTGATGATATTATGATCTTTTGCAAGGGAAATATGAAGAGTCTGACAAACTTGGTGAAGTTGCTGGATGATTATCAACAGGCTTCTGGTCAGCGTGTTTGTAGGGAGAAAAGCAAAATTTATTTTGGAGGTGGGTCTTTGAATAGGCGTCAAACAATTGTGGATTTCTTAGGCATGGAAGTTATTTATTTCCCGGATCGTTATTTGGGGGTTAAGGTGATGCCTGGAGTGGTGAAGTATAGTCATATTAGTAATGTTGTGGACAAGCTTAAGGACCAGCTGTCGGTTTATAAAGGTAAGATGCTTTCCTTTCAAGATCGTGTGGTTCTTGTTAAACCTGTCCTTTCAAGCTATGCGATTCATAACATGGCTGTGTATAAATGGCCTGTTAAATTCGTTAAACAATGTGAAAGAGTGATTCGTAATTTCCTTTGGTTGGGAGATTCAAATTTGTCTAGAGCTTTTGTGGTCGGGTATGACAAGATTTGCAGTCCAGTGCGTGAAGGGGGTCTTGGGCTAACTAGCTTAAGAACTATGAACAAGGCGTTGATTATGAAGTTGTGGTGGAGCATTAAAGCTTCTAAGAAGAAATGGGCTAGGTTCTTGGAGACGAAATACACTTGCAGAGATGGTCGACTGAAGTTGGCTGGAGTAAAATCTTCGATTCTTCCTGGGATTCGTTGGGTTCACAATGATGTAAGCGCAATACCAAATCTTTGATTAGAGATGGGAGAGCGACTTCACTTTTTTATGATGTTTGGTACAGAACTGTTGCTTTAGCGGAAGTTTTGAATCGCACTGACCATGATAGAAATGCAAGAGTTAGTGACATTATTGTGCAGGATCAATGGCAGTTGGAGGGTGTTCATTTGCAAAATCTAACGAACGCTAGTGTTGTGCTGGAGAATCTGCCAAGGCGTAGTAATGTAAGTGATAAGAAGATTTGGATGCCAGATTTAAAAGGTGCGTTCTCTGTCAGGTCTGCAAGGGGTCTTGTGAAAACTAAATACATGATTCTGGAGAAGGCTAAGCTATTGTGGAAGAGCGTGGTTCACCCTTCTTTGGCGGCTCAAAATTGGAAGTTTTTCAGGGGAGCTTGCGCAACTCCGGACAAAGTCAAAAGCAGGTTCAAGATAGCTCTTCCGTCTAGGTGCAGCGTCTGCCAAATTAAGGAGGAGTCTTTGGAGCATGTTCTTTGGGGTTGTAGTGCTGCGAAGCAATCCTGGCTTTGGCTGGAAGGTATTTTCAATCTTCACCCGCAATACAATTTGATTGTTGCTAACAAAGCAGCGAAAGGTTGTAGTAGAATGGTTAAAGACCTGTGGTTGGTTTCAATTTTGGTGCTGCGATCTGAATTGTGGCATCAACGAAACAAGATTGTGCATGAGAAGAAGAAGCCGTGCTGGAATTTTTTCAAACAACGAGTTCTCAACCTTATCATTGAATACTCGTCAAGATTGACGGGGTTTATGTTCAATACTGTTGAGGATTTAAGGATTCTGAATTTTTTCGGAGTTAAATGTCGTATAGTGAAGTTTGTGGAACCTGTGGAATGTCGTTGGTCTCCTCCTGAGCATAATCAACTTTTGCTTTGCTGCGATGGGGCTTTTAGGGGAAATCCGGGGGTGGCAGGGGCAGGAGTTGTTGCTAGAAATGCTAATAGTGATGTTATTGGCGCGATGTGCATTGGTCTTGGAGTTATTTCTAATTATATGGCAGAGTTGTATGGGATTCTTCTTGGACTGGAATGGGAAGTTCAATGGGGTTTCGAAATATTTTGATTCGGTCTGATTCTTCTAGTGTGATAACAGCCTTGGAGGAAGATAAGTTGCCATGGTTTGCGCAGCAAAGATGCGTTGATGCCAAGAGTCTTTACGATTCTATTATTTTTGAGCACACATACCGTGAAGCTAATTTTGCAGCTGATAAAATGACGAAGAGTGGTTGTTTATTGGACTACGGTATAAGGATTAATTATGTCGGTCGTCCAGCTTTTCTTCATTCAATTGAATTACCAAATGTATCTTATTTTCGTTTTAAATAGTTTTGTGAGTTTTTGGGGTTGTTGTGACCTCTTTTCTCACTAACTATCTTGTATATATTATTTTTTCAATACAATTTTTTGACTTATAAAAAAAAAAAAAAAAAAAAAAAGGTTTCAACAAGAGAAGAATTTTCAACAGTCAAAAATTACAAAAAGAAAAATTTATCGATGATTCGGTGAATCGGTGGTGTCTGTAAGTATATTCTTATAACTTAATTTATATCAATTGAAGTTATGTTATCAATTTAATGTTTTAATTTCTAGTAATTTCTAGTAATAAGTTTAAAGTATGATTATTGAGAAATGAATTTCATGCTTATCAACTGTTTGTAGAGTTGTCTAAAACAAGTTATTGCATTTTATACTGTCTTCTTCCATATCTAGTTGTTTAACCCACTTATCGTTCCTCCTATAATTAAATCATCCCTGTTAACTGACCCTGAAAATGAAAATTGTATTTAATTAGATGTGAAATACAGTTACAACACACAATAACAACAAGAAAATTGAAGCTAGTGCAATTACAACGAAGAACATTAGTAGTTGTTCTTCCATTTTTAATTTTCTCTAGAGTTAGTGGTGATGATGAGTTCTGTCTGGTTTAATATAGAGTTGGTGCTTCTTACTGGCATGAGTTTTCTTTGTCATGAGATGTACTTTAATTTGCTTTTGGATTTTTTTTTGTTTAGATTATGAATGCTTGGTGCTCACTCATGGCAACTGGTGCGTATCTTGTTTCTCCATTACAAATTTAATATCGAAAACCACTATCCACCTTATCAAGCTTAAATAGGAAGGCTGCGATACATGCCTCTTTGTCTTGAAGTGGTTAAACCAGGGTTGCATAGATACTGGTACTGGTTTTCGATACCGTGATATGGATACCAACAGATACGTCATATACATAATTTTATAAATCAATAGGTATTAATAGTGCCTATACAAACCAAACTAGTTGTATTCACTGCTTCTTTTAATCAGTTATTCACGGCTTCTTTTACTTACCAAAGCATATATTTATTTTCTTGTATATTCCTTTTCTTGTAATATGATTTATCTCATTCTCTGTATATCTCCCTAATCTTGCTCTCTTTTTAACATATGTAGGTAAAGCAGCATAGAGTACCAAGTTGTAGGAGTACATGAATAAGGAAGTGGAGAAGCCAGGGAGCTCATGGATAGTCTTCTCTAATTAAGAACGTTTTAGTTATTCTTTTGATAAGAGTTTTATATTTTTTTTGTTTTTCCTTTTTCTGCATCAAGACTATTGAGTATTTGTTTCATTGGATTGTTTTGACGTTGGAAAGTGACCTTGTTTAATTATATTGTTTTTCAAACTTGAATATGAATTTCACTTCAAATGTCAGACAGGAAAAAAAGGCATGTCCGGCCTGCCTGGCCTGGCCTGGCCTGTTTAACAATTGGGCTTTGGGCTTCAAAATTAGTATCGGTGCCGGCCTGCCCGGCCTGAAAGGCCTTCTGGGTAACTTAATTCCAAGCCCGTCCGGCCTGGCTTGGGATTGAAAACAGGCTAGGCAGCCCGTCCTGGCCCAATTTACACCCCTATCATCCAAGTAAGTATTTCTCTGGCATTTTATTTATACTTCTAAGTAAGTATTTCTCTGGAATTTTATGTATAGAAGTATAAACTTGTCGATCCATGAATGAATGAATGATAATCCATGTGAATATACGAAAAGTTTTTCCGAAATACGTCACCAGAAAAATCCAGAATTCAGCCTTTTAGTAAAAACGTTGTAGAATCCTCGTCCGATGTTGGATTTTTACGGTCTACCCCAGATTTCTTATGCCCAGGAAATTTTCAAGCTTTAATGAAGAAGCTTTTTGAGTTTTGAGCATGTTTAGAGGTCGAAATCGACGAAACAGTAAAGTTCCAGGAGACTTCCAGGAATTTTTCATCTGTCACGTAGTCCAATGTTTTGGCCACATCTCTTTGCTCGTGTATCCAATTGCTATGAAATTTTGATATGTCGTAGATAACATCCATCCGAAGAGAATGGTATATAACTCAACCTTAGATTCTTCATCAATTGCTCCCAGTTCTTCATCTCATGCAGGGCAGTGTAAAATCTCTTCAGACGAGCTTGTCGTAAAACGTGTTTTCATGACTTTCACGCTATTTTCCCATGTATTGCACGTATGATAAAGAACTTAAATGATATTAGTTACATGATAGATTTTATGACTTCCTATGGTTTCATGGTTGGATGGCTCTAATCTCATGTAATCTTCGTATTTAGGTGCCAAATACCGAAGTTGAGAATGAAGGGACCAATAGTGATGACTCGAGTAACCCTGGGGTTATTGATGAAGAAACGACCATCTCTAAATTTCAAAGTAGTGAGGGAGTTGTTGTAAGGAGACCGAGACTTCAATTGTTGTTACTTCAGTGACAGGAGAAACCGAACAACAAGTAGAAGAGACTGAAGGAACTGTTGCCATGACTGTGGAAGTTGCTCCGATGATTGAAAATCGTATTGTGGTGCATGAATATCCAAGTGCAGGAGTTGATTTTGATCCTCCATTTGGTGCATCACTCCAATATCACGAACTAGTTGGCGGATTCAACGTTCTTATTGGATATGCAGGCTTGTGCGAGAAAATATGGAGGAAGTTTGGTCACATCATCCTTGACAGAGACCCCCAGCGTGCTTATTCTCTAACAATGCAAGTAGGTGTTATCTTGCGTGTTATAAATGATATATGCACTAGAGCTAGAAATACTATTACTCCATATGTACTCTATGATTGGGAGTTCAATTTGGATAATTCCGAGAGACTTGGCTTCAACGTGAAGTGGCTTCGTAAGAAGATAAATGCTATGAAGGACTCATGTGAGAATAACATACCCTTTCCCAATGATGCTGTGATGGAGAAGGAAGATAAGATTGCTAGGTTGACTCAAGAGCTGAACACAGAGAAGGCGGCTTTACAAGTCTTAAAGGATGTAGAGGAGCGAAAATCTTTCTTTGTTGATTTTCTTTGATTTCCTTTCCATAATCTCTTGAACTTCTGAACTTCTGAGAGATGTGAGGTTTTATTTCTGGTTTTGATTGTTTTTGATAAGTAGATGATTGAGGATTTTCTTTGGATTTGATAGAGATTTTCTTTAAGTAAACTGAATTTTGATAAATCACTGGATTTAAACTACTGAGTGCAAGTATTGCAAACATTTTGGAGGAATTGAAATACAATGAAAGAAAATCCTAAATGCCAAATTCAGATATTTTGGGCGTTCGTGCCTTGAACACCCAACACCTCAAACGTCTAAGACCTTAGGCGTCAAAGGCCTTAAGCCAATTCTCGTGTATTACGGCGACACTGTCCTTGCTGTCCATGTTGATTAATTTGTAGTATCCACCAGCAACATACTTAGAGATCATAAAAGGTCCTTCCCAGTTGGAGTTCTTTGCAGAATGAAAGTTACGCTTAGTTGCTTTGAGAACTAAATCTCCTTCTTGGAACTTGTTAGACTTGATCGTCCGCGCCCTGAATATCTTCTGTTGGTTTGGAATTCTCCGTGCAGTGGAATTCCATGTTGTTGAAGCCTTCCAATTTTACGGTACATATGGACATTCGCGGAGGGGCGAGTATCTAGGATACTGCTTGTCTTGTTCAACCATTATTTCAGCAATGACTATATTAGTGAGGTGTTCGATTCAGAGAGGTTCTGCGTCCAACCACTTAGTGAAATATTATTGAGGTGAGGTTATCCATTCATAGCATTTTGCAATAGCTAAGTTGTTGGTGGAGTAAAGCCCTCGAACCAAAGCAACATATTTGAAAACTGATAATATGGACACATGAGGAGGAATAAGACTTGCCTGAGTGCGAACATTTTGCCTGGCGTGCGTAGTGTGTATCAGCTGGTTGAAAAGAATACTAAGGTCTTGCTGGGGGACGGTAGGGATACTTCTCTTTATTATGACATTTGGTTTGCTGAGGCTCTAAATGATCACACTCTGGACAACACAGTGCGTGTTAGTGATGTTTTGAATGGTGGCCAGTGGGTTATCCCTGATTTTCATTTGCAACAAATGATTGCTGCTGGCCTGGAGATTCATAAGCTGCCAACGCCAACTGGAGGGGAGGATAGTAGAGTTTGGATGCCGGAATTTTCTGGAGATTTTAGCGTCAAATCTGCTACTTCACTTATTCATCAGAAATATCCCAAACTGGTTGGTGCGTCACTTATTTGGAGGAAAGAAATCCATCCAGTTCTGGCGGCTCAGAACTGGAAATTCATTCGTGGTGTTTGTGCTACCTATGATTTAATCAAAAGCAGATTCAAGATTCAACTTGCAAGTAGGTGCTGCCTGTGCGGGAATGATGAAGAAACATTGGTTCATGTGTTGTATGATTGCAGCTTTGCAGCAAGAGCCTGGAATTGGCTTTCTGATATTTTTAACTTGCATCCTAATTTTAATCTTGTTGTTTCTTACAAAGAAGCCAAGAGCAGGAGTCCAATGATCCGTGATCTGTGGCTTGTTGCCAATCTTATGCTAAAGTATGAGCTGTGGCAGGTGCGAAATAAGGGTGTTTTTGAGCATAAGAAGCCTAACTGGAGCATGTTTTTAAGAGAGTTCTGGAGTTGATTCAAGGCTATTCAGTTCGTCTCAAGGGTCATATGAAGAATCGTGCTGAAGATATTATTCTTTTGAACTATTTTCGTGTTCAACACAGGAGTGTCAATTGGCAGCAACTAGTGGAGTGTTTTTGGCATCCTCCAGAAAGTAATGAACTTCAATTATGTTGTGATGGTGCGGCGAGAGGAAACCCAGGTACGGCTGGTACAGGTGTAGTAGCGAGAGATTCTTCTTGCAATGCGATTGGCGCTTTGTCTATTGGCTTGGGTATTATAACAAATTATTTGGCTGAATTATATGGAATCATTGTTGGAATGGAATAGGCTGTAAGATGGGGAGTAAGGCGCATCAGCATTCGCTCGGACTCTTCTAGTGTTGTGGAGGCGCTTAAAAATTCTAATTTACATTGGTTCTCTAGACAAAGGTGGTTATAGGTTTGTAGAAATTATGATTCAATAAGGTTTATTCATATCTACAGGGAGGCCAATTTTGCTGCGGATTCAATGATGGAAGTAGGAATTCTCGTGGCCATAAGCATCTCTGGGCGTTTCCTAGATAACGAAGTAGGAATTCACTATGATGGAAGACCTCAGTTTTTAATTTCTGTTGAACAACCTAATATTGCTTAATATAGATTCAAGTAGTTTGCAAGTTTTTGGGGTTGCTGTGACCTCTTTTCTTGTAAACACTTCTTGGTAAATTTTGTTATCTATTAATACAATTTTTGACTTATCAAAAAAAACCTGAGTGCGAAACCTTTTGATAAAAGCATTTGCATTTTCTTCAGGCTTTTGTGTCAGCTCTGTCAAGGCTTTGACTTCCTTCAGATACTCAAACGGTGGAGTATCCTCTTTTTCCTCTTCCGAATCAGAGGTTTCTTCAACAGAGAAATGTGAAATTGAAGGAGTTGGGGTTACCTTTCCAGCATGAATCCACGTACGTCCAAGGATCATATCATATCCTAGATCTTCTCGGATTATGTAAAATTTTATTTCTGTCCAGGTTGAGTTTATGTTCACCTTGAGAGTAATGTGGCCATAAACATATCTGGGCGTCCCTTCATAATCCATGATTGATACTGGAGCATGAATGGCTTCTTGTCGTGTGATACTAGAAGCTATGAGAGTTTTCAGAGGGATAACATTGACAGCAGTGCCAACATCAATCAAGGCTTGTTTGAACTCGTTTCCTTTGAGATGGACTGTGGTGAGAAGTCCCAGTCGTACATTTCTTCGTCTATTGCTGAAGGCTCAGGAAGTGTCTCCTGAATCAATAAACGCTTCCCTGACACGATGTGATTCAATGCAGTAAACATGTCTTTCCTTTGAGCCTTTGATAAGTACAACAATTCGCAGACATGCTCGATTAAGGATTGGACCACTTCCTTAACGGGTGGTTCAGAGAGAGTCAAGGTTCTGACCTGGAAAGGATCTATGTGTGGGATGAGTTCTCAGTCCACAAGTTGAGTTCTCCTGATTCGACTTTTTCTTAGAATATGCGTTTCAAGATTCTGCAGTCCTGTGTGGGATGATTGACGAATCTGTGAAAGCGACGGTAACGAGGATTTTCCATGTCTTCTTCAGTTGGTTCTTTCTTGACATATGGTAACTTGATGGCACCGTCTTGAACCCAGACATCTAATAATTCAATCACCTCTTCAAAGGGAAAAGGGAAATCAAGTATTTCTTGACCAGCTCCTGCGTGTTGGGTAGGAGCTTGTGCATCTTGAGTTTGATTATCCTTCCTTTGTGTTTTCAAAGGGGTCGGAGAAGTATGCTTGCGCTGCGACTCGGCTTTTCGTTTGCTCCCTTCTGCAACAACATTTGTGGAAGGTTGGAGGTTGTATTGTTTGTTGATTAAACGTATGCTACCTTGATTTGCTCGTGGTTATTCAGCCTTTGTAGTCTTAGCTCTCTCCAATAAAGTAGGTGCAGTAGTTGCTGATCTCTTAGCCGCTTCATGAAGTTCTGTGAAAGTCTGGAACCTGAGATTTTCCAATAAACCCCTATAGACTGGAATCATTCCATTGATGCACAAATCCATGAGTTGTTGTTCTGTGACATTTGGATCATGATAGTCCAAAGCTTGAACTCTGAACCTTTTCACATAATCATTAGGATGTTCATTGCTCCTTTGAAACATCCTTCCAAGATAAGAGAGAGTGATTTGCTCCGAAACGAAGAAGTACTTTCTGTAGAAAGCATTAACCATTTCTCCCCAACTTTTGATACTTCCTGGTGCGATGTTGTTGTACCGGGTATATGCCTGCCTTTCAGAGACTTTGAAAATTCCTTCAGACGGACAACATGGTTGTGCTCACTACAAAAATAATAAGTTTTAGTCACGCCAAAAAACCGTGGCAGTTGACAAAAAATCCATGGCAAAAGATAACTTTCCACGACAGCCTCCTCGTGACAAATAGTCTCGTGGCTAAAACTAGTTGCCACGACGATTGCCACGGTTTTCTTCGTGTGGCTAATAATGTATGATCATTTACTACGGGTGTCGAAGTGGCTAATAATTAGTTGGATGGTACATGTGTGGAACTATTAGCCACGGTGTTAGCCACGTTTTTCATGCGTGGGTGCTCGGAAATCATTTTATGTAGTTGATTTATCGCCAGTTTTTACTGCTAGCCACTAAAATAACAAGACAATATTACAATTTCAGAAAGACAATCTATTCATTAAAAAACACAAGTACTACATGTTTGTCTAATTGATTACATTCCAAAGCAAATAAAAACTAAATACTAAACCATTCCGAGTCTGATACAAGAAAGCAAATAAATACTTAATACTAAACCATTTTGAGTCTGATACACGTTTCAAGAGAAATTCAAAGTGAATGAAAACAAAATACTTATCACAGATGGATTTCTTACTTCCAAAGTTAATTATCATATATCTTCCAACACCTTGGACATAATATCTTTCAATGACATTAACCTGCAAAATGTAGACATCAAATCTGATATCAATGACAAATAACAGAAGAAAATATCCATGTATACCACATTTACAAAGGCTTTATTTCTTATCCCTTCAAATATAACATGTGGTCTAAACCATTAAGAAGATATAGAAGAACTATAATCGCTCATGTTCACCCAATGCTTCCAGAAATCGAGAAACATGTTCTCGAGCATTGCCTGTTCCATCATAAAGGGTGAATGTTGGAGAGGTGTAACCTTTTGGAAGAGGAATCCTTTGCATAGCAGCAGGATATGGAGGTTGGTGACGGTGAACATAGGGCGTTTTGTCTTTTCCACGATCCTCCAAAAGGCGTTCCAGGTCTTCACGATTGATGAAACTGGACGGTTGTTTTGCTGGTGGATTGTCTGCAACTTTAGGAACTTCCTCATCATCTGTTACATGGATTGGAGTGACTTCGGGACCAGCATATGAAGATGTTTCTTTATCTTTTCCTTTCTCCTAAGTTTTCTCTGACATGTTTTCTGTAAGAGTCTTCAGATAATTGCATAGTTCCTTATGAGTGGCAGCCATGTCAGTCTGATTCTTGGCAAGAGCACCTTCATGAGATCACCTATGGTAGGCGGATTTTCTGTGATTTCTTCAGGAGACCGACCGGAGGAATGGATTGTTGATGGCATCGCTTGCAGGGTTATCACCGGAGCACTGGTGTTTGGAGGAGTAGTAGTGGCAGGTTGCGCCGGAGGAGTGGCAGTGGCAGGTTGCGCCGGAGGAGTGGTATTGGCGGTACCACTTGAGCTTGCGATATTAGGGTCGGGTGTTGAACCCGAATTAGTAACTAACCCAAACCTAAGACCGGCCATGTTTGTGAGAGTTGAGATTGAAACCGAGAGAATGATCTCCCATTATGGTCTCCAATCTGTAGATGGGGCAAAACGAGTTGCTGGTTTTTAAGGAATTAAGGAGACGACCGTGCGGAAGAAACTCCTTGAACCGGGCGAACTGTCTAACCTCACACAGATGCACTGTAAAAAGGGAGTGCTTTGAATTCGAGAGATCAATCTGTATGACTCCGGCCTAAACCAAGACAATGGCCGTTCCAGAGTCAATTCGGTCACAAGAGAGGATGGGTCGATCTGTAGGAGGGAAGCTGAGAAATGTGTGAGATCAATGACGATCGAAGATTGTAGGTGTATTATGTATTCTGTGTGATGAAATAAGATAAGCTATGATTGATTGAATTTGCTCTGTTGAGAGTAATTGCTCAGACGTCGAGTTCTTAATCTCTTGTTGTCTATTTGACGAAAGATTGTCCTGTTTTCAATCATGATTCAGAGACTTATTTATATTGCTAGAATTCTAAACACCTTGATCCCATGAAGTGTGACAGTTGCTGGAGTCAAAGAGTGGGGAAGTGGAAATCGTTTTAAAACTAGTTTCTCATCGTGCGGAAACTTGGTTGATTTTCCATCCACTACTTTGCTAACTCCTCCAACTGATTTCACGACTTGCTCACATTCTCATCGTGTGTATGAACACATCTGTCGTAGACCGCCAGACCAAAACCCTAGTTAATATCCCCCATGTGACACGATTGATGTCTCGTGATTGTGGAGTCTGCAAGGCAGACGTGTATTTATTTAGTCAGTTGCTGACTTTATGGGACGATGAGTCCTTGTATTGCTCAGTTGAACGTGATTTGCAAATGTTCTAAGACTCAAGAATTGAACATGTCTGTTGAGACAAAGGTATAATTGTCGAATAAATGTTGATAGTTAAGGTGAACAAATATTGTTCATTTGATGAATTGTTGAATATTGTTAGTTGAACCAATATTCTTTAGTCTGAGCAAATATTGCTTATCTGAGCAAAGGTTGCTCGTTTGATGAATTATTATTTTAAAATACTGGCAACTGAACCGAGTGTAATAAGTAAAGTGTTGATTACGGGATCAACATAAAATTATTAGTGTTTAAATCTGGAATTATGAACCTTGGATTCGAAACCCTAAAATAAATTGCTGATCAATTGATGATTTATTGAAAATCAACCCCGGAGTGAAGGAGGGAGCGACTACATGGTATGATGAGTTGACCATGTAGCACCCAGATGCTCGAGTGAGCAAATACCAAAGTCTCTTGAAGACCAGTTGTTGAAAGGATGATTAAATGCTGGTTATTATCTTTATTATAATAATGCTCGTCTGATCCTTATGTGATAAAACCTAATTATGAAGAGATGAGGGACCGACCAAGGGGTCATGAAGCTGGCCCTGGTTGGTCACGTGACCGAATGACGATCGTTTTATGAAATTCCAAATTGTTTGGAAGAGTTTGAATCTAATGTGAACAAATTAGGTCAAATGATGAAAATATGTGGGACCGGCTTCTTGCAAGCCAAAGAGCCAACCTTGGTCAGTCAAGGTAATATGATCATGCCACCAAAGTGTTCATGTCTCAGTCCTGAGAATTTTGATGTTTTCTGATGCGCGTTTGAGCAACATTTTGAGAAAATATGGAGAAATCAAGGTTTTTGCTCAAACTGAGGAAACTTCATAAGATGAAGGAAATAATAATAATAAAATGAGGGAATCATGAAGTGTGGGACCGGCTATGTCCAAGGCATGGCCGGCCGGCCAATGAGCCCGATCCCATGACACTTTTCCTAATTTTATGTTATTTTCATGATTTTAAGGAAATATCATAATATTAATAATAATAAAATAAGGGGCGTGTGGGACCGGACACGACTAGGGCATGGTCGCCCGGCTAGGGCCCGGTCCCATGAGTCTTCCCTAATTTTATATTATTTTCATGATTTTAAGGAAATATCATGAAATCAAGGAGTTTGTTGAAACTAAGGAGTTTACTTGAAATAAAGGAGTTTCCATGAGATGAAGGAAACATTAATAATAATAAAATAAGGGGCGTGTGGGACCGGCCACGACTAGAGCATGGTCGGCCAGCTAGGGCCGGTCCCGTGAGTCTTCCCTAATTTTATATTATTTCCATAACTTGAAGGAAATATCATGAAATCAAGGAATTTCATGGGATGAGGGAAATAATTAATAAAATAATAAGGAATCATGAGTTGTGGGACCGGCTACAACTAGGGCATAGTCGGCCGGCTTGTAGACCCGGTCCCATGACACCTTTCCTAATTTTATATTATTTCCTTGATGTGAGGGAAACACCATGAAACTGAGGAGTTTCCTTAAAATGAAGGAGTTTTGTTCAAAATGAAGGAATTTTCATAAGATCAAGGAAAAATAATAAAATATGATAAAATAAGGAATTAGGCATGGGACTAGCCAAGGCATGACCGGCCGGCCGGTGGGCCCAGTCCCCTAGCGCCTTAGCCAATATTTTATTATTATTATTTTTCTTCCTATTTTGCATAGGTTCATCGTTCCTTCGTATTTTGAAATGCTCGTTCGTGCATTCAGGTGCTCGTTAGTACATTATTGCTGAGTACACTTGCACCATTTTGGTCAGGGCTTACTCGATAGTGGCTCAGATGCCCGTACGTTGAATATTTATTACTAACCCATGGAATTCTGCTGGGAAGAACCACGAATTGAAGTAATGAAATATTATGAAGAACGTAAAATATTTCCGAATATTCAGTTAATGAATTTAAGGATTAGAAATAATTAATTGATGGCTCTATACTAGCATACATGCTGTCTAGGAGCATTAATTATTTGAGAATTGAGTAATATGCTTGTTGAAGCATCATATTTCTTTTATATAGTCAGGGAAAACATCGTTACATCCTGAAGACGTTATTGCTCTATACTAGCAGAAAGTCGTCAGGAGCCGTCCAATCGTTCGATTCTATATAGAAGTAATTACTGAAATTGCTAAAGTACTCATGAGATATGCCGTTGCCTCGGTGAGAGATCGCACATCTACATATACTCCGAGAGACTGTATTCTCGGTCGAGGTTCTTGCGGCATGAGTTTTCATGCTTCGATGAGAGACATGAGCCTCAATACTCATCTGATTACTGGATCAGGAGTATATATAATTATGGTTTTACGGTTTTAGCCCTTGTCGAAAATCCACCATCTACATTCGGTTTTGGAAATTCCTTGGTGTCCAAACATCCTTGGTCTATGAATAACCAAGTTTGCATTTCTACTAAACTATCCTAAGAGCCAGGAAAACTTTATATTTTGTTGTTTCTGGTGGATCCATCTATTCGGAGAGGAAAGTACCCTAATTAGGTGAAATCTCTTACGACTGCTCTTTTAAAGACTTCTGTGGGATCAAGAAACTCTACGAGTACCGTTGGTGGGAAATTAGATAATTGCAGTTTATTTTAGTTTTCGATTGATTTGATTGACTAACGGTTGTTGAACTTTGATTGCACCTAGTTTGTTTATTCTTGAGAATCTTCTCTTCTGATATAAGATTCACTCAAACTAGATCGAAGTGTCGACGGGATCTTTAGAACTGTTTGTAGATCTAAAGACATCTTGTGTAATCTATTGTTAACAGACTCCGTTTTGTGCATGATTGATCACAAGAGATTCAAGTGGTGTTGTGCAGGTGTTTATTGAAGATTACAGAAGATTTGAAGAAAAAGAAGATTTCTTATTTGGTTTCTATATCTTTGGGTGTGCACAAACCTTGATCGGCTGGGATCCAACTAGAATCGAATTTATTTAATTGATTGGTTGTGTAAGATCGTCATCACCTTATAGTTTCTTGTTGGAATCTATATTGATTGATTGCAAATCTAAACTCTGCTACTTCGGTAATTGTTGGATAGATTGATCTGACCAGGCAAAGGAGTTTATTGGTTAAACGGAAGAGCCTTTGCATATGACTTGAGATATCTTCATTTGAAAGAATCAAGAGAGTTGTTACCAAATAGATTTGTTGTTCCTTTACTGTTTGGAATACTATCCAAAGGAATTGTTCCAGTGCGTGCACTTATCGAATGTCGGAAACGAAGAGATACTGAAGAAACTAAGTGAACTAGGTTTAGTTGCTTGGTCTCAACTATACGAAGTTGGTTTAGATTTTGTATAGCGGCTTAATTCTGAGAGTATTCAATTCTGGACTAGGTCCCGGGGTTTTTCTACATTTGCGGTTTCCTCGTTAACAAAATCTTGGTGTGTCATTTACTTTTCCTTTCCGCAATTATAATTGTTGTTATTATAATTTAAAGTAAATTACACAAACGTTAACTCCGTATTACTTGATAGTGATCCTATAGAGTTTGGTTAAGTCCGAACCTATTATCAAGTAATCACACTTTGATTGTTGTGTTGTCTCGATCTCGTATCCATAGACGATCACACAAAGCGTGAATACCGATTTGTAGTATTGTCTCGACTTTGCCCATAGACAATCACTTTCGGTAAGAGGACTTATAGGTGGATAATTTAAAGATTATGGTGTATTTGGGTACCCTCGTCTTTTCAATTGGTATCAGAGCAGGAAAACACGAAAAGATCTAACAATCTGTGTTTGGTGCGATCCAACCTATAAAACATGAGTCAAAGTAGAGTTAAACGATAGCGAAAACTAAAGAAGGACTCAGTTAACGTATCACAAGATATATGCTCAAAAGGACATAGTTCTTCAATTTCATGTTGCTAAATTAATGATGTCTCTAACGAGATATTTTTGAGTTCTATACTTGAGATTTCTAATGAAAGATCTAGTGTAAAAACATTCGAACTAAAGGAATTAATCAAACAATTTCTTATTTGTTCTAATGAACTTCTTTCAGCACTTGAAAGAGAACGAGATTTAACTTTAAAGTTTGAAAATCTCGATGAAGAGCATAACTCGCTAAAAGAAAAAATATCACAACAAGTATTGTCCTTCGAAGACAAGATAAATACTGAACTTATTCGTACACAAACATGTGAGAAGAACTTGAATAAAAGCATATAAAGGGTTCATCTTATGGAAGAAGAACTTGAAGACAATCACTTTCGGTAAGATGACTTATAGGTGGATAATTTAAAGATTGTGGTGTATTTGGGTACCCTCGTCTTTTCAGGAGGTCTCCGTTGTTTTTGTTGATTGTGTTGCTGTTTCGATAACCTCGATTTACCCGGTGATGTTTCTTACATATCGAAGGTAGATGTTGTTGTGCCCATCGAAATTCCTGAGAGATTAATAGTGCAGTTTGAAATGTTTGGTCCGGGGAGTGATTCGTGTTCTTGTACACTTTTGAATTCCTGTCAATCTATATTTACCACATAGAAAACCAGCATAGTATTAGTGCTTCTTTTGACATCTTAATGAGTAGTATTTGTTGTAGATTTGTTGGTGTTGCTTCTCTATTTGTTGTTGTTGTTGTTGCTTGGTGCCTTTGTTGATGTTGTTTTCTTTGATGTTGCCTATTTTGCCTTGGTCTTTGATAAAACCCTTGTCCCCATTACCGATGTTTCTCGAGCGGTTGTTGTTGTTGCTGCCTTTGTAGTTGTAGACTAGTCAATAGATCATTTTGGGTGGGACGAGTGGTGGTGTTTGTTTGTGTTGTTAATGTTCTCGGGGATAGCATGTTAAATGTTTGTGGTTAAGGTATGGGTGTTGGGGTGGGATGGGGTGAGGTGGAAAGGTAGGATGATGTGAGCTATTGGTGGTGGTTGTATGGGAGCTTCTAGCAATATGCGACAAGACTAAGGTCCATATGCGTTTGGCATGGTTGCATTCAAATAGCGAGATGTTGGGATGATTCTCGGTTGGGTGTTGCATCTTGGACATATGCTTTGGTACTTGTGATGTTTCTATGGTGCAAAGCCTTGAAGGTAGGAAGTACTTCGTTGTGGACTTTCCAAGGAAAAGTCGTATTTTGGAGGGCAGTCTAGCTACCAGATTTTGGAGGTTGAAAGGTGGTATTGAAGTGTGTGTGGGTGTTGGTGATTGGTTTGTTTGGGTTGGTTGTGTCGTTGCATTATGCTTTTCCATAATCGCATAGCCTTGTCTTAGCCGAATAGTGCCCCTGATTTTGTGTATGGCCAAATTATGGAATCGAGTATTGGTGGTTTTGGTAGGTGAATACTTTTAATTGATTGAGCTACTTGCGGAGTGAAATGTTCTTGTATCAAATTTAAGTTCCAAGAATTTGTATCTGGATCAATTAAATTATTAACCATGTTATTTCCCACACTACAAGTTGTCGCGATGCTATTTTTCATCGGAATTCATTTGTACGCAATCTTGGTGTTGTGTCCTCTCCAATTTGCATGGCCGCATGCTCATGCACAAAACTCGCTACCTTGCACATATTTTTCCATATGGAACTTGCCGTTCGTGGTGGTGATTTCATTCCTTGGAATAACGATTTTTCTTGGATGTATTTGATGCACACATTGAGCTATAAATAGAGTCAAAGTTGACCTTGGATTTGCCACACTTTTTGCCGTAAATCAATATTGTGTTGTTTGCTAGCTCGAATGCCAAGGCCTCCTTGAATCCGTAGTTGCTTTGCTTTGGGCTATCCAAAAATGTGCGAGATTCTTTAGTATGCTTATCATGTCCCCATAGGAAATTTCACGCAATTTTATCCATTTTTGGTGAATATGTACTGGAAGCATTTGTGTCTGCATGAGATGATTTGTTGTTGGAGTCAGCGATGTATTTATCAGCATTAATCTACCTATATGATTTATACACTTTTTAATCCATCCTTTGGCTTTTCGTTCCAATCTTTGGAGTAATGGAGCGAAAATATGTGATGAACATCTTCCTTGTTTAAACTGCACTCCTGGGTACATTGGTGGATTAGGGGTGGTTGAAATGTTGAAGGTGTGTGTTAGTCAGTTGATGGTGGTAGGTTGTGTTCTAGGGTGGTGGATTATGGTTGATTTAAGGTGTTGATCATTTGGCCTGCATTGATGTTGAGTAGGAGTGCGATGAATCTGTTCAAGTTGTTTGCGAAGTTGATGGGTTTTCTTTGTGCAGGTGATAGCAAATCATCCGCATACATTAAGTGTAGGATATGTCTAGTCTTATTGGAGATTTGTATACCTTTGAGCTTCCTTTGTCTTCCAATTGTGCTAGATTCGATGAAAGAATTTTTGCACATATAATAAAAATGTATGGTGATAATGGGTCTCCTTGCCTGAGACCCCTTGTAGGTTTTACGTGGCCATGAGGGGAACCATTTACATTGATAGAATATAAAACAATTGTAATATAGAGCATTAAATAGTTTACAAACATGTCAGGAAAACCAAGGGTGGTAAGAGCTTGTTTGATTTTTTAATGTCAAGCTTAAGAGCGATTTTTGAATTTTTGGTTGGTGGAGCAGTTCTAATATAATAGAAAATTTCAGTCTTGCTATGACAATATTATCATGGATGGATCTCTCGTGACACGAAAGCACTCTGGTAGGGCTAACAATGAATTGTAATATTGGTCTCAATCTATCTACCAATTTTTTGAAATGATTTTGTATATCATGTTACAAAGTCCCCATTTGAATTGGCTAGGTTTAGATGGATTTTTGTTTTTAGGCGATAAGGTGATATTTGTGTGGTTGATGGGTTCGGAATGATAGATGGTAGGTCTAGAAAGAGTACCTACAATGATAAATGCAAGTGCACAGTGTCGATATGCAACACAACGCAAGCACAAAGTCGATCCACATGTACAAGGTGGGTGTAGAGTTGAAGCTATGGTCTCACTACAACCGACTTACAAGGATTGGGAGGTAATCCACATTCGTCCTAAAACAAGCAACCAAAAGAACAACGTGTAAATATAGGAAGGTACAGACGAGGAAAGTTTGCAGTACTCAATCACAAACTGCCGTGAAAGTACTCAATCACAAACTGCCGTGAAAGTACTTTATGCAATAATGCATAAGCCAAGAACTTCCATACCCACTACTTCTTCCATTAATCACGTTCCACTCCCTGTGCTTCATACCCCTAATATCCAGTAGATAACAACATCCCAAAGACAACATTACATATTAACACGAGTTCCCAATTGTGTAAGATTTGACTGCTATCCAAAAATTTGAAAGTGTCTTTGTCATGACTCCATAAAACCAAGGTTTGTTTTATAAGAACTATGACCTCGTAACCTCTCTAGGTCTTCCACCAAACACCCTCCCTGTTTCGCTCTTTCCACACATTCCGGATGATAGCAAAATGCGAATATTACATATGTTCTTACATCTTCCTTTTAAGGCATTCCATTCCCAAGCTTGAACAGTCAGAAACTGCTCTGTGGATTGGCCACGAGATGCGCAGGGATTTGATGAAATAATCCCACAACTGAAATGAGAAATCGCAGTGTAGTAGCATATGGTCCGACGTCTCTGTAGTCGAGTTACAAAGAGGACATGCAGTGCTCAATCAGAGCTTATCTTATTTCTTCAAGCAGAATACACAATACACCTACAATCTTCGATCGCCATTGATCTCATACATTTCTCAGCTTCCCTCCTATAGATCAACCCATCCTCTCTTGTGACCGAATTGACTCTGGAACGACCATTGTCTTAGTTTAGGCCGGAGTCCTACAGATTGATCTCTCAAATTCAAAGCACTCCCTTTTTGCAGTGTATCTGTGTAAGGTTAGACAGTTCGCTCGGTTCAAGGAGTTTCCTCCACACGGTCGTCTTCTTAATTCCTTAAAAACCAGCAACTCGTTTTGCCCCATCTGTAGTAGCAGGAAAACCTACACTACACCCCTTACTCGAATTTGCTTAATTAATACATTTGAAGATGAATAATAATGTACTTTATTAATTGTTTTCTTGAAAGGTTTACAAAGAAATGTAGAACAGAGCTCAAGTAATTACAACCACTCTTGATTTTCTCTCTCCTAATGACTTGCTCAACAATTCCAAAAAGATCTCTCCTTCTTACAGACTCATTTAGCCCTTTATATAGGGTAATACATAGTGGATGACAGCTAAGCTACCCTTTATTTTCGGGAATGTCCCGCGAAGTGTCGCGAGATGCACAAACATTCACTCGCGACACTTCTTAACCCTCGCCAGATCTCACGTCTTCTTTATGTTTTGCCCTGTCGTTATCCATTGCGTCGTTTATTTTAGCTTCTGCGACTCCCCTCGACGCCGTCGTTTATTAATCTTGCGAACTTTGTATATTGCGATATTATGGTCCTACATCTTGCCTCTTTTTTCCTTGAATATTGCTTGAAGAGCGATTTTAAGGAAAAAATTCATTGTTGTAATACTCCTTGATTTTAATTGGCGAAGGAACGAGCGAAAGAATACTTTTCTTGAAAAGTACGTACTTGCCTCTATTCTTTTGGCGAGGTTCTGGAGCTTCTTTGTAATAAATATATGAAGTGTCAGCTCTTGCCTCATGAGTTTTGGAAAATAATCAATCTCGCGAGCTCTTCTCATTTGTTAGGAAGTATGTTGTAAGTATTTGGATCCCTCTTTTGAAATTCCTTTTGCCTGGTTTTCTTGGGTTTAGTAGTGACCGTTTACACGTGTCCATATTTACCTCTTTTACCGGTGCATTTAATGTTAACCGGTCATAACATTTTTTCGTCTATTTATAGGAGCACCCCTCGTGAAGAATTTTCCTTTTCCTTTTCATCTTCTTCATCGTCCGCAAGTATTCTTCTTCTTCATCGTTCTGTAAGTGTTTGCCTATTATTGTCTCTTACCGTCTTCTTCACCATTTTTGCTATTCCCTAGCGGTTGTTACTCTCATGGCGTCCAGGTTTGTTAATTTTGCCATATCGGCTGATTTTGTGGTTGATCAAATTAGCTTTTCTTGTTGAAATCATCTTGGTATGATTAACTTTGTAGTTCTCTTTCGCCATTGTTGTTTAGCAAGAACCAATCCGAACTAAATTTACCGTGAAGGACCCTCTTCTTTCTTTGGGCTCGCCACCGAAACCTACTTCGCAACAAGAACCCCTCACGCAACAAAAGCCCTCTTCGCGAGCAAAATCTATGGCTTCAAAAAGACAAGTCTGGGAGTGACAAGGTATCCGAGAAACATTTCTTTTTTTATTAATAATGCATTGTTGCCTCTGTTTCTTATTTAATTTGTCATTCGCGGGATGATAAAACTACGGTAATACTCCCAAAAGGCTTCGCTACTCCAAACTGTTACTCCCGACGTTCCATTTCCTTCATTCACACCTTCATCTCCCGCTTGCGAAATCTTCGCAAGATAATTTTGTGCCTCTTTCTTCTCGGTAACATTTCGGCGACAATATTTCTATACCTCAACTCCTCATAGACCAAGTTCCTTTCAATTGTCCTACTACAAATGATATTATACCTCCTCCCGCTATCAATGTCCCCGTTATTTCTCCAATCACTTCTCTCCCGAAACCTCCTCTTCTCATGAGGTTTCTTTGACAAAAGACGACTCGTCTTCTTTGTTTGAACAAATTCCTCTATGTTGAGAAAATTTGGAGGGGATAGATGTGGCCTTTAAGGTTCTTTCGGATCTCGTGAATGATGCCAAAAAGACTTGCCGATCTGTCAAATCCAACGTCTGCGAGATTTTAAGCAAGCACCTTGATTCGATAAGGTCTCGCAAGTATCTTTAGTTCAAGAGATTAATAAGTTGAAGGATGATCTCCAGATTATGACCACGAAGTGCAATAGTCTTCACCTTGAAAATCAGAAATTTCACAACCTTTCGCTAGATCGTGACAATCTTTTCAGAAAAAATGAGGAGTTAAAAGGTATACTCTGCAACTCCCCCCTTTTTTTTTTTTTTTTTTTTTTTTTTTTTACAACTCAAATTCTTGTTCGCCTCCAAGCATTAAACCGTAAACGAATAATGGAGATATATCGGATGGAGTCCATTGTTGAAGAAGTTCGAGTTGAGAGAGATGGTTGGATGGAGCAATATAATCTCTTAGATAATCTTCATACTTATGCAAATGATCAAATAAATAACTTGTCGAAAGAGAATTTTGATTTATCGCAAAAGCAAGACTTGTTAAGTAATGATTTATCTCGCCTCTCTTATGCTTTGACTAAATCGATTTGGAGTTGCAAACTTTATCGGATGAGAATCGAACTCTTTCGCAAGAGAAACGTTCTTTGTTGAATAAGGTGGCGAACTATTCGCAGCAGTATGATGCTTGTCAAAAGTTATGTGAAGAACACGAACAAGTTAAACATACTTTGAAAAACCAACTTGAAGAAATTATCGCGAGAGAGATAAACTTATTCAAGGTAGAATAACGTTGAGTGTAAAAGCGAAGCAATTCCAAGAACAATGTTTCAATTTAGAAAATCCAACTCTACTCGCGATCGAAAACTCCATACTTGTTTCCAATGAAAAGAATTTGCGATCTCGATTGAAAGGCTTAGTGGGAGATTCATTTGATGATGTCATGGACCGCTTGGGGAATAATTTGTGACTTTAATTCAACATCTTTCTTCTCAAAAGGAAGGTAGTCAAATTATTTGACTATCTTAATTTATGTGTTTATTCCATGAATGCTTTATTACCCCGAAAATGCCAATAATGTTCGATAAGAATTTTCTCGATCTTGTGTATTTGTTATGCAGACTACGAGAGAAAGCTTCGCTCCACTATCTCCACCCTCAAGTCTCGATTATTCTAAAATTCGCAAGGAAAACAGAGACTACTCTCCGCGTCTCTTGCTCGTTTCGCGACCGTGCGGAGCGAAGATTTGATTATATGTCTTATTGTAAGGACATTGATAGTAAGAATCGTCAAAAGGCATTGCTTCGCCAATTCCCTCTTAAAGCGGAAGTTCTTGTGAATAATATTTTGTTGTCCAAGTCTCTTGATCCTATTCACGTCGATCCTTTGGAAATAAGTGATGACGAAGTTCCCAATGCTCCAGATAGTGATTATGAATATGAAAGCTGCGAAGATCTCCCGATAAGGAAGTTGTCGATGAAGATGCGAATAGGAAGACTCTCTATGAAAATCCGAATTGGCAAGAACGAAGGTGATGGAAACATTTACGATGAAAATCCACCAATTGAAGGAGGCGAAGGTTGATAAGGGCGTGAGAAAAGTCTCAACCATCCTCTCGTATTTGATAATGCGGTGTAGAGAGTTAAATTCTCTTTGTAATTTGCAGAATTCCTTTTTGTGTGAATGATTTAACTCTTTGATTGAGTAATTCCCATATTTCTTTCTTCCTTTTTGCAAGCATGTTCGCTTATTGAATTTTTTATTAAGTAGGTCTATCCCAATCAGGGATTTAATTTTAATTCTTCTCACTGCGACAAAGTCGCAGGCCGCTTTTACATTTTCATGCAGAGGCCCATTGACCTTGCCTTATCATTTTTGTGTGGTCTTCCAAGTTAGACCTCCCTAATTAGAGGTCTTCCCCTGCCACCTTTAATCGCGACAAAATCGCAGGACGTCTTTACACTTGCATGTAAAGACCCATTGATCTTGTCTTATCATTTTCCAAGTATTTTTGCCTCTCGCAGGATGTTTTAGTTGCGACAATATGACAGGCCTAGATATTCTTGCGAACATAAAGCCCCATGACATTGCCGGTCGTGCGACGAAATCGCAGGACGTCCGTACACTTTCGTGTAAAGACCCATTGATCTCGCCTTACCTTCGCGTTAGTATTATTGCCTCTGCAGGATAATTGCACAAATATGACAAGCCTAAATTCTCTTGCGAAAACATAGCCTCATGACATTTGCGTCTGTTTTGACACCCCCCCTAATGGAGAGCGTCGCCCTTATCATCTCCCGGTTGCCCCCTTCAAGGAGGCGAAACATCGGCCATACAAGACTAGCTCCTCCCATCCAGGTCTTAACAACAACCAGTTGTTTTCGCAGCCTCTTATCCCTTATACCTATAGGGTTTATGGTTACGAGACTGCACCCTAAGTGGAGTTTTCTTGGCGAGTGCAACATATGCCAAGACTTGCCAAGAATGGCCGTGGTAGGTTCATCCATCCGGGCACTCTGGCTCAACCGTGTACCTCGGCGCCTTGAGCATACATCGACTCCTAAGAAGAGACCCTCGGTCGCCCAACCAGGTATAACCTACATATATAGTTGGGAATCCAAGGTACCTCTTAGGATAGGCTTTCATGGGCCCCAAATTTTCATGACTCGGGCTTCGGGAGCGGTGTAACCTTCCCCCGAGCCATGTCGAGAGATACCCCCTTATATGACGCACTTTAGGTCTTACATTTGCCTCTTACGAAATGTTATTCGCGAACTAGGGTGTACGCCATAAAGGTTCGTCCCATTCATTCATTTTGTTATTCGATCATTCTTCATCATTTGCTATTTTGCTTGCGAGATATTCGCTGATTCATTCATTTAATCATTCATTAGCTCTTGTTGTTTTGTTAAGCCATTCATGACTTCTTGTTACTCTTGTCGCGAGATCTTCGCAGATTTTCTCTGCATTTTATTGAATGTCGCAAACATTTTGCGAAGAAGTACTTTATCTTCATTCATCTTTCCTCTCCCATTTTTACGGGTAATACTTCTTTAGATATAATCTATTCCATGGTCTATCCAATTTTTGTCCCACATCTTTTCCTTCGGGATCTATCAATCTATATGCCCCTGTACCAACTACTTCTTTGATGATATAAGGTCCATCCCATTTTCTCGCCAACTTGCCTCCGCTTTCACGTTGATATATTGGGGTTTCTCGCAACACCAAGTCTCGGTTGGAACTCACGTATTTTTACACGCTTGTTATATTCTCTAGCGAGATCTTCGCCGATAATTCTCCATGTGTCGCAGTGCCTTCTCTCGTTTTTCTTCCAATTCATCCAACTTGATTAGAATGTTGCGGCGCTAAGATTTTTATCCCAGACCTCTTTTTGGTTGTCGGAATCACGACCTCTGTTGGGAGTATCTTGCTTCAACTCCGTAAGTTAAGCAAAAGGGGACATTCTGTGGCTTCTCTTCTAGTTGTATTATAAGCCCATATTGCATTGGGTACTTGTTCGCACCATCCCTATTGTGTCCTTCCAACTTTTTCTTCAATATATCGGCAATTGTTTTGTTTGTTGCCTCCGCTTGGCCATTAGCTTGTGGATATAATGGGGTTGATTTTCCACATCTTATCTGAAATGCATTGAGCAATAATTCTATATTTTGCCCTTCAAATCGCTTCCCATTATCGGATACCAATTGTGCGGGGATCCCAAATCTGCATATAATATTTTCAAATATGAAAGTAAAAACATCCTTATCGCGAATGTCTTTGGACCGCTTTCACTTCGCCCATTTTGTGAAATAGTCCGTTGCGACAATTAAGTACCTTCTTTGTCCTGTTCAGGTAAAAAATGGTCCCACAATATCTAAACCCCATTTTCCGAAAGGCCACACACTTCTCGAAGAATTTAATGGTGCTCGGTGCATGTATCTTCTTCCCATGTCTTTGACAATCTTCGCAGCGCTGGATATTGCTTTCGCGTCCTCATGCATATATGGCCAATAATATCCTTGCGTCTTTGCCTTATATGCCGAGAGATCTCCCGCCGCTATGATTTAGGCATCCCCACTATGCGGCATCTTCAATATGGTTTCTCCTTCTTTCCTTGTTAGACATCGAAGTGAAGGTCCATCAAAAGAACGCCGATAAAGCACGCCATCTCTTAATTCATAATTTGTCGCCTCGGCTCTTTAACTTGTGTGCCTCCAATCTATTTCTTGGTACTTCGCCTTTCATTAAGTACGCGTGAAGTTCTACTCTCCAATCTTCCTCGCGACATTGCATTTCATCTACCACCATCATTATATCTGCTTCTTGTCCCTCTTCTTTATTAATTGATGGCGCCAGTAGCGTCTGTATTTTGATATTCCTCGCATGGTTGGGTCTGTCATCATACTTGATATAAAGGCAAAAGCGTCTGCATGAGTCTATTATCTCTCCTTGATATATGCCTCCATTTTATTTTTGGTATTTGTCTTGACAACACTTCTACAAGCTTCCTATATTTCGTAGGGATGGATCATTTGTAGCATACTTCTACGTTATCCGACAAATTGCCAATTGCGAGTCACCTTGGTAATCCTCACATTCTCGTTTCATTTCTATTGCAAATCGTAAAGCATGTACTATAGCTTAGTATTCCGTTTCATTATTGGTAGACTCAAATTCCAATCTAAAAGCAAAAGCTAACTTATTTCCTTCAAGCGAAATCACAACAATTCCCACTCCTTTACCTTCTCCATTTGATGATCCATCCACTAATATTTCCCACCGGTTAAGCTCGGTTAACAAGTCTTTTGGATCTCCATGCTCTTCTTCTACATCCATCATTTCATCCACTGCTTCATCTTCCTCCAAAGGAAATTCTGCTTAAAGTCTGCGACAACTTTGTGACTTTGTTGAAGATAATATTTCATATTTGAGTTTGCAATGGCTTATTTGAGCATTCCATCTTTCGACTCTTCCTGATCTTTTTGAATTTTTCATCACTGACTCGATTGGTGTTTTTGTGACTACCTTAATGGTGTGTGCTTGAAAATATATGCGAAGCTTGAATGTTGCATAAACTAATGCTAGGATTAATTTTTCGATCTTGAATAGTTTCTTTCTGCGGCATTAAAAGTTTTGCTGATGTAATAGATTGGTTTTTCTACTCCTGCGTCCGTTCGCAGTAAAACTGCACTTAAGGCATGCGAAGTTGTCGCGAGATATATTAATAATTCTTCTCCAAAGTTTGCATTCGCATAATGGATATATCCATTAAATGTTCTTTGATCCCTTGTAAAGCCTTTTCACATTCGTAGTCCACTTAAACTTGATCCTTTTTGTAACAATTTGAAAAAGTGTTTACACTTATCGGATGACCGCGAGATGAACCTTCCTAGTGATGCTAACAACCCATTCAGCTTTTGAACATCCTTTCCGTCGCGGGTGTCGGCATATCGCGAACTGCTTTTACTTTCTCCGGGTCAACATGTATTCCTTCCTTTGATATAATGTAACCCAAGAACTTCCCCGACGCAACTCCGAAGGTACATTTTTCTGGATTTACTTTGATGTTAAAACGCCTCATCTGCTCAAAAATTTCTTTGGTCTCGCACGTGATCCTCTCGCCTTCTTACTTTTTACCAAAGATGTCATCCACGTATACCTCTAGTGTTTTGTGTATCCATTCCGCGAATACCTCTTCCACCATCCTTTGATACGTTGCTCCAGCATTTCGCAGACCAAACGGCATTTTAGTATAGCAGTATAATCCTCTTGGAGCGAAGAAAGCAGTATGCTCTTGATCTTCCTCGGCGAGAGGAATCTGGTTGTAACCTTTATACCCGTCGAGAGATGATACTCTTTCATTCATTTGCTTGATTCGACTAGTTGTGGAATATCGTAATGGAAAAGCTGTCTTTAGGGCAAGCTTTATTTAAATCGGTGAAATCAATGCAGATCCGTATTCCCTTGTTCTTCTTTGGAACTATAACCATATTCGCTATCCATTCGGGATATTTTGCTTGTCTAATAATTCCCGCGTCCAGCATCTTCTCAGATTCTTCTTCTATCTCGAGGGTGGTATCTTGTTGCTATCTTTCTAATTCTTTGTTTAAATGGCTTCACATTTTTATCAATTTCTAACTTGTGACAGGCAATTGATGGATCTATACAGGCATTTCATCCATATCCCACGCGAAAATGTCTTTATAATCTCGTAACGGATCGGAGTTCTTTTCTCTTCATCTCGTGTCCATGCTAGTTCCAATCTTTAGCATCTTGGGTTTTTCCTTAGTTCCAATGTCCACTTCTTTGGTTTGTTCTCGGCGCGGCGTAATGGCCTTCGGTTCTCCCATGGGGTTGGTCCTTTTGGTTCTCTCGCAAGATCATTTTCTTCTCCGAGATCTACTTGTAGTGCCTTTTCCTTCCTTTGCTCTTATCATGTAAACTCGAATTCTTCTTCTTTCTTAGTTGCCTTCGCCATCTTTTTGCGGTATTTTGATATATTCTTTCGCTTGTTTACTTGTTCCTCGCAACACTTTACTTCATTTTGATAATATATTCTTCCTTTGGCAGCGTCCCCTCTGATCTCGCCGATTCCAGTTGGTGTAGGAAACTTGATACATTGATGAAGCGTTGACGCCACAGCTTTTATTGCATGTACCCATGGTCTTCCTAGTAATATGTTATATGGTGATTCCATATCCACCACGCTTAATGTCACCTGTGTTTCAATTCCTCCTAGCGGAATACGTATTTTTATCTCTCCTTTTACTTTTGTTATGGAATTACCAAAACCTTGAATATTGTATCCGCGAAAATCATATCTTTGTCTTTATATCCCATCTTTTTGTAAGCGTGATAGAACATGATGTTCACCGGACTCCGTATCGATTAAAACTCCATTCACCATCCATGTTTTCACCGTGTTCTCCGATTTCTCTCCTTCCTTATACGCGTTTATTGTGATCACCAGTGGAGATGTGTGATCCAAATTTTCTTTGGGTATTTCCCCCGCCGTGAATGTTATCTCTTGCTTTTCCCAATCCTTCAAAGGTGATGCCATTTCTCTATCCGTAATCTTCTTTCCTTTGAAATCCCGTTTATGTATTCTTCCTTTGATATTTTCATGAAACTCGCTAATCATTACTCTTTGTCTCGTGTTGCATGCCATATCTTTTTCATCCGATTTAAGATTTTCCTTTCTCATTTTCCGATTCAAAAACTTTAATTGCAATCTTCTCTCTTTTACAAATGATCGTCCCTGTTTCTAGCGCATATGTAGTAGCAGGAAAACCTACACTACACCCCTTACTCGAATTTGCTTAATTAATACATTTGAAGATGAATAATAATGTACTTTATTAATTGTTTTCTTGAAAGGTTTACAAAGAAATGTAGAACAGAGCTCAAGTAATTACAACCACTCTTGATTTTCTCTCTCCTAATGACTTGCTCAACAATTCCAAAAAGATCTCTCCTTCTTACAGACTCATTTAGCCCTTTATATAGGGTAATACATAGTGGATGACAGCTAAGCTACCCTTTATTTTCGGGAATGTCCCTTGAAGTGTCGCAGATGCACAAACATTCACTCTCGCGACACTTCTTAACCCTCGCCAGATCTCACGTCTTCTTTATGTTTTGCCTGTCGTTATCCATTGCGTCGTTTATTTTAGCTTCCTGCGACTCCCTCGCGACGCCGTCGTTTATTAATCTTGCGAACTTTGTATATTGCGATATTATGGTCCTACACCATCTACAGATTGGCGACCACAATGGGAGATCATTCTCTCGGTTGCAATCTCAACTCTCACAAACATGGCCGGTCTTAGGTATGGGTTAGTTACTAATTCGGGTTCAACATCCGACCCTAATATCGCAAGCTCTAGTGGTACCGCCAATACCACTCCTCCGGCGCAACCTGCCACTACTACTCCTCCAAACACCGGTGTTCCGGTGATCACCCCTGCAAGCGACGCCATCAACAATCCACTCTTCGGTCGGTCTCCTGAAGAAATCATAAAAAATCCGCCTACCATAGGTGATCTCATGAAGGTGCAAGAGACTCTTCCCAAGAATCAGACTGAAAAGGCTGCCACTCAGAAGGAACTATGCAATTATCTCAAGACTCTTACAGAAAAGATGTCAGAGAAAACTCAGGGAAAAGAAAAGCTAAAGAAACATCTTAAGATGTTGATCCCGAAGTCACTCCAATCCATGTAAGCAGGATGATGAGGAAGTTCTAAAGCTACTGAGAAAATACACCAAGTGAAAAGAACCGTCAGTTTCATCACTCTTGAAGACAGGAACGCCTTTTAGAGGATCGTGGAAAAGACAAGACGCTCTCTATTCACCGTCACCAACCTCCATATCCTGCCGATATGCAAAGGATTCCTCTGCCAAAAGGTTACACCTCTCCAACATTCATCCTTTATGATGGAACATGTAATGATCGAGAACATGTTTCTCGATTTCTGGAAGCATTAGGTGAACATGAGCACAACTATGTTGTCCGTCTTCGAAGGAATTTTCAAAGTCTCTGAAAGGCAGGGCATATACCTGGTATAACGACATCGTACTAGGAAGTATCAAAAGTTGGGGAGAAATGGTTCATGTTTTCTACAGAAAGTACTTCTTCGTTTCGTAGAAAATCACTCTCTCTGATCTTGGAAGGATGTTTCAAAGGAGCAATGAACATCCTAATGATTATGTGAAAAGGTTCAGAGTTCAAGCTTTGGACTGTCATGATCCAAATGTCACAGAATAACAACTCGTGGATTTGTGCATCAATGGAATGATTCCAGTCTATGGGGCTTTATTGGAAAATCTCAGGTTCCATACTTTCTCAGAACTTCATGAAGCGGCTAAGAGATCAGCAACTACTGCGCCTACTTTATTGGATAGAGCTAAGACTACAAAGGCTGAAGAACCACGAGAAACTCAAGGTAGAAGACGTTTAATCAACAAACAATACAACCTCCAACCTTCCACAAATGTTGTTGCAAAATGGAGCAAACGAAAAGCCGAGCCGCAACGAAAGCATACTTATGCGACCCCTTCGAAAACACAAAGGAAGGATAATCAAACTCGAGATGCACAAGCTCCTACCCAACACGCAAGAGCTGGTCAAGAAATACCTGATTTCCCTTTTCCCATTGAAGAGGTGATTGAATTATTAGATGTCTGGGTTCAAGAAGGTGCCATCAAGTTACCATATGTCAAGAAAGAACCAACTTGAAGAAGACATGGAAAATCCTGAATTCGTTGCTTTTTTCTGATTCGTTAATCATCCCACAAAGAATCGCAAAATCTTGAAATGCATATTCCAAGAAAAAGTCGAATCGGAGAACTCAACTTGGGGATGATGGGGTACACAGATATCCTCTCCCGGTCAGAACCTTCACTCTCTTTGAACCACCCGTCAAGTAAGCGGTTCAATCCTTAATCGAGCATGTCTGCGAATTGTTGTACTTATCAAAGGCTCAAAGGAAAGACATGTTTTCTTTGTATTGAATCACATCGTGTTAGGAAGCGTTTATTGATTCAGAGACACTTCCGAGCCTTGACAATAAATGAAGAAATGTACGATCGGGGACTTCTCACCACAGTCCATCTCAAAGGAAACGAGTTCAAACGAGCCTTGATTGATGTTGGCACCGCCTGTCAATGTTATCCTCCGAAAACTTTCATAGTTGCTAGTATCACACGACAAGAAGCCATTCATACTCAAAGTATCAATCATGGATCATGAAGGACGCCCAAAGATGCTTATGGCCACATTACCCTCAAGATGAACATAAACTCGGCACTGGATGAAACAAAATTTTACATAATCCGAGAAGATCCTGGATATGATATGATCCTTGGACGTACGTGGATTCATGCTGGAAAGGTAATCCCAACTCCTTCAATTGCACATTTCTATGTTGAAGAAACCTCTGATTCGGAAGAGGAAAAAGAGGATACTCCACCATTTGAGTATCTGAAGGAAGTCAAAGCCTTGACAGAGATGACATAAAAGCCTCAAGAAAATGCAAATGCTTTCATCAAAAGGTTTCGCACTCAGGCAAGTCTTATTCCTCCTCATGTGTCCATATTATCGGTTTTCAAACATCTTTGCTTTGGTTCGAGGGCTTTACTCCACCAACAACTTAGCTATTGCAAAATGCTATGAATGGATAACCTCACCTCGTAATATTTCACTAAGTGGTTGGACGTAGAATCTCTCCGAATCGAACACCTCACTAATATAGTCATTGCTGAAATAATGGCTGAACAAGACAAGCAGTATCCTTGATACTCGCCCCTCCGCGAATGTCCATATGTACCGCAAAATTGGAAGGCTTCAACAACATGGAATTCCACTGCACGGAGAATTCCAAACCAACATAAGATATTCAGGGCGCGTACGATCAAGTCTAACAAGTTCCAGGAAGGAGATTTAGTTCTCAAAGCAACTAAGCGTAACTTTCATTCTGCAAAGAACTCCAAATGGGAAGGACCTTTTATGATCTCTAAGTCTGTTGCTGGTGGATACTACAAATTAATCAACATGGACAACAAGGAGAGTGTGGCCGTAATACACGAGAATTGGCTTAAGGCCTTTGATGCCTAAGGTCTTAGACGTTTGAGGTGTTGGGTGTTCAAGGCACGAATGCCCAAAATATCTCGAATTTGGAATTTAGGATTTTCTTTTATTGTATTTCAATTCCTCCAAAATGTTTGCAATACTTGCATTTAGTAATATAAATCCAGTGATTTATCAAAATTCAGTTTACTTAAAGAAAATCTCTAAATCCAAAGAAAATCCTCAATCTTCTACGTATCAAAAACAATCAAAACCAGAAATATAACCTCACATCTCTCAGAAGTTCAAGAGATTATGGAAAGGAAATCAAAGAAAATCAGCAAAGAAAGATTTTCGCTCCTCTGTATCCTTCAAGACTTGTAAAGCCGCCTTCTCTATGTCAGCTCTTCAGTCAACCTAGCAATCTTATCTTCCTTCTCCATCACAGCATCATTGGGAAAGGGTATGTTATTCTCACATGAGTCCTTGATAGCATTTATCTTATTACGAAGCCACTTCACGTTGAAGCCAAGTCTCTCAGAATTCTCCAAATTGAACTCCCAATCAAAGAGTACATCTGGAGTAATAGTATTTCTAGCTCTGGTGCATATATCATTTATAACACGCTGTTTATGGGTGAAAACTATTCCTGCCGGATTTGGTAATTTGGGGTGTGTGGATGAGGAATGAATCTAAACCCCTAAACAAATGCACTGCGCGGTGAGTGCTTGTAGATTCGGAAATCAATGCAAGTGCAAGTCCGGCCTAAACCAAGAAATGGCCGTTCCGGACTTGTTTCGGTCACAAAGTGAAGGAGATGGGGTTGATCTTAGGGAGGAAGCGAAGAAGGTGTTGAGATTGTGAAGGTGTTAGCTTGCTTATGACTTGTGAGAAAGCTGAACCGAAACCTTACTGAATGCAAGCTATCGATTCGGTGTTTTGTATTAACACTTGGTTTTGTTTTTGTCCTGGACTTGCTCTGTTTGTGGAAATATGGAGGAGAACCTATTTATACAAGTCATTGAGCCTTATTCACGTCTCTCGCGGTAAGTGGAGGAAGTGGAGTGATGGAGTAGTGGAGTTGTGTGTCGGTGCTACACGATCAGTCTTGCCCACTTCTCTGTCATCGCTAATCGTCCACAACTTCCTAACACGTTCTTGTGATGGCGCGTTGCACGCTGTAAACCACCAGACCAATACCCCAGTATGTATCCCCCAGTTTGTGACATGATTGATGTACGGAATGTGTGGATCGTGGATCCACGAAAGGTAGCATGTAATCTTTGAATTGAATAATCTGCGTTATTCGGGAAGTTGATACTTGTGAAGTATCATGTGTATTTTATGCAGTGCGCATCCTGGTGTGGTAGAGTGATGGGTGGTGATTACCATGACGCCTCAGCGACCAGTTAACTCCCGACCAGGGTTGTATAACCAAGCGGTGAAGTTGGACGGACGAGATGATCTTTGAGACACTCATCTGCGACCGTTGGTGGAATTAGGGTTTTAGAAGAGGTGCGCAAGCATCCTCTTGACCGGGTCGAATCCCGACTTGGGATATGACTTTGGCCAGGCCGACCGTACATGCGTGTAGACGGCATGACGGTGTAGGCGCCTATACCCATTACCTCACGAAAGTATGATCTGGTCCACTCAATTCGTCTGGTGAAGTTGAGTGGTCGAGATCAATTTGTGACAGAAAACCAGTGCCGCAATAGCCGCGTGTCATGCACACTCCGGGCCCACGTTCCAAGGTGACCAATCTTGGTCGGTCTGGTGTGAAGGTGGTAGGCTGGTGTTCACGCCTATACCTGAATATCCCATGAAAACGTGATCCGGGCCACTCAAATCGTCCGTGAAGTTGAGCGGTTGAGATCGGTTTGCGGCAGGAGGTGTGACCACGCTAGTTTGGGCGCGCGTCTTGGAACAACCGGGCATGATATGCCTTGGACGATCGGGTGAGGGATAGATGGGTCCACGGTGGTCATCTTTGGTATGACCAGGACCTGTAATCTAATCTTGGACCCTCCATTCGTGTAGGAGAAGATGGACGCTCGTGATACTCAAAACCCTAATTTTGGGTTTCAAGGCCGTGCGACCATGCTTTATTCTCGCGTCACGGGTGGGATAACCAACCATGGTTGGTCTGACCGATTGGTCGAGGTATGTAGGCGGGCCCACGGTGATTGTGTTGACATGCTCTGGGCCCTTTGAATCTACATCTACACCCTCCATCTATACCTGCGAAGATGGATGGTTGAGACTGTTTTGCGACACATGTAATATGCCGCAAACCCTAATTTAGGGTTTTCCACCCATACTGCTATGGTTTGGACGTTTTGGCAAGCTAGGCCAGTGAGGGAGGCCAGGCCATGCGGGGTCCGCGTTGGTTGGAGTGGATATTCCATACCGCTTAGGGGTGATGGAATTGATCGGGTCATCCAATCATGCTTGTGGAGTTGGATGATCTGTGATCATATCCGGTCGATACTGGTCGGTCCGGATGCTCAATCAGGCTAGTATAACACACCGAGAAGGGCTCAATCGGGCTAGTATAACACACCGAGAGTCGGCTGTGTACGGGTATTTCGTACATGGTTTCATTATAATGCTTGGAGGTTCGTGTTGCTCTGTAAGAGCAACACTCAGTCGTCATGCCGCACTGATAATGAGTACAGGAAATACAAGGCTGATTGAGCATTAATTAATAATGCTAGAAATTCACAGGGTATATGGGATTGTTGCTACATGCTCTAACACGGATGAATTTCGTGTATTCACGAGAATGGGATTGTTGCCACATGCTCCATTCTAGGTGAATTAAGTGAGGGAGTATCCAACACTTATTGATGGCCTTATCTTTTACAAGATGTCAGCGCATAGTTTTCTAGCTTTTACAATTTTAACCTTAAATGAAATTCCACCATCAACACACGCAAGATAACACCTACTTGCATTTTTAGAGAATAAGCACGCCGGGGGTCTCTGTCAAGGATGATGTGACCAAACTTCCTCCATATTTTCTCATACAAGCCTGCATATCCAATAGGAACGTTGAATCCGCCAACTAGTTCGTGATATTGGAGTGATGCACCAAATGGAGGATCAAAATCAACTCCTGCACTTGGATATTCATGCACCACAATACGATTTTCAATCATCGGAGCAACTTCCATGAGTCATGGCATGCAGTTCCTTGATCTCTTCTACTTGTTGTTCGGTTTCTCCTGTCACTGAAGTAACAATAATTGAAGTCTCGGTCTCCTTAACAACAACTCCCTCACGACTTTGAAGTGCAAATATGGTTGTTTCTTCATCAACAACTCCAGGGTTGCTCGAGTCATCACTATTGGTCCTTCTCAACTTCGGTATTTGGCACCTAAATACGAAGATTACATGAGATTAGAGCCATCCAAGCATGAAACCAAAGGAAGTCATAAAATCTAGCATGTAAGTGAACTAATATCATTTAAGTTCTTTATCATACGTGCAATACATGGGCAAATAGCTTGAAAGTCATGAAAACACGTTTTACGACAAGCTCAAATCTCGAATAGATTTTACACTTCCCTTCATGAGACGACGAACTGGGAGCAATTTGTGAAGAATCTAAGGTTTAGTTATATACCATTCTCTTCGTATGGATGTTATCTACAACATATCAAAATTTCATAGCAATTGGATAAACGAGCAAACAGATGTGGCCAAATCATTGGACTACATGACAGCTGAAAAATTCTGGAAGTCTCCTGAAACTTTCTTGTTTCATCTATTTCGACCTCTAAACATGCTCAAAACTCAAAAGCTTCTTTGAAAATGCTTGGAAATTTCCTGGGCATAAGAAAACTGGGGTAGACCGTCAAAATCCGGCATCGGACGAGGATTCTACGGCGTTTTTACTAAAAGGTGGTCTGGATTTTTCTCGTGACGTATTTCGGAAAAACTTTTCGTATATTCACATGGATTCTCATTAATTCATTCATGGATCTACAAGTTTATACTTCTATACATAAAATTCCAGAGAAATACTTACTTGGATGGTCTCTAAAGCGTTCAAAGAACCAGAATTGCCCGCATCAACATTAGGAGCATCATTGTTTTCATTCGGTTTTGAATTCTGGGAGTTTTCTTCATAATCACCCTTCAAAGACGAACGAGCATCATCAGCACCCTCCAATTCCATGGAGACATCCTCCTGGATACATTCATAATAATTAGAATCTTATTCAAAAAGATTGTAGTGAAATATACGAAGAGATACTTACATCGACTTCTTCGTCAGCACTTGGTTCAGAAATCGTTTGCCCAGCAGAAAATTGAAGACCATCGATACTTGATGGGGTAAAATTATGTAACGGAGTAACAAACATTGGTTTTGTGATCCTAATTACACGGATGAGAAAAAGTCATGGTGAAATAAATATCGACAACTTACCAAAGAAATCACTGGGGACTTTATGGTGTTAGGAAACATCTTATAATTCTTGCTCCTGCCTTCTCCACCGTGAACAATGGCTTCTGTTTCCGTAAAGTCCAAATCAATGTGAGGTCTCACGACACGACCATCTTGTAGAAATTGATGAGATGATTAAGATACAATTATCATGTTCTTATGAAGATTATAAAAGGATACATACTTGTGGACACCACGGAGATGTCTTAGTTTATCGCTTTGATAAATACTTCAACCTTGGTCGAGTAGAAATCATCTCGCAGAAGGAGGAACTTTCACCAAAGGGTGACCAACCATCACGTAATCATATAAATGCTCGAATTGCTGATTCCAAAGTTTATGTAACTTTGGAGTTACATACGTAATTCGTTCGAACGAGGGAACCAATAATCGTTGCCTTCCACATGAGTACGGTCTAAACGGGTCTTAAGTTGTTCAACCGATGTCTTTCTCCTTCGAAGAGTTGGAACACACTTGATCCATGCCCATTTGTCGAGTCGCTCTATAAATGTTGTATTCTTCCACTTTGAAAAGTCTCCATATGTTGCGATACTAAGTAACCGTGGAGTGCAACTCAGCATAAAAGATCTCTCACCATCACTTCGATCTGCACCAGATTTCAAGGTAACACTTTCCTCAACATTAAAGGTTGTTAAATGAGAAATATAAGGAGGAATCGACACCCATGGACGAAAGTTAAACTCAGACTCCTTGTCTAACACATCAACAAGACGCGGTTTAACTCGAGGCTGCTTTGTAGATCAACGCATGATTCTGGCATTATCCTTCTCAGAGAAAATGTGCCGAGCATCAGTGTTCGGTCCTTGTAAGATGGTACGAGGGATGGGTGCATAATTCTTGAAATGCTCCCACATCAAAGCTTGGAGAAACATCGTATTGGCATAACACTCGATCTTCATGAAGCTATTAGAAATGCTGGAATCTATAACCAAAGAGTCTAAGTTGGAGTACAAAGAACCCAAGAATAGACTGCCGATTGGAAGTTGGTCACCTTGGGCCATCTGGATAGCAAAAGGAATCACAAACGGCTTCAACAAGTTTTCACTATCTTCAAATACGTTTCTCGACAACCATAAACATAAGAAAGCAACAATAGATAACATACCGTCAACATGACTCTCAGGAGCCTCATATCTTGGCCACCAGTGTGTTAACCATTGAGCATAACAACATTTACTGGATCCTTTGTTAATTTCTTCCATTTTGGCTGTCAGAATATTAGAGATTGCGTGCTCCTCCCATTTGAAAGATTTTAGGAAGATTGCCCCGTGGTTGGAAGATGCAACAAAGCAACTACATCCTCTAAGGTGATAGTAAACTCTCCCCAACTGCATATGAAAGTATGAGTTGGAATACACCAACGAGAAAGTAGAGCCACTATACCTCGCACATCGTGAAAAATGAACAAGTCTCCAGTTGCTTGAATAGCCCTTGTTATCCGTGCACGATTCAGCATGGTTCGAACACGAGGAAAACCCAGCATATGCCTTTCCCATCCAGAAAACTTCTCCAAAGGTCGGCGAGAAAACTTAAATTCTATGATTGAAGCGGAAAAATTTCCTCGTTCAAGACAGAATCGAATAGTCGCCCGAGGAGTCACCAATTTCTTCTGAGTAACGTTTCTAGGATTTATCAAAAGACAAAATGTTGGAGTATTGAGGCGTTTCTCGGGTTCTTTGAACCATGAAGAACCCATCATCTGTGTTTGGGATATTCTTGATCCCAGGTGTTTCTTCTTCTCCTTCTTCAATAGAAGTCTCATCCATACATGTATCATCTATGGAGGCATCGTTATCCATGCATGAATCATTTCTGGAGGCATCATTATCTCGGGAATCAGACATTCTTGTGAAGCAGCTGTAACATTCACACAACACTCTGCTTCAGTATATCATTCACACAAGATGCAAACTTCAACAAAACAATAAAATCATGCAACTGTATGCCAAAGATGCTTAATCAGTATCTACCAAAATGCAAAAAAAAAAAAAAATATACGTACCTGGTCGGCGCGGCCGGACGGTGGCGGCGACGGTCGGCGGCGTTGAGCTCGGTGAAAAATCTCCTTCCGATCTTTGACGTGAAGGAGGTGAAGAGATGAAGGTGGTGGTGGTCGCGTGAAGGTGAAATAATAATAAAAAAGGATTAATCCCTTTTATATCAAATTTTTATTTCCAAAACCTAATTTCACAAGGATTTCCTTTTTGGGCCCGGACCCGTGAATCCTAATCCGACCAAGGTTCCATCATCAAATCGGTGCTACACCACTCTATGCTCGTTAGATGAATATCATGCCACTGGGATCTTCGTTCAAGCCGTGGTTTGCTCGCGCAATCTAAAATCCGGTAACATCTTATCTTACGACGAAGTTCAATTACTTATTTCGTTTATAGCTAGAAAATCACCATCCAGTGCTGACTGAGGAACATGACTGTCCCTCACTAAGAAGGGGACTTAATGTAGATGGTGGATTTTCGACAAGGGCTAAAATCGTAAAACCATAATTATACATACTCCTGATCCAGCAATCAGATGAGTATTGAGGCTCATGTCTCTCATCGAAGCATGAAAACTCATGCCGCAAGAACCTCTGACTGAGAATACAGTCTCTCAGAGTATATGTAGATGTGCAGTCTCTCAGCTGAGGCAACGACATATCTCATGAGTACTGAGCAATTTCAGTAATTACTTCTATATAGAATCGAACGATTGGACGGCTCCTAGATAGCTTTCCTGCTAGTATAGAGCAATAACGTCTTCAGGATGTAACGATGTTTTCCCTGACTATATAAAAGAAATATGATGCTTCAACAAGCATATTACTCAATTCTCAAATAATTAATGCTCCTCGACAGCATGCCTGCTAGTATAGAGCCATCAATTAATTATTTCTAATCCTTAAATTCATTAACTGAATATTCGGAAATATTTTACGTTCTTCATAATATTTCATTACTTCAATTCGTGGTTCTTCCCAGCAGAATTCCATGGGTTAGTAATAAATATTCAACGTACGGGCATCTGAGCCACTATCGAGTAAGCCCCGACCAAAATGGTGCAAGTGTACTCAGCAATAATGCACTAACGAGCGCCTGAATGCACGAACGAGCATTCCAAAATACGAAGGAACGATGAACCTATACAAAATAGGAAGAAAAATAATAATAATAAAATATTGGCTAAGGCGCTAGCGGATTTGGGCCCCACCGGCCCGGTCATCTTGTGGTGATCCTACACCTAGTTCCTTATTTTATCATATTTTATTATTTTTCCTTGATCTTATGAAAATTCCTTCATTTTGAACAAAACTCCTTCATTTTAAGGAAACTCCTCAGTTTCATGGTGTTTCCCTAACATCAAGGAAATAATATAAAATTAGGAAAGGTGTCAAGGGACCGGGTCTACTAGCCCGAATGCTATGCCCTAGTTGTGGCCGGTCCCACACCTCATGATTCCTTATTATTTTATTAATTATTTCCCTCATCCCATGAAATTCCTTGATTTCATGATATTTCCTTCAAGTCATGGAAATAATATAAAATTACGGAAGACTCACGGGACCGGCCCTAGCCGGCCGACCATGCCCTAGTCGTGGCCGGTCCCACACGCCCCTTATTTTATTATTATTAATGTTTCCTTCATCTTATGGAAACTCCTTCATTTCAAGGAAACTCCTTAGTTTCAACAAACTCCTTGATTTCATGATATTTTCTTAAAATTGTAGTTGCAGGAAATCCCACACTACACCCCTCACAAGAATTCACACAATCAAGTCATTTTAAGATGAACAATCATAATGTTTATTGATTAATCTCACAAATGTTACAAGATGAAAAGGAAATAAGCTAAAGAATTAACAACCGCTCTGAACTTTCTCTCTCCTAATAACTTGCTCAACACTCGAAAAAAGATCTCTCCCCTCTTAAGCCTATTTGGCTCTTTATATAGGACATTACATAGTGGATAACAGCTAAGCTGTCCTTTATTTTCGGATCTGACTTGCGACACTCTCGCAAGTATTCAAATGTTAAATCTCGCAACACTCCTAAATCTCGCTAGGTCTTCACATCTTTCTCGGGTTCAGGCTGTCGTCATCCGTTGCGTCACTTATATTACCAATCTGTGATATCTTCGCAATATGTCGTTCAAGGATTTGCAAGGATATTGATGTTGCGATATTCTGATCCTACATCTTGCCTCTTCTCATGTCTTCTCTGCGAAGGAGAGAATGTCATGAGAACTAATACTTTCAAAATTCCGCAGCTATTCATTTCTTTCCCTAAATTTTCTGCCGACAAGATTCCAAGAATTAAGCATAACCGTTTACACGTGTTAAATGTTCCCCTATTCACCGGGACATTAAATGCTAACCGGTCATCATCTTTTGTCTATTTAAGAAGAGATCCATCATAATAATATTTTCTTTCTTTTACTTCGTCTTCTTCATCTCTACATTCTCTGTGAATTTTCTTTTTGTAAATCTGCAACTTTTTACTACTGTTCATCTTTCCATAAATCCTCTCCATCTTTCGCTCTGTTCTATGGAGCCATCAAGGTTTGTTGATTTTGCTGAAACTGATCTTCTTAGGATTGATCTCTTCTATTGAAATTGTTTTATTTGATATTGTTCATCTTTGAATAATTCCCATATTGTTTCTGTTTCAGCAAAAACACTTCTAGCACCAAGTTCACAATCCAAAACCCTAATGTTCCCAAGAGTTCGCAGCAAAAATTCGTTGTGAACAAAAGAAAGCCTGCGAATAGCAAGGTATTAAGAAACACTTATTCTTTTAATAACAATATTGTTTCCTCTGTTTCTTATATGACTTGTGATTCACAGGGTGATGCAAATGTCGACAGGCCCCCCAAAAGACCTCGCCATCCTAAAAATGTTGAAACATCTGTTCCATTTCCTCTGTTTAAGCTTTCAACACCTCCTGCGATATCTTCGCAAGTTGAATCCCCTCTTCTTATTTGCGAAAATGTCGCTGCAGACTTCTCCCCTGTAACTGACCCTTCTATTAATGAAATTCCTCGTGATAATCCTGTCGCGAATGAACCCTTCTCTCCTTCTTCTATCAATGCCTCTTCTCTGGACACTGCCTCAGCCCCAATCATTAACCTTCATCAAATTTCATCTTCAGATGACACATCTATGGCGAAAGATGATTCAACTCTCCCACCTTCTGCCATCATCACTTCTTCATCCGAATCTTCCCCTTTTACAAAAGAAAATCTGGAAGGGATGGATATTGCTTTCAAGGTTTTATCAGATATTCTGGATGATGTCAAGAAAGCTTCTATTGATCCTATCAAATCTGGTATCTGCGAAATTTTAAGTAAATATTTTGGCTCTGACAGATCTTTGCAGACATCCTTAGAAAAGGAAGTTGAAACTTTGAAGAATAACCTCCAGGCCATGACCTTGAAATGTGACACTCTTCATTTTGAAAATCAAAAGCTTCAGAATGTTTCACTGGATCGTGACAATCTTCGCAAGAAGAATGAGGAACTAAAAGGTATATAAATTTTTTTTTTTTTTTAAAAAAAAAAAAAATCTTTGTTCGCCCTTTAAGCTCTAAACCAGAAACGAAAAATGGAGATATATCAGTTTGAATCCGTCGCCGAAGAAGCCCGAATGGATAGAGATGCTTGGATGGATCAATATAACCAATTAGATAATCTTCATACGTACTCTGTTGATCAAATAGATAATCTTACCAAGGAGAATGCTCAATTAGTCCAGAAGCAAAACTTATTAAGTAGTGAATTATCTCGCCTCTCTTACTTTTTGACTAAAGCTAATCTGGAGTTGGAAACTTTATCAGATGAGAATGAAACCTATCTCAGGAGAAGCGAATTCTTTTAAACAAGGTGGCGAAGATATCACAGATTGGTAATATAAGTGATCAAGAATATCTATTTGCAAATTCTTTTAAACAAGGTGCCAAAAAGTATGTAATGATCAAGAACGATCCCTCTGCTCATTGAGAAATAAACTCAAAAGAAGTAACAGAATCATCTTCTGCTGAGAGAGATAAGCTTATTCAAGGTAGAATAACTTTAAGCATAAAGGCAAGTCAACTTAAAGATCAATAATCCAAGCTAGAAGAATCCTACACTTCTCTTGCGAAGGAAAACACCTTACTCATTTTTAATGAAAAGAGTTTGCGATCTCGACTGAAAGGTTTGGTTGGAGATAAATTTGATAATGCCATGGACCACTTGGAGAATAGTTGCTCGGCTTTAACTCAATATCTTATCTCGCAAAAGGAAGGTAGTCATAAAATTTGACTGCCTCAACCATTTTTTCTTTGTTAATTCTTTTTATTATGTTTTCCTTGCGAACCCTTCGCCTGAATGATTTTCTTTGTTCTTTGTTTTTGCAGAATCTGAAAAAGATCTTCGCTCCTCCCTTTCTACTTTGGAATCTATCTATGCCAAGGTTCGCAAAGAGAATGCATTACTTGCCTCTACTCTTGCTCGTTCTCGCGATCGGGCAGAAAGAAGATTTGATTATCTCGCTTACTCCAAAGATATCCAAAGTAGGAATCACCAGAAGGCACTTCTTCGCCAGGTTCATCTCAGGGATGAAGTTCTTGTGAATGATATCTTATTGTCAAAATCTTTTTCCCCAGTATCTGTCGAACCTTTGGAAGTAGATGATGATGAAGTTCCTGGTTCTCCTGATAGTGATTATCATTATGAAAGTGGCGAAGATTTCGCAAATGAAGAGGAGGTTCCTCCTAATGATGAAATTGTCGATAATAATCCAGATGAAGAAGAAGTTGGAATCAACCAGAATGAAGAAAGGATTGGCGAAGCTGAAAAAGCCAGCGTAATCGACAAAGCTGGCGAGAGTGATACAATTAGTGAAGGACGTCCATTATCTCAGTCTGGCGAAAAAGTCGATGTTGAGGCTTGAACTTATTTTGTAATTTTATTTCTTTGGACTACTTCATCTGTATAACTTCTTGCATATGGTCCACTTCAGTCATCTTTGAGATGCATTTACTCTTTTATTATTGTGTTTACTAGCGAGAAAGATAATGTTCATTGTTTAATAATTACCATACTGCCTCTCATTATCTTTCTTGCGATGGATGACCTGCATAAATAATAGTTAGTTCTTATAAATCTTTTGTTGAATCATGTGGTCTTATTTTTCCTTCCTAGTTAAAGGTCTTATTATGCCACCTCTTGTCATTGCGACAAAATCGCAGGACGTATTTGCATTTTCATGTAAAAACCATTGATCTTGACTTAACTCTTTTTTTTTTTTGAAAATTTTGTTGCGACAATATGACAGGCCTAAAAATTCTTGCGAAAATAAAGCCCCATGACATTGCCGTCTTGCGACGAAATCGCAGGACGTCTTTACACTTGCATGCAATGACCCATTGATCTCATCTTATCTTCTCTTTTGTATTATTGCCTCTTCAGGATTGTCGCACAAATATGACAAGCCTTGATACTCCCGTGAGTAAAAAGCCTCATGACATTTGCGTCTTAAGACACTTATCAGCTCCCTAATGGAGGGTGCCGCCCTTATCTTCCCCCTGGTTGCCCCTTCAAGGAGGCGTACTTCTGCCCTACAAGGCTAGCTCCTCCCATCCGGTCTTAACAACAACCAGTTGTTTTCGCAACCTCTTATCCCTTTTGCCTATAAGGCTTATGGTTACGATATTGCACCCTAAGTGGAGTTTTCTTCGGGCTGAGTGCAGCATAAGCAAAGACTTTCCAAGAATGGCCGAGACACTTCAAATGCCCCAGGCACTCTTGGCTCAACCGTGTACCTCGGCGCCTTGATCAGATATTGACTCCTTAGAAGAGACCCTCAGTCGTCCAACCTAAGTCATAAGCTTAGGTTGAAAATCTGAGGTACCTCTCCTGGATGGGCTTTATTGACCCCAATTCTCCATGACTCAGGTTCCAGGGGCGGTGTAACCTTTTCCCTGAGCCATGCAATAGGTACCCCCTTGTATGACGCACTTTAGGTCTTACATTTGCCTCTTGCGAAATTTTGATTTCGCGAACTAGGGTGTACGCCATAGTAGGTTCGCCTCTGTCTAATTATTTTGTTGATTCTTTATCTCTTGCCATTATCTGTGCGAAATTTTCGCATGTTCTTTCTTTGTTTTGTATAATCTCGCAATAATTCTTTCACAAGATTTTCATATAGATTCATTTTGCTTTAATCATACATCATTTCGCAATCTATTCTTTCCCCACAATCTTTTACGGGTAATATCTCTTCAAGTATAACCTGTTCCACGGTCTATCGAGTCTGTGGCCCACATCTTTACCCTCAGGGTCCATTAATCTATATGCTCCTATTCCAACTATATCCTTAATGGTATAAGGTCCATCTCATTTTTTCGCAAGTTTTCCTCCACTTTCTCGCTGATATATTGGTGTTTCTCGCAGTACCAAGTCACCTGGTTAAAATTCGCGTGTTTTAACACATTTATTATATTCTCGGGCTAATCTTCGCTGGTAATTTTCCATATGCTGTAGAGCTATTTCTCTTTTTTCTTCTAACTCATCTAGCTTGGTTAAAATAATACCCGCACTAAGATTTTTCTCCCAAGCTTCTCTCTTTGTTGTTGGAATAATAACTTCTGTTGGTAGCACAGCCTCAACTCCATATGTTAAACAGAAAGATGACATTCCCGTAGCTTCTCGCCTGGTTGTGTTGTAAGCCCATACTGCATTATGTACCTGTTCACACCATGCTCTATTATGCTTTCTAATTTCTTCTTCAATATATCTGCGATTGTCTTATTTATTGCTTCTGCCTGTCCGTTGGCCTGAGGGTATAAAGGAGTTGACTTCCCATACTTTATCTTAAATGCATTAAGTAACAGTTTTATATTATGTCCCTCAAACTATTTCCTATTATCAGATACCAATTGTGCGGGGATTCCAAATCTGCATATAATATTCTCAAATATGAATGTAAAAATATCTTTGTCGCGAATGTGTTGTACTGCCTTTACTTCTGCCCATTTTGTGAAATAGTCTGTAGCAACCATCAGATATCTTCTTTGCCCAGACCCCGGTAAAAATGGTCCTACAATATCTAAACCCCATTTTCCAAAAGGCCATACACTTGTTGAAGATGTTAATGGTGCTCCAGGTGCATGTATTTTCTTTCCGTGCCTTTGGCAATCTTCGCAACGCCTTGATATTTGCTTCGCATCTTCATGCATATATGGCCAATAATAACCTTGCATCTTTGCTTTGTATGCCAAAGATCTTCCGCCGCTGTGATTGCCAGCATCTCCACTATGTAATATCTTTAACACTTCTTCTCCTTCTTTTCGTGTTAAGCATCTGAGTGAAGGTACGTTAAAGGATCTCCGGTACAGTATCCCATCCCTTAGTTCATAATTTGTTGCACGGCTTTTTAATTTGTGCACCTCCAATCTATTCCTTGGTGTTTCTCCTTTCATCAGGTATGCATGAAGTTCTGCTCTCCAATCTTCGATATTAGGTGTTTGTTCTCCACCTTCTATTATCATTACATCTACCTCTTCTTCTTCTTCTTTATTGATTGATGGTGATAAAAGTGTCTGTATCTTTATGCATCTCGCAGTTGGGTCTGTCATCATACTTGAGATAAAAGCAAAAGCATCTGTGAGTCTATTATCTTTTCTTGATATGTGTCTCCATTTAATTTTTGGGATTCTCATTTGATAATTCCTCAACAAGTTTCTTATATTTCTTCATGGATGATTCATTTGTAGTGTATTCTCCTTTTATTTGACGAATGACCAATTGCGAATCACTGGTGATTCTCATATTTTCCAACTTCATTTCTATTGCGAACTTCAGGGCATGTATCACAGCCTCATATTCTGTCTCATTATTGGTGGATGCAAATTCCAATCTGAAGGAAAAAGCCATTTTGTTGCCCTCTGGCGAAATCAAAACAATTCCAACTCCGTTACCTTCTCAATTTGATGATCCATCCACCAATATTTCCCATCTATTTGGCTCTGTTAATAGATCTATTGGATTTCCATGTTCTTCTTCTACATCCATCATTTCTTCCACAGCTTCATCATCTTCTAAAGGAAATTCTGCTAAGAAGTCTGCAACAACTTGCGATTTGGGTGAAGATAATATTTCATATTTGATTTTGAAATGTCCTATTTGTGCATTCCATCTCTCAACTCTGCCTGATCTTTTTGAATTTTTCATTACTGACTCGATTGGTATTTTTGTCAGTCCCTTATTTCATGTGCCTGAAAATATATTCGAAGTTTAAATGCTGCATAAACTAATGCCAAAATTAGTTTTTCAATCTTTGAATAATTTTTCTCTGCAGCATTGAAGGTTTTGCTGATGTAATAGATTGATTTTTCAACTCCTGCGTCTACTCGTAATAACACGGCACTTAATGCATGCGAAGTTATCGCAAGATAGATTAATAATTCTTCTCCTGGTTTTGCTTTTTGCGAAATAGATATATTCGTCAGATGTTCTTTTATTCCTTGAAAAGCTTTCTCTCAATCGTTTGTCCATCTAAACTTCGCCCCCTTTTTGAGTATATTGAAAAAATGTTTACATTTGTCTGATGATCGCGAAATGAACCTTCCCAGCGAAGCTAAGAGCCCATTTAACTTCTGTACATCTTTTACCGTCGTTGGTGTTGGCATGTCACGAACTGCTTGCACTTTCTCTGTATCAACATGTATTCCTTCTTTTGATACGATGTAGCCTAAAAATTTTCCCGATGCAACCCCAAAGATACACTTTTCTGGATTTACTTTGATGTTAAAATCTCTCATTTGTTCAAAAATTTCCCTCAGATCTTGGACATGATTTTTTGCTTCTTTACTTTTTATTAACATATCATCCACATACACTTCCAAGGTTTTTGTAGGGTCATAATATCGCAACGTACAAGGCTCGCGAGATTAATGAACGACGGCGTCGCGAGGGAGTCGCAGGGAGCTAAAATAAACGACGCAATGAATAACGACAGGCAAAACATAAAGAAGGCGTGAGACCTGGCGAGGTTAAGAAGTGTCGCGAGAGTGAATGTTTGTGCATCTGCGACACTTCGCGAGACATTCCGAAAATAAAGGGGAGCTTAGTTTGTCATCCACTATGTATTACCCTATATAAAGGGCTAAATGAGTGTAAGAGGAGAGATCTTTTGGAATTGTTAGGCAAGTCAATAGGAGAGAGAAAGTTTAAGAGTGCTTTAATTTCTAAGTGTAATTCTATTATCCTGTGTAAACATTTCATGGATTCAATCAATAAATATTCTTGATCTTACTTCTTTCAATGGATTAATTAAGCAAAATCGAGTAAGGGGTGTAGTGTGGGAAATCCTGCAACTACATATGCGCTAGAAACAGGGACGATCATTTGTAAAGGAGGGAGGATTGCGGTTAAAGTTGTTTGAATCAGGAAAATGAGAAAGGAAAATCTTAAATTGAATGAAAAAGATATGACATGCGGCACAGACACCGGAGTGATGACTAGTGAATTTCATGAAAATATCGGAGGAAGAATACACAAACGAGATTTTGAAGGAAAGAAGATTACGAGATAGAGAAATAACATCACCTTTGAAGGATTGGGAAAAGCAAGAGATAACTTTTACAGACCGAGGAAATATCTAAAGAAAACTTGGATCACGCATCTTTTGGTAATCGAATAAACGCGTACAAGGAAAGAGGAACTAGAGAACACAAGTAAAAACATGGGTAGTGAATGGAGTTTTAATTGATACGAGGAGTCCGGTGAATATCATGTTTTATCACGCTTACAAGAAGATGGGATATAAAGACGAAGATATGATTTTAGGCGTACAATATTCAAGGTTTTGGTAAATCTATAACAAAAGTTAAAGGGGAGATAAAAATACATATTCCATTAGGGAAATTGAAACACAAGTGACGCTGAGTGTAGTGGATATGGAATCGTAGTATAACATATTACTAGGAAGACCATGGGTACATGCAATAAAGGCATTTGTGGCGTCGACGCTTCATCAATGTATCAAATTTCCTACACCAACCTAGGAGTCAAGCGAGATCAAAGGAGATGCTTTGCTAAAGGAAGAACATACTATCAAAATGAAGTAAAGTGTTGCGAAGAACAAGTAAACAAGCGAAGGAGTATATCAAAGTATCGCAAAAAGCTAGCAAAGGTGGCTAAGAAAGAAGAAGAATTCAGAGTTTACATGATAAGAGCGAAGGAAGGAAAAGGCATACCTAGCGAGATCTCGGGAGAAGAAAATGATCGCGAAAGAACCAAAAGGACCGACTCCTATGGGAGAACCGAAGGCCGGTTACGTCGCGACAGGAACAAACCAAAGAAGTGAATATTGGAATTAAGGAAAATCCCAAGATACTAAAGATTGGAACTAGCATGGAAGCAGATGAAGAGAAAAGAAGCACGATCCATTGTCGAGATTATAAAGACATCTTCGCGTGGGATATGGATGAAATGCAGTATAGATCCGTCGATCACTTTGTCACAAGTTAGAAATTGATAAAAATGTGAAGCCATTCAAACAAAGAATTAGAAAGATAGCAACAGACATATCACACTCGAGATAGAAGAAGAACTGCGAGGAAGATGTTGGACGCAGGAATTATTAGACAAGCAAAGTACCGAGTGGATAGCGAATATGGTTATAGTTAGAAGAAGAACAAGGGAATAAGGATTTGCATTGATTTCACTGATCTAAATAAAGCTTGCCCTAAAGACAGTTTTCCATTACCAGACATCCCACAGCTAGTCTTCTTCGGCGACCGGGAATGAAAGAGTATCATCGCTGGACGGATATAAAGGTTACAATCAAATTCCTCTCATTTGAAGAATACCAAGAGCACACTTGCTTTCTTCGCTCCAAGAGGATTATCTTGCTATACTAAAATGCCCTTTGGTTTTGCGAAATGGCCGGAGCAACGTATCAAAGGATGGTAGAAAAAGTATTCGCAGAATGGATACATAAAACACTAGAGGTATACGTAGATGACATCTTTGGTAAAAAGTAAAAGGGCGAGAAGATCACGTACGAGACTTGAAAGAAATTTTTGAACAAATGAGGCGTTTCAACATCAAAGTCAATCGAGAAAAATGTACCTTCGGAGTTGCGTCGGGGAAGTTCTTGGGTTACATTATATCAAAGGAAGGAATACATGTTGATCCGGAGAAAGTAAAAGCGATTCGCGATATGCCGACACCTCTATGATAAGTAAAGGATGTTCAAAAGCTGAATGGGCTATTAGCATCATTAGGAAGATTCATCTCGCGGTCATCGATAAGTGTAAACACTTTTTCGGTGTTGAAAAAAGGATCGAAATTTAAGTGTGACGGATTTAATGTGAAAAGGCTTTACAAGGAATCAAAGAGCACTTAATGGATATATCCATTATGCAGAAGGCAGAACCAGGAGAGGAATTATTGATATACCTCGCGACAACATCGCATGCCTTAAGTGCAGTTTTACTGCGAATGGACGCAGGAGTAGAAAAACCAATCTATTATATCGCCAAAACTTTAAATGCCTGAGAAAAGAAATTATTCAAGATTGAAAAACTAATCACAGGCGTTAGTCATGCGTCGTTTAAACTTGCATATATTTTCGTGCACATCTTGTTAAAGTGGTGACGAAGGTACCAATCGAGTCAGTAATGAAAAATTCAAAAAGATCAGGGAGAGTCGAAAGATGGAATGCTCAAATAAGCCATTATAAACTCAAATATGAAATATTATCTTCAACCAAGTCACAGGATGTCGCATGATTTTCCGGCGAGAATTTCCTTTGGAGGAAGATGAAGCGAGTGGATGAAATGATGGATGTAGAAGAAGAGCATGGAGATCCAAAAGATTTATTAAGCGAGCCGAGATCGGTGGGAAATATTAGTGGATGGATCATCCAATGGAGAAGGCAAAGGAGTGGGAATTGTTGTGATTTAGCGAGGAAAGGCAATAAGTTAGCTTTCGCTTTTTAGATTGGAATTTGAGTCTACCAATAATGAAACGGAGTATGAAGCTATAATACATGCTCTACGGTTCGCAATAGAAATGAAACTGGAGAATGTGAGGATTACGGTGACTCGCAATTAGCAATTTGTCGGATAACAGAGAAGTATGCTACAAATGATCCATCTCTGTAAATACAGGAAGCTTGTAGAAGTGTTGTCGGCACAGATACCAAAAATAAAATGGAGGCACATATCAAGGAGAGATAATAGAGACTTCACAGACGCTTTTTTCCTTTATATCAAGTATGATGATGCACCCAATGCGAGGAATATCAAAATACGCACGCCATCGGGCGCCATCAATTAATAAAGAGGAAGGACAAGAAGCAGATATAATGATGGCGGTAGATGAAATGCAAGGTCGCGAGGAAGACTGGAGAGTGGAACTTCACGCGTACTTAATGAAAGGCGAGGTACCAAGAAATAGATTGGAAGCACACAAGTTAAAAAGCCGGGCAACGAATTATGAATTACGAGATGGTGTGCTTTATCGACGTTCTTTGAGGGACCTCGCTAAGATGTCTATCAAGGAAAGAAGGAGAAACCATATTGAAGATCTTGCATAGTGGGGATGCTAGGAAATCACAAACGGGAGATCTCAGCATATAAGGCAAAGACGCAAGGATATTATTGGCCATATATGCATGAAGACGCGAGAGTAATATCCAGGCGCTGCGAAGATTGTCAAAGACATGGGAAGAAGATACATGCACCGGGAGCACGGTTAAATTCTTCAAGAAGTGTGTGGCCTTTTGGAAAATGGGGTTTAGACATTGTGGGACCATTCTTAGGGAACGGGACGGAGAAGATACTTAATCGTCGCAATGAGACTACTTCACAAAATGGTCGGAGGTGAAAGCGGTCCCGGCACATTCGCGATAAGGATATTTTTACTTTCATATTTGAAAATATTATATGCAGATTTGGGATTCCTGCACAATTGGTATCTGATAATGGGAAGCAGTTTGAAGGGCAAAATATAGAGTTGCTACTCAATGCATTTCAGATAAGATGTGGAAAATCAACTCCATTATATCCACAAGCTAATGGTCAAGCGGAGGCAACAAACAAAACAATTGCCGATATATTGAAGAAAAAGTTGGAAGGACACAATAGGGGATGGTGCGAACAAGTACCCAATGCGGTATGGGCCTATAATACAACTAGAAGAGAAGCCACATGAATGTCCCTTTTTGCTTAACTTACGGAGTGGAAGCAAGACTCCCAACAGTAGGTCGTGATTCCGACAACCAAAAAAGAGGTCCTGGGAGAAAAATCTTAGCGCGAGGCAACATTCTAATCAAGTTGGATGAATTGGAAGAAAAACGAGAAAAGGCCTTGCGACACATGGAGAATTATCAAGACGGCTAGAGAATATAACAAGCGTGTCAAAATACGTGAGTTCCAACCAGGAGACTTGGTGTTGAGAAACCCCAATATATCAACGAGAAAGTGGAGGCAAATTGGCGAGAAAATGGGATGGACCGTATATCATCAAAGAAGTAGTTGGTACAGGGGCATATAGATTGATGGATCCGAAGGAAGAGATGTGGGACAAAAGTTGGATAGACCATGGAACAGGTTATATCTAAAGAAATATTACCCGTAAAAATGAGAGAGGAAAAAGGACTCAAGATGAAGTACTTCTTCGCAAGATATTTGCGACATTCAAGTAAAATGCAGAGAAAATACGCGAAGATCTCGCGACAAGAATAACAAGAAAGTCATGAATGACTTAACAAAACAACAAGAGATAACGAATGATTAAATGAATGAATCATGAGTATCTCGCAGACAAAATAGCAAAGAATGAAGAATGATTGAATAAAAGAATGAATGAATGGGACGAACCTTTATGGCGTACACCTAGTTCGCGAATAACATTTCGTAAGAGGCAAATGTAAGACCTAAAGTACGTCATATAAGGGGGTATCTCTCGACATGGCTCGGGGGAAGGTTACACCGCTCCTGAAGCTCGAGTCATGGAAATTTGGGGCCCATGAAAGCCTATCAGGAAGAGATACCTTGGATTCCCAACTATATATGTAGGTTATACCCTGGTTGGGCGACCGAGGGTCTCTTCTTAGGAGTCGTGTATGCTCAAGGCGCCGAGGTACACGGTTGAGCACGAGTGCCCAGGGATGGATGAACCTACCCCAGCCATTCTTGGCAAGTCTTGGCATATGTTGCACTCGCCCGAAGAAAACTCCACTTAGGGTGCAGTCTCGTAACCATAAACCCTATAGGTATAAGGGATAAGAGAGGCTGCGAAAACAACGGGTTGTTGTTAAGACCGGATGGGAGGAGCTAGTCTTGTATGGCCGATGTTTCGCCTCCTTGAAGGGGCAACCGGGGAGATGATAAGGGCGACGCTCTCCATTAGGGGTGTCAAAACAGCATTTAAATGTCATGAGGCTATGTTCTCGCAAGAGAATTTAGGCTCGTCATATTTGTGCAATGATCCTGCAGAGGCAATAATACTAACGCGAGGGTAAGGCGAGATCAATGGGTCTTTACATGAAAGTGTACGGACGTCCTGCCGATTTCGTCGCACGACGGCAATGTCATGGGGCTACGTGTTCGCAAAGGATATATAGGCCTGTCATATTGTCGCAACTAAAATATCCTGCGAGAGGCAAAAATACTTGGAAAATGATAAGGCAAGATCAATGGGTCTTTACATGCAAGTGTAAAGACGTCTGCGATTTTGTCGCGATGAAAGGTGGCAGGGAAGACCTCTAACTAGGGAGGTCTAACTTGAAGACCACACAAAATGATAAGGCAAGGTCAATGGGCCTCTGCATGAAAATGTAAAGGCGGCTGCGACTTTATCGTGATGAGAAGAATTAAAATCAAATCCCCGATTGGGATGGATTTACTTAATAAAAGATTCAATGAGCGAACATGCTCGCAAGGTGGTCTTAACTAAGAAAGGAAGAAACAAATATGGAAATTACTCAATCAAAAGAGTTAAGTCACTCAAACAACAAAGAATTCTAACAAATTACAAAGAGAATTTAACTCTCTACAGAGGATGGTTGAGGCTTTTCTGCGCCTTTATCAGCTTCACATCCATGATTGATGGATTTTCTTCGAGTAAATATTTTCTTCACCTTTGTTCTCGCCAATTCTTTGGACTTTCATCGTAAATTTTTCTATTCGGATCTTCATCGACGACTTCCTTATCAGAGAGATCTTCGCCACTTTCATATTCATAATCACTATCTGGAGCATTGGGAACTTCATCATCACTTACTTCCAAATGATCGACGTGAATAGGATCAAGAGACTTGGACAGCAAAATATTATTCACAAGAACTTCCGCTTTAGGAGAGAATTGGCGAAGCAATGCCTTCTGACGATTCTTACTATCAATGTCCTTACAATAAGACATATAATCAAATCTTCGCTCGCACGGTCGCGAGAACGAGCAAGAGACGCGGAGAGTAGTCCGATTTTCCTTGCGAATTCTAGAATAATCGGACCGAGGGTGGAGATAGTGGAGCGAAGCTTTCTCAGTCCGCGATAACAAATACACAAGATCAGAGAAAATTCTTATCAAACATTATTGGCATCTTCGGGGTAATAAAGCATTCATGGAATAAATACATAAATTAAGATAGTCAAATAATTTGACTACCTTCCTTTTGAGAAGTAATATGTTGAATTAAAGTCACGAAATTATTCCCCAAGCGGTCCATGACATCATCAAATGAATCTCCCACTAAGCCTTTCAATCGAGATCGCAAATTCTTTTCATTAGAAACAAGTATGGAGTTTTCACGCGAGTAGAGTTGGATTTTTCTAATTTGACACATTGTTCTTGGAATTGCTTCGCTTTTACACTCAACGTTATTCTACCATGAATAAGTTTATCTCTCTCGTGATAATTTCTTCAAGTTGGCTTTTCAAAGTATGATTAGCTTGTTTGTGTTCTTCACATAACTTTTGACAAGCATTATATCTCGCTGCGAGTAGCTCGCCATCTTATTCACAGAGAACGTTTCTCTTGAGAAAGAGTTCGATTCTCATCTCGATAAAGTTTCCAACTCCAAATTAGTTTTAGTCAAAGCATAAGAGAGGCGAGATAAGTCATTACTTAATGAGACTTGCTCTTGCGATAAATCAAAATTCTCTTTAGACAAGTTATTTATTTGATCATTTTTGCATAGGTATGAAGATTATCTAAGAGATTATCTTGCTCCATCCAAGCATCTCTTTCAACTCGAACTTCTTCAGCGATAGACTCCGTTTGATATATCTCCATTATTCGTTTCTGGTTTAATACTTTGAGGACGAGCAAGGGTTTGAGTTGTAAAAAAAAAAAAAAAAAAAAAAAAAAAAAAAAATGGGGGACGGCAAGAGCATACCTTTTAATTCTTCATTCTTCTTGCGAAGATTATCACGATCTAGTGAGATGAGAAATTTTTGATTTTCAAGGTGGAGATTATTGCACTTCACAGCCATAACTTGGAGATCATCCTTCAGCTTATTAATCTCTTGAATTAAAGGTGCTTGCGAGATCCTCTCAGGATCAAGATGCTTACTTAAAATCTCGCAGACATTCGATTTGACGGGATCAGTAGAAGTCTTTTTGGCGTCATTCACGAGATCAGAAAGGATCTTAAAGGCCACATCTATCCCCTCCAAATTCTCCATGATTAGAGGAATTTGTTCAAACAAAGAAGACGAGTCGTCCTTTGTCAAAGGAACCTCATGAGAAGAGGAGGTTTCGGGGAGAGAAGTGATTGGAGAAATAGCGGGGATATTGATAGCGGGAGAAGGTATAAGATCGTTTGTAGTAGGACGGTTATAAGGAACTTGGTCTATGAGGAGTTGAGGCATAGAAATATTGTCGTTGGTAGTAGTACCGAGGGAAGGGGGCACAAAATTATCTTGCGAAGATTTCGCCAGCAGGAGATGAACGTGTGAATGAAGGAAATGGAACGTCGGGAGTAACAGGTTTGGAGTAGCGAGGCTTTTTGGGAGCATGACCAGTGAGTTTTATCATCCTCGCGAATGACAAATTAAATAAAAAAACAGAGGCAACAATGTATTGTTGATAAAAATAAATGTTTCTTGAATACCTTGTCACTTGCAGACTGTCTTTTGGAAGCCATAGATTTTGCTCGCGGAGTGAGCTTTGGTTGTGCGGGGGATTCTTGCTGCGAGGTAGATTTCGATGGCGAGCCCAAAGAAAGAAGAGGATCCTTCACGGTAAACTTATTTCTGGGTTGGTTCTTGCTAAACAACAATGGCGTAAAGAAAACTACAAAGTTAATCATACCAAGATGATTTCAACAAAGAAAGCTAATCTCAAATTTGATCAACCACAAAATCAGCCAGATGTGGCAAAATTAACAAACACGGACGCCATGAGAGTAACAAGCGATAGGAATAGTTAAGGTGGTGAAGAAGACGATAAGAGACAACAATAAGCAAACACTTGCAGAAGCGATGAAGAAGAAGAACACTTACGAGACGATGAAAAAGATGAAAAGGAAAAGGAAAATTTTTCATAAGGGATGCTCCTATAAATAGATGAGAAAAATGTTATGACCGGATAACATTAAATGCACCGGTAAAAGAGGTAAATATAGACACGTGTAAGCGGTCACTGCTAAATCCAAGGAAACTGACTGGAAAGAACTTTAGTAAAATCCAAATATACAAAGTGTATTTCTTGATAAAGCGAGGAGAAATTGCGAAATTGATTATTTTCTGTAATTCCCGAGACAAGAAATGGCACTTCGCATATGTATTACAAAGAAGCTTCGGAACTACACAAAAGAATAGAGGCAAGTACGTACTTTTTGAGAAAAGTATTCTTTCGCTCGTTCCTTCACCAATTGAAACCAAGGAATATGACAACAATGAATTTTTCCTTCAAATCGCTCTTCAAGCAATATTCAAGGAAAAAGAGGCAAGATGTAGGGTCATAATATCGCAACGTACAAGGCTCGCGAGATTAATGAACGACGGCGTCGCGAGGGAGTCGCAGGGAGCTAAAATAAACGACGCAATGAATAACGATGTGCAAAACATAAAGAAGACGTGAGAACTGGCGAGGGTTAAGAAGTGTCGCGAGAGTGAATGTTTGTGCATCTGCGACACTTCGCGAGACATTCCCGAAAATAAAGGGGAGCTTAGCTGTCATCCACTATGTATTACCCTATATAAAGGGCTAAATGAGTCTGTAAGAGGGGAGATCTTTTTGGAATTGTTAGGCAAGTCAATAGGAGAGAGAAAGTTTAAGAGTGCTTTAATTTCTAAGTGTAATTCTATTATCCTGTGTAAACATTTCATGGATTCAATCAATAAATATTCTTGATCTTACTTCTTTCAATAGATTAATTAAGCAAAATCGAGTAAGGGCAGGTTTGTGTATCCATTTCGCAAACACCTTTTCTACCATCCTTTGGTATGTTGCTCCAACATTTCGCAAACCAAATGGCATTTTTGTATAACAATATAACCCTCTTGGAGCGAAAAAGCAGTATGCTCCCGATCTTCTTCAAACGAGAGGGATTTGATTGTATCCTTTATATCCGTCTAGAGAAGATATTCTATCATTTCTATTTCTTGATTCGACCATTTGTGGAATATCTGGCAACGGAAAACTATCCTTCGGACATGCTTTATTTAGATCAGTAAAATCTATACAAATTCTTATCCCCTTTTTCTTCGTTGGAACTATGACCATATTTGCTATCCACTCCGGATATTTTGCTTGTCTTATGATTCCTGCATCAAACATCTTCTGTAACTCTTCTTCTATTTGAGGATGATATGTTGTTGCGATTTTTCTGATTCTTTGTTTGAATGGCCTTGCATTTTTGTCAATCTCCAACCTATGACATGCCACAGATGGGTCTATTCCAGGCACCTCATCCATGTTCCACGCGAAAATATCTTTAAATTCTCGCAACAGACCAATAGTTTTTTCTTCTTCATCTGCCTCCATCTTAGGACCAATTTTTAGTATTTTGGGTTCTTCTTCGGTTCCAACATTCACTTCCTTTGTTGGTTCCGCTGCAGTATAACTGGCCTTAGGTTCTCCCCTAGGTGTAGGTTCTTTTATCTCCTTCGCAGGCTCAGTTCCTTCTCCCGAAATTTCGCTGGGTATCCCTTTTCCTTCCTCTGCTCTTATCATATAAGCTCTAAATTCTTCATATTTCTTTGCCTCTTTTGCCATTTTTCTGCGAATTTTTCGCTTCTTTGCACGTCCTTCATACTGTTTCACTTCAATTTGATAACAAAATCTCGCTTTATCAGCCTCTCCTCTAATTTCACCAATCCCACTTGGCATAGGAAATTTGATGCATTGATGTAATGTTGATGCTACGGCTTTAATCGCATGTATCCATGGCCTTCCCAAACATGTTGTATGGTGATTCCATATCCACTAGCATAGTGCCACTTGTGTTTCAATTTCTCCCAGCGAAATTCGCACCTCTATTTCTCCTTTTGGTTTTGTTGTAGATTTGCCAAAGCCATGAATATGATAAGTTGAAGGAGACATCTCTTCATCTTTGTATCCCATTCCTTTGTATGCATGGTAAAATATTATATTCGCCGAACTCCACGTATCAACTAGAGTCCTATTTTCCGCCCATTCTTCTATAGTTTTTGCTGATTTTTCCCTTTCTTTCCATGTGGTTACCGTGATTACCAAAGGAGATGTGTGGTTTAAATTTTCTCTTGGTATCTCTGCTGCTGTGAATGTAATCTTCTGTTTTTCCCAATCTTTCAAGGGTGATGCCTTCTCCATTGTCATGATTTTATTTCCTTCAAAATCTCGTTTATGTATTCTCCCTCTGATATTTTCATGGAATTCTTTAATCATTGTTTTTGTAATCAAGCTACACTCCAATTTTCTATTATACTCCTTGATTTTAATTCTCTACTTTAACTGATTTATCAACTTGTTTCATCGTCTTCTTGATTTGAACAATCTTAATAACAATCTCTAATCTTTAATCTTCAATCCCTGTTTCTAGCGCCATATGTAGTTGCAGGAAATCCCACACTACACCCCTCACAAGAATTCACACAATCAAGTCATTTTAAGATGAACAATCATAATCTTTATTGATTAATCTCACAAATGTTACAAGATGAAAAGGAAATAAGCTAAAGAATTAACAACCGCTCTGAACTTTCTCTCTCCTAATAACTTGCTCAACACTCGAAAAAAGATCTCTCCCCTCTTAAACCTATTCGGCTCTTTATATAGGACATTACATAGTGGATGACAGCTAAGCTGTCCTTTATTTTCGGATCTGACTTGCGACACTCTCGCAAGTATTCAAATGTTAAATCTCGCAACACTCCTAAATCTCGCTAGGTCTTCACATCTTTCTCGTGTTCAGGCTGTCGTCATCCGTTGCGTCACTTATATTACCAATCTGTGATATCTTCGCAATGTGTCGTTCAAGGATTTCGCAAGGATATTGATGTTGTGATATTCTGATCCTACAAAAATCATGAAAATAATACTCCCTCCGTTCCACTTTAGATGATGTTTTTGGAGTTTTCACGCAGATTAAGAAATGGAGAGAGATGTGAAGATTTTCCATTTATACCCTTGAGAAAAGTCTTCAAACATTAATTTCTATTAGTGCATTTGAAAATAAACTTATAGTTCCAATACAAAATGTAAGGGTGTTATTGGTAGTTTGTGGAAAAATATGAAAACTTTCAAGTATTGTGAAACAAAAAAATAACCCTAAAACATCATCTAAAATGGAACAGAGGGAGTATAAAATTAGGGAAGACTCACGGGACCGGGCCCTAGCCGGCCGACCATGCCCTAGTCGTGGCCGGTCCCACACGCCCCTTATTTTATTATTATTAATATTATTGTTTCCTTCATCTCATGGAAACTCCTTCACTTCAAGGAAATTCTTTGGTTTCAACAAATTCCTTGATTTCATGATATTTCCTTAAAATCATGAAAATAACATAAAATTAGAAAAAGTGTCATGGGACCGAGCTCATTGGCCGGCCGGCCATGCCTTGGCCATATCCGGTCCCACACTTCATGATTTCCTCATTTTATTATTATTATTTCCTTCATCTTATGAAGTTTCCTCAGTTTGAGCAAAAACCTTGATTTCTCCATATTTTCTCAAAATGTTGCTCAAACGCGCATCAGAAAATATCAAAATTCTTAGGACCGAGACACGAACACTTTGGTGGCATGAGCATATTACCTTGACCGACCAAGGTTGGCTCTTTGGCTTGCAAGAAGCCGGTCCCACATATTTTCTTCATTTGACCTAATTTGTTCACATTAGATTCAAACTCTTCTAAACAATTTGGAATTTCATAAAACGATCTTCATTCGGTCCCGTGACTAACTAGGGCCGGTTTCATGACCCCTTGGTCGGTCCCTCATCTCTTCATAATTAGGTTTTATCACCTAAGGCTCAGACGAGCATTATTATAATATAGGATTAAACTAGCATTTAATCATCCTTTCACCAACTGGTCTTCAAGAGACTTTGGTATTTGCTCACTCGAGCATCTAGGCGCTACATGGTCGACTCATCATCCCATGTAGTTGGTCCCTCCTTCACTCCGTGGTTGATTTTCTTAGGGTTTCGAATCCAAGGTTCATAATTCCAGATTCAAACACTAATAATTTTATGTTGATCCCGTAATCAACACTTTAATTATTATACTCGGTTTAGTTGCCAGTATTTTAAATTAATAATTCATCAAACGAGCAACATTTGCTCAGATGAGCAATATTTGCTCAGACTAATGAATATTGGTTCAATCATCAATATTCAACAATTCATCAAATGAACAATATTTGTTCACCTTAACTATCAACATTTATTCGACAATTATACCTCTGTCTCAACAGACATGTTCAATTCATGAGTCTTAGAATATTTGCAAATCACGTTCGACTCAGCAATACAAGGACTCATCGTCCCATAAAGTCAGCAACTGACTAACTAAATACACGTCTGCCTTGCAGATTCCACAATCACACGAGACATCAATCGTGTCACATGGGGGATATTAACTAGGGTTTTGGTCTGGCGGTCTACGGCACGTGTGTTCATACACACGATGAGAATGTGAGCAAGTCGTGCAATCAGTTGAAGGAGTTAACAAAGTAGTGGATGGAAAATCAACCAAGTCTCCGCACGATGAGCAACTAGTTTTAACACGATTTCCACTTCCCCGCTCTTTGACTCCAGCAACTGTCAGACTTCATGGGATCAAGGTGTTTACAATTCTAGCAATATAAATAAGTCTCTGAATCATGATTGAAAACAGGACAGTCTTTCGTCAAACAGACAACAAGAGATTAACAACTCGACATCTGAGCAATTACTCTCAACAGAGCAAATTCAATCAATCAGAGCTTATTTTATTTCTTCACGCAGAATACACAATACACCTACAATCTTCGATCGCCATTGATCTCACACATTTCTCAGCTTCCCTCCTACAGATCGACCCATCCTTTCTTGTGACCGAATTGACTCTGGAACGACCATTATCTTGGTTTAGGCCGGAGCCCTACAGATTGATCTCTTGAATTCAAAGCACTCCCTTTTTGCAGTGCATCTGTGTGAGGTTAGACAGTTCGCTCGGTTCAAGGAGTTTCCTCCGCACGGTTGTCTCCTCAATTCCTTAAAAACCAGCAACTCGTTTTGCCCCATCTATAGAAGCAGCTAAGCCAACACTTGCGGAGGTAAGGATTATAACCCTACCTTAGTGTTCATGTGTTCCTTAGTATTTTTTCCCTGATCCTTAGTCTGCGCATGTGTTCTTTTGTAATCTTCCATGAAGAAAGGTAAGTTGAAGGCTATGATCGATATTGAGGAATCCGATGAGGATCCGAAAGCTGCCGAGGAAGAGCAAGATAACGAAGATATGGAGGATGTCGAGGATACTTCCCTTAGTCCCCATTTGGATGACATTGAGGAGGATTTTTCTAAAGAGAGACCTAGTCCCCTTCGTGCTGGTTCTGTGGAAGGTGATAACCTTCAAGTCGATGGTGGTTCTTTGTCGGTATGCCAAGTTAGTGCTTCAGCTGTCACACCATCTTTTTTGCCGAAGGTACCCTCGTTTTCTGCTCCTGGTGATTTGCAACCTGTCGCTTCGGCTGTTACTAGTGCTATGTTGATAGCTTCCAAAAGTCTTCCATCCTCTCCTGCTACTTCACTTCATTCAAGTAGTTCGTTTGCAAAGGGTGTTGCTCATATGGTGAGGGTAAGTAGCTCAGGCTCCCAGCCGAAGAAGAAGCTTGTGATTTCACTTGCAAACTTCTCCTTCAATGCTACGCCTACTTCTTTGGGAAGTGCTCAGTCTGTCTCTACTTCCCCTATTAGCAAAGATGTTGGACCTCCACCTTCATCACCAGATTGGACCGTACTGGCTAATCTTCCCTCTGCTGGTGATATGAACTTAGGTGGTGCCTCTAGTCAGGCGTTCTGCTCCATTCCTAGCTCATCCACCATGTCGTCTCTTCGTCGTGGTGAGTATTTAGTACTTGTGCCCCATGCTCGTTTTCAAGCGACTGGTGGGGTTCTTACGGATCTTGGGAAGGGTAAGTTACCTGATAACTTGAGCCTTGGGAGCTCTGAAAACCCCATCCTTGAAGCTATACTACGTGATTCGAAGGGCCCTTTTTCTGCTGAGGTTGATCGTCACCAGTTGACCGATTCTTTGGAGGTTGCTTCAAAGTTGGATGTTTTGACTGCCTGGCCAAGGATCTATTCTTTAACCTAGATTGTCTTTGTTCTGTTCAGATCTTTGGTGAGATCCGCAGGGGTAATATCCAAGATATTGAGGCTTTCATGGATACCTATACTAATTTTCTTTCCCGTCTTTCGTTATTCTCGGTAAGTATTCTTACCTCATTGTTTTATGCATTGTTTTGTACCTCCGTTTGTTCTCATGCTCTACTTTTTTCAGCTTTGCAAGCAAATCGACGTTGCTTGTACCTTGTTCAAGTTTTATAGGGCTAACTGTACTCACTTAGGTGCTCTGCTGGAGCGTACTCGTCAAGATCATGCCTTTGCTAGTGCACAACAACCTTCTTCCAGTGATGCTGCTTCTACCAAGGTACCTTTGTTAGATGACGAACTGAGGAAAAACCATAGGTCCCTAGAAGCTTATTTGTTGGCTCTTAAGAGAGCTAATAACGCTTCAAAGGCTGCTGAGGAGGGACGCAAGGCCGCTGATTCTGCTTTGGCTGTTGAATCCTCCAAAGTCATAGGTTCGTTTCATCTTTCCTTTAGCTTTGTTTTTATTATTTTCTGGTAGCCTAGTCCTGAGAGATCCTACGCCTGCCAGTTGGTAGCTTCAATGAGCTTAGACATCTTTGAGAGCAGTTAGCCAAGTTGACCTCCGACGTTTAGTATTATCAGAAGAAGTCTGATAGGTTGATGAATGTGACTGTTCATAACGAGGCCCAAATTTCCCTTGAGTATGCTCATAACTCAAACCTTGTGAAGAATATGGCTTTGCTCTGTAAAGAGTGTGACGAGACCTTTAAATGGAAAGATGATCTCATTTTAAAGCAATAAGAGAATATTGCCTTAGTCGAGAAACGTCTTCCAGCCTAAGAAATTATCCGTAAAAAGTATTATGCGGATTTCGACGATGCTTGTGCTTCCTTAGCTAAGGTTACTGTAGAACGCAATGTATTGTCTTCTGAGGTCTGTTCTCTTAAGAAAAAACTTAGCGAGGCTGTCTCCGTGTCTTCTTTCATGTCCCATGCGTCTATGGTCAAGAGATTGGAAGAGTTAGAGAATGTTTACCAGGTCTTGTCCTCTGAGAATGCTTCGCTCCGGATTGATATTGAGGATCTTCGGACCGAACGAGATACCCTTGTGGAGGATCTTGATGTTGCTGAGGTGGATCTTGACGAAGCCCAGCATAAATTAGAAGAATCCTTTAGCCATGCTGGAGGTAGCTTAGGGTTTTTTATTCCCGCAACATTCTTTGCTCCCCGTGTTGCCTTTGTTCTTTACTCATTCCCTTTATTTCCGCAGGTCTCCAGGAGCAGCTTGTAGGTGCAAATGCTAATATTAATCATCTTGAGGGCCAAGTATCTTCTTTGGAGATAGCTCGCCAATTTGATGTTGCTGCCAAGTATAAAGCCGAATCACTTCAGTAGGCTAATGATCATCTCAGTGCCCATATGATGGAGCTTCGTCGAAAATCGGCCTCTGATTTGGAGACTCATACCTCCCAAATGAAGGTGCAATTCAAGCATCCGGCCATTGATTATATCAATGATGCCTTTGTTGAAGCTGAACGCCAAGCTGACGGAGTTGTCTTTCCTCGTCTCCCTTATCCTTGATTTTGTTGCCTCCAGCTTTGCTTAAGTAAACTCTTTGTTGTTTTGTGTCCTCAACTGAGGTGTCCCCTTTAGCTATGATGTTTCCTTTCTTTGAAACAATGCTTTGTGATGGTTTGGACCCTTGTTATCCGCAACTTTTAAGACATTTTAGACATATTTTGGTAAAATTATCATTTCATGTATGTTATTTCATGAATATTTTGCTTAGACGTAATGTGTCTAATTGATCACACAATCAAGTTATCACAAGGTGTTAAGGTATTTTTAACCTTTGGTGGAACATTCAACGTCCTACTCGGATATCCTTTGGCCAGAAGGTATCATGGTGGGGAAGGTCCCTACGTGGGCAATAATTTTCCTGTAACCCTACGCGTTCAGCGCGGAGACTTCTTTACTTCGACAAGGTATCTCTATAGGGGATATATTGTTTTTTTCTTATGCCTCATGAAAGGAGTCGTCGCCCCGAGGATCCGAGATTGACATTTGCGCAGTTATGCCTTGCGTTGCCTCATCGTCAATCTTGGCGGAGGGTGTCTGTTCTAACCCAATTGTATTAATCAAAACTAATTCTTTAGCAAAAAGTTTCTTTCATTGATTAGTAAGGTTTATAATACCTTTGATCAGGGATAGACCATGGTAGGCTATTTCCCATTCCTTTCTTCTCCTGAGTAATCACCATTCTCTTACGAGTAGTACTTTTTTAGGTACATTGCATTCCAAGGGTGTTGTAGTATTTCGCCTTTGGGGGTTCTTAGGTAGTAAGATGCTTTTCCGGCAATGTCGTGTATGATGTATGGCCCGTCCCATGTTGGAGCTAGCTTGCCCCACTCCTTCTTTCTTTGATATGGCGGTATCTGACGTAGTACGTATTCTTCGGCCACAAAGTTTCAAGGGATGACCTGCTTGTTGTATTCCCGAGCTAGCCTTCGTTGATAGTTTACCATATTTTTCAAAGCTAACTCCTTTCTTTCTTCAAGGTCATCCAGCTTCTCTAACATCAAGTCTGTTGTTAGGTTCTTCTCCCATGCCTGACATCGAGTGTTACTCTTATAGAGTAACATGAACCTCCAAGCACTATAATGCTTTTGTTGTTGGAAGTATTATCTCCGTATTGGGATACCCACGACCGACCCCGCATGGTCGACCATTGGTTCGCTTGTTAAGAAACCGTCCATACCAAGCATTATGGATTGGAAAACCTAAATTAGGTTTGCTTCCATCTTCGCAGGCTCCGTAGGTCAACAAGAATGGAGTTTCCCCGTAGATGACCTCCTTGTAGTTCGATAGGCCCATAGGGACGTTATGTATCACCGGTAAGCGTAGCGAGACATTTCGCCTTTTTGAATGACATAGCAGCACAATTACAAGAAGGATGCATCATCTGGAGCTCCGGAGACGTGGGTGCGAAATGGAGAGTGAAGCTACCCCCGCACGGCGCCCACCTACCGATCAACAAGTAATGGATCCGAGGTCCGTCATTACCATCGGTTCCTTCATCACCCCACCGTTGAATGCAACGCTTTGAAGCGCATTGTTCGAAGGAGAAGCTCGGTTCGTAGAGATAGCTTCGGAGGATTTTCTTATGTTCCGATATGGTGAGGCTTCAAAAGGCAAGTAAGTTTTACTCAACAACTTTTACAAGAGAGATAGTTTAGAATTCTGGGACTTAGCTTTTCGACCTCTTCTTCCCCGGCGAGCAAACAGGGACTTCGTCCTGTAATTTGAAACTCCTGAATCTTGGAGAACCCTTCGAAGAACCAAGGAGCATTGAAACCGTGTGCGCCAAACACGTCTCGATGGCACTTCCGGTCTTCGACCATCGTGACGCTCATCCCTTGGATAGTAGATAAAGCTTCTTGGACGCGGTTGACCAATGCAAGACGACAATGACCGTGCTTCTCCCATATTGCTGTGTACAACTCTTTGAACCCGGACCGGCACGCGAATCCACCAACCAACACATGGCCACGGATAAGGGATATCAAAAGGAGGATTGAACAAAGCCCTGTGCCGCATCACTGATAATTCACCAACCGCGGGAACCTTGTCGGAGTGCATGGGGCTTTTCGAAGGAGTCACCACAATGGCCATATTGACCAAGAACCCGTTCGGGACGAATTTCGAGGGGAGCCGCCCCAACTACAGTGTCGCCTCTCTTTCACTCGGGTGCTAACTTCCATCATGCCGTCAACAAGATCACCGAGGGAAGCGCCTTTGTTCCACCGAGCTTTCATCATCTATGTCGTGGTCGAGGAAAAAGGAGCGGTTTCCGGACTTCTCGGCAAGATGAAGTTCCATACCGTCGACTTTCGAAGCATGAAGTTCCATACCGTCGGACTTCTCGGCATGATGAAGGTCCGTACCGCCGAGACTTCTTAGCATGAGGACCAAGACCGCCAACCTTCTCGTTTTGGATACGTGCCAACCTTGTGAAAGCATTATCTTTCGATATTCCCCGATTTCAAGCAAGGATCGTTTTAAGAATTTACACTGGAGAAATGAAAGAACCGCATATTGGAGGAATTGAGAATTACCGGACCGCATGCTTGCCTCTTGAGTCTCTCTCCTACTTGGGGACTGCAACTCTCAGCTCTGGTCTACCGGAAGTGGCAACCGGAAATGCTTCGTCAAGACGTCGAAGATAGTTCACCACGGGGATCTGTCACAACACTCTCGAGAATCCCCGGATAGCCATAAAGACAGAACGCAATCACGCCGAGCTCGTTTTCCAACTCGAGAAGACCACTCCGAAACCCACAAGTATAAAAGCATCTCGCATCCTTTCTCTCCTCCTTGTCCTGGGACTCTCGAATGCATCATAATTACTTTGTTCCGCATCGAGAGTTACCGTAAGAAAGACTTCTTATTTGGGTTCATTAATGCGACTACACTTTGTGTGAGTGGAAATACGCCACCGAGAAATGAAGGTGATCAAGCCCGCGGTGTCTTTCCTAATTTCGAGGGTCAGATGCCATGACCGCATCGAGGATTTGTGCTTTGGTCAAATTGTCCTTAATGCCCTTGTTACTCAACATGCGTCTCATCCATCCCTCATAAGAACCCAAGTGGAGCATGGCAAATCTTGAAGTCAATAGGAGAAGGCGGAGTTCCTTTGGAGACAAAATCTCATCACAAGTGCTAAGAAGAAAATGGGCCGCATCCATATTTTAGAATCGGAAAGCAAGACTATCTTATGAGAAGGATGCTTCCTAATATTTGGAAAAGACGAGGTGAACAACTCATCATTGATGTTCGGCATATCCTTGAAGCTGTCAACACTTCCCGACTTGGCACCGGATTATCTTCGGGAGACATATTGATAGGAGTTCTCTTCTTTCTACGCGATGAGATAAAAGACGGGAGTTAGAACTTGTATGAAAGCACATGAGAAGTGTAGTCACACACGGCAAGACACAACTCACGAGCGGAGCATGCAATGGCCGGTCCAAATACCATTCAAATCAGGCACAAAATTCCAGTCGATTTTCTGCTGTATTGACTTCAAGCGATAACTTTCAAGTCGGTATAAGTTTCAAATTTCAGTCAAGCATATGTGAATAAGACCCACGTTAGGCATATACGGCGGGCCCGCATTCATCCGCATACATCACAATACGATTTTCTTTATTCATGGGAATCGTGTCTACGGGATTCAAGTCAAATGGTGGGGAAGCTAAGCATGCATATGTCTTACAAAAGGTATTTACCTAACAAAACTAGGTTTGACCGTTAAAAAAAAAAAAAAAAAAAAAAAAAAAAAAGAGCGAAACCTACTGAGTAGGACGGAGAGCAACTCCGGCGGACGGCGGCGGTTTTCGGCAACAATTCCGGCGGCAACCAGAATCGACGGAGAAAGGTTGCGGACGAGAACAAAAGAAGAAAGAGAAAATTCGTGAGAGAAAAGAAAAGGGGTTTGGCTTCTTTTATAGACAAAAATTAGAAGAATCCCAATGAAACAAGGATTCCTCTTTTGTTTGGTTTCCTCCGATTCAAATACCCAAAGAAAGAAACCGCCCACCAGGGATTCCATAAAAGCGTGGCGTGGAAAACTAGCGGTCGACCGACACTCTTCCGGGTAAACTCCTTTTACCTTGTCTTTCTCATGTATGCATGTCACCATCTCATGCCTACCACACAATAATGTGTAGGCGGTGGGACTTAATGTTGATGGTGGATTTTCGTTTAAGGTTAAAATTGACGAAAAATCATGCGCTCGACATCTTGTAAAAGATAAAGCCATTTATAAGTGTTGGATATTCCCTCACTTAATTCACCAAGAATGGATCATGTAGCAACAATCCTTCTTGTGAATTTCATATCACCTTGTATTTCTTTCGCACCACCTCTTCTTGTATGCTCCTAGCTTTTCTTTAAGTTTATCGCTATGGTTTTGTTGGTCGCCTCCGCTTGTCCATTGCTCTTAGGATATATAGGAGCGGACTTGTTCTTCTGAATGTTGAAAGTATCAAACAAAATGTCGATGTTCTTTCCTTGCAAATGTTTTCCATTGTCTGAGACTATGGCGGCTGGTATTCCGAACCTGCATATGATTTGCTCAAACAAGAATTTAAAGACATCTGTGTCCCTGATTCTTGCCAAAGGCTTTGCTTCCACCTAGGGGTGTCAATGGTTCCGGGTCCTCCCGGGTATTACTAGGCCCGGACCCTACTTATAAAGGTCGGGTCCGGTTCCTAGTGGTTCCGGGTCCGGTTCCCAAATTTGTGGACCCAGAACCGGACCCATTTAAAAACTCGGGTACCCATTGGGTATTAAGAAAACTATAAAAAAAAGTCTCAAAAACTTAATATCTTTCTCTTTTTGGGTTGGATCTAAATTATTTTTATAAAAAATTATTATTATTTCTTTATTAATGTACTAAATAAAGATTAAGTATAAGAAAAAAATGAAAAATGAAAAAAAAAAATCAAAGCGAAAACTAACGAAATACTTGTAATTTTGCTAAAAACATGAATAAAAGAATAAATAACCGGGTACCCGATACCCGCGGGTACCTAATGGGTATTACCCGTTTGGACCCGTTTATATTCGGGTCCAATCGGGTAATTACCCGTCGGGTCCTAAGTTGTTAATGGGTCCAACTTTAGGACTCGGAACCGGACCCAAATCTACCGGGTCCGGTTCCGGGTAATGGGTACCCATTGACAACCCTACTTCCACCCACTTGGTGAAGTAATCTGTAGCCATAATAAGGTGTTTTATTTTTGAGGTTCCCTCTATCAAGGGTCCAACAATATCAACCCCCATTTGACAAATGGCCAAGGGCTGATCACTGAGTTAAGCTCCGTTGTTGGTGCTTTGATTTTCTTGGAAAAGCGTTGGCATCTTTCACATCGCTTAGCTACGTTCTTTGAATCTTCGTCCATGGTTAGCCAGTAGTATCCTTGCATTTTGGATTTGACCGCCAAGGATCTTCTTCCACTATGGTTGTCGGCGTCTCCGTTGTGTATGTCGTGGAGTATTCTTCTTCCTTCGGTTCGTGAGAGGCACCACATTAGGGGTCCGAGGAATGATCTCCTATAAAATACTCCGTCATGAAGATTATACATTGCTGCTTTTGATTCGAGTTTCCGAGCTTTATTAACATCGACTGGTAAGGTACCTTTACTGGTGGATTGGAATTCTCCAGTCATCTTCCACTTCATTTTTGTTGCTTTCGTCTGACATGGATTGGTCTTTGTCATACTCTTCAGCTTCGTCATCTAATTCTTTTATTTCTTCGTTTGTTTCTCCTTTATCTGCTTCTCTCATGGATCGAGTTTGAACAGCCAAAGCCTCATCAGCACCAGAGATGGTTCCTTCTATCGAAGGTTCATATATCCTTCCAATTTGCACGACTGTGGTATTTCTATCTTTTAGCATAGAAGATATGAATGCTAAGGCATCTGCATGTTTGTTATCTTTTCGACATACATGCCTGAATGTTACGTTGCTTATTTTGGACGCATGTTCCTGAGCTAATTTTAAGTACGAAGATAGCACTGGATCCAAAGTTTGGTATTTGAGTTCGATTTGTCTAATGACCAACTGTGAGTCACTAGTCAACCGAACATCGGATAAGCCTATTATTTTGGGGTAAAAACTGATTATGTTGTTTTTGGTAAATTTGGGTGTGTTGATGAGAAAAGAATTCAAACCCTAAATAAATGTACTGCACATGAGTACTTTTAGATTCGAGAGATCAATCTGTAAGACTCTGGCCTAAACCAAGAAATGGCTGTTCCAGATTCAATTCGATCACAAAGTGAAGGAGAAGGGTTGATCTTAGGGAGGGAAGCGAAGAAATTGTTTGACATCAAAATGTTGAATTATGAAGGTGTGGTTGTTTTATGACTTGTATCAGAATGTGGAACTGTCTTGCAGAATGTAAGCTTATCAGTTCTTGGTATTTTCTGGATACTTGTGTTGATCACTTGTGTTCTTATACAAGTCATGTTCGAACGCACCCTGATCTTGTAGGAAGTGGAGGCAGTTAGGTAGTGGAGAAGTGGGGTTGTGCAAAAGGTGGTGATCATCACGTTTCCATTATGAGGAAGACTGGTCACCCTTTCACCCACTACTCTCATTGCTGTTAACCATCCGTCCTTTCCTGACACTTTCTCGTAATGGGCGTGTTGCACGCCGCACGCTATAAACCGCCAGACCAATACCCAGTGAGCATCCCCCAATTTGTGACATGTTTGATGTCTCGAGTAAATGGGTCAAGTCGTGAGACTTGCCGCTAAAACCAGCACATAGTGCTTTTAGGTCAAATAACAAAATTATTTGTGGAATCAATATTTATAAAACATTGTTTATAATCGATGTATATAAAGCATCACTTTTAAACAAGCAGCTGAAAATAATCGATGTTCATGAAGCATCATTGTTTCCGAGCTCGTTCAAGTTAGTCGCGGAGCTTAGTGTTTTAAAAGGAGCGTGACCGCCTTCTTTCAGGGAGTCGACAGGAGCTACGCACGCATTCCAAGGAGTGGTCGGTCAGCCCTCTAAGAGAGTGGCGACTGGTAGCCATTCTAAAATCCTATCGGTCGATCCAGGTTAGATCTGGACCGCTTAAATCGGCTAGCCAAGTTGAGTGGCTGAGACGATTTGCGGCAGTTAATGACTGTTGTTAAATCATACAAGTAGCGCGAATGGCCACTTTTGAGTGATCGTTTGGGAACCCTATGAACGAGCCATGACTTGGCCGATCGTTCCCTGTGAAGGAGGGATGTCCGGTGATCGCGGCATTACCCTGTCGGTCTCCTAAAAATAAATCTAGACCATCTGACTAGGCTAGAGAAGTTGGATGCACGAGACGATTTCCGAAACAACGCGTTCACCCTAGTTTGAGCAAACAATTTGATGCACTCTTGGATTGCCGTGGGCAGGTCGATCGACCAGGGATGGAGCTGGGTCGTCGGTGAACACGCTAGCACCTCTTTGATCATTCGAAGGAAGATCTAGACCGTCCAAGTAGGCTAGCTAAGTTGGGCGGATGTGATGAATCTGAGACCGTTATGGTCGGTCGTAGCTCGTTTGAGCTCGTCCTTCAACAGCGCAATCACCCTGGTTCTGGCTAGCGATCATGGGTGTTGCGTGTGAACTAAAGGGATTCCGATCGGCTAGGGTGCTAGTGGGCCCGCCGATGGACATCATGGAGATTGCCTAGTTCCGCTGGGAAGAGGCTAAGCTTGTTGAATCGACTGGCCAAATGGTGTTACCGTGATTGCTTTTTAAGACTGATATGGAAAGTCTAGGTTTTCCTTAAGGAATTTAAGCGAGTCGATCGTGCTAACTTTTAATTAAAAGAGCATTGACATGGAAATCTCTTTATTAGAGAGTGGTGTAGCTCGCGTGAGTGTTTTCATGCATATCTCAATACTGACACTTCGGGAGATTCGTGCTACTCCGCTGCGAGTGAACACTAACCGTCATGTCATGCCAATATTGAGAGTTTAGCTGGGGAACATATCATAGGAAAATACTAGGCGGGCAATGCATTAGTGAATAATACTGGTGCAAGATAAAATTTAATGAATATTTGGGATGTTGCTACATGCGCCATTCTGAATAAATTTTATATACACAGATATATTGAATTGCTCAATACATATATGAGCGAAGAGGCTTAGGCACTCATCACTTTTAAATGGCTCCATTTCATTAGTGAATAATGCAACTAGGAGCTTAAATAATCATTAGGCTCTATACTAGTGAACAATTCATCTAGGAGCTTGAGTTTCAATACAATATGAAGAGCGGCATAGGCACTCATCAGATTTTGATATATTCTTCAAATTCCTTGCGGAATATAGACATATAAAAGTATACTACTTCTTATGCCGGGTCAGTTAGACAGACTTTTACAGTTTTCACCCTAAACTAAAAACCACCACCAACATTAAGTCCCCTGCTTAGCACGTAACAGTGACATTGTTGCGGGGTAAGCACTAGATGGTGACAGACGAAAAACAAAACCAATAATATGAAGTAGATATATGTTACCAAAGGGATATCGGTTGGTTTGAACTTCCTTGGCAGTCGTACTGGTGAAGCAGCTTTCAATCAGGGATACTAACAAATTACCGCTCTTGCTCATCAGTGGTAGGAAAAAGAAAGCGGCATGTCCGGTCAACCCATATTCGTGTACGCCAACCAACGGCAAGGTAAGTTCATCCCGTCTTCGTATTTTAAATGTGAGTGCAATATCCACGTTTAACTCGATGTGATTTACTTTCTTTGTTAGCAGCGGTAGAGCAAGTATCAACAGCAACAAAGCAATCTCCAATGGTTATGATCAACAGTAATGCAAGCAAGGAAAACTCAAGGAAGGTGCTCTCCTCTCTTTTGCACATATAGCCACCCAACAATAACTAGGGGCATAAATTTTTTTTCTAGTTGGATAAGATGTCACCTGGGGATATTTCCGCTGCTAAGCCAAGGGGCATTAATGATTCCAAATACATGCCAAATATGTATGATGACTTCTTCTAAGTGTCCTATACAACTTTTATGACTCATCTTAATCACGTGACGACTCTTCTTCCTGGACCAGAGGGTGTAGAAGTTGTACCATCGATCTTCTCCGAAATGTGTAATAAAGTTCTGTCTCCAGAAGAATGAGCATCCAGCCTCTCCAGTGAATTTCAAAATTTGCCAAACTCCATTGTGATCGATTGCAAGAGACCTTGCCTTTAAGTTGTTTGGTGGGCGCATGAGTGGTATTCTCTAGATAAGGTGGATGCAGTCTCCAGGAGAAATAGTTCTATCAGAGAGGATTGCAGGTGGCCCTCGAGCAGCTACAGTGATCTTCAATTCTTCGGATCTACGTGTATGTACATGTTTTGCTTTGTTTAACTGGCTGAATTTTCTGGATAACTTTGAACTAATCTTGCTCAACTTCTTTCGTAGTTTTAGTGCTTTGAGAAGATGAACGCCTTTTTTGGATTACACTAGCTACAGATATCCGGGATGATATTGCAGGAAGGATCGAGAGATAATCCAGGGATGGAGGCGACCGACTATGTTGAGGATGTGACTGCGCCCTCGACCCTCAATTTGATCTCTTGTAAATCGTGTGTTAATTGGAGGGTTCAGCGTGTCAGCGAAGCATGCTGAGTTCTACGCACGAATATGGAAGAAGTATGGACATATTTCCACGACCAAATGTGTGGTATGATCAGGCACGCTGCTTCTGCATGAGTGATTGAAAATCGGGAGTATCATCAAGACATATGTGTAGACTTCGGATTTAATATTTCCTGGTTATGTAAATGGATTTCCAAAATCCGAAATTCGCGAACTGAAATGGATAGGCTTCCTTCCATGAATCTCATTAATCATAAATCGGGAATTGAGAAACTGTCTCTGGAGTTGAAGTTGAAGCAGGCTGCTCTTCGGGGTAGGAAAAGTGTTTTCTCTAAAAAAGATGAATTGTTGCTGAATGATTTCCCCTGAATGCCTTTATTTCCTTCCCAGGACTTTTCCCTTTAGGTGTTTTGGAAAGATGGGACGTTCCTTTGTGGTTTGATTTGGTTTTGAACAGGTAGGCGGTTGCTCTTGAAAGAATAAAGGTTTTTGTTTTGTGAAAGAAATGGTGTTTCACTGAAATCTTAACTATGAATGCAAATTGGTGCAAACAGTTTGGATGAAAACAAAGGAAATACTAGGAAAATGACAATATAATGTTTCAGGCACTGACGGGAGTATCTAGTGTGTATTGCTACTCCTCCCAGCTTGTCAGTACCAAGGAGCTTGCAATAGTCACCTTGTATGATTCCGGAAACTGGGTAAGGATCCTGCTACTTGACCTCCAGACTTCTTTTCCTCAATCGAGACTTATTCTAAACATTTGATAAAATATTGACAGGGACCAGCTTCCTCTTCACATCGCCTAGTCGTTGTTGGGTTGACGATCGGATCAAGTCCCCAGTTCTTGATGAGATGAGAATTAATCGACTGTAAAAGAGGTTGTTCGATAAGACTTACTCGTGCGTTGAGCCTCTAGATGTACGATATGGCGCTTTTGGACTTCCCTTCGTAGTCCCTGACTGCGTCAATTAACGCTTTTCCCAACTCGACATCTCTAAGATAAGCAGTGGTTAAGAGTCCCCAGCCGCTTATGCCAATCATGTCTTCCAGAAGAGATTTAGGCTTGGGGGAAGCTTCATCGATCGAAGGTAGTCGCTTGCCCGATACAACACAATTTAGAGAGGCAAAGATATCTTGAAGTTGTGCCTTGGAAAAACATAGAATTTCACACAAATGTTTTATGGTTGACTGTACAGTTTTGTAGACGGAGTCCCCAGAAAGCATGCAATTGCTTCTAATAGGAAGATGGTCTTTGCATACTCCTTCAGTGCCTAGTTGAAGTTCCCCTGAATCGATCTTCTCCTAGAAGATGTGCTTCAATTTGTTGCAGTTACTTGTAGGATGGTTGACAAACCTATGGAAGCGGCAATACTTGGGATCTTCCATTTCTTATTTGGTTGGAGGACGTCTGACACGAGGTAGCTTGATGACGTCATCTTGTATCCAGACCTCCAAGAGTTCAATCACTTCTTCCACTGGAAAGGGAAAATCTGGGAATGGTGAAGTCTCATTTGACCTATGTGAAATGGGAGTCGGACGCTTAGATTGTTGATAGTTGTTCCCCAGATGCTTTGTCTTTTCACCCTCACTAGTGATTAATTGGAGGTTGGATCTTTTATTGGAAGGACGCCTGCTTTCCTGAAAATCTTTACGAGCTTCTTCATTCTTTTCATCGCAAGGACTCTGATGAGGACGTGATAAATTCCACGAGTCTTCTTTCTTAGTTTGAGGAAACATCTCTTGATCAGGGATATGAATCTTAGAAGAAGGACTACTATCATCAGTATTGATCCAAAATGAATTGTTGATAGTGCCTCCTCCAGAGTGAATATGTGTTGGCTCCTTTGATAGTTGATCCGTGAGGACTTTCAAAAGCGTAAGTACTTCGTCCTGCGTCTTGAAAATAGTAGCTTGATTCCTGACAATATCGTTCAGGATTTTCATCGAATCGTGAATAGTTGATAAATATTGAGACTTCGTAATCTCGACAAGGGTTTTGAATGAAATGACGGATTCAGGAATAACATGTGAAGTATTGTTGGTACTAGGAGAAGTAAAATTGGGATTGAGGGTTTCTCAACCATTCCTAAGATCAACCATCTTGAAAAATTTAGGAAATCGAAAATGAAATTGAGAGATTGGCTTTGCAACTGAGAGATTAATCTCACACTGTGGTCGCCAGTTGTTTTGGGGTAAAAACTGATTCTGCTTTTTTTAGTAAATTTGGTGTGTTGATGAGAAACGAATTCAAACCCTAAATAAATGTACTGCACATGAGTACTTTTAGATTTGAGAGATCAATCTGTAAGACTCTGGCCTAAACCAAGAAATGGCCGTTCCAGATTCAATTCGGTCACAAAGTGAAGGAGAAGGGTTGATCTTAGGGATGGAAGCGAAGAAAGTGTTTGAGATCAAAATGTTGAATTATGAAGGTGTGGCTATTTTATGACTTGTATCGGAATGTGGAACTGGCTTGCAGAATGTAAGCTTATCAGTTCTTGGTGTTTTCTGGATACTTGTGTTGATCACTTGTGTTCTGTTGAAATAGGTTGAAATCCTATTTATAGAAGTCATGTTTGAACGCACCCTGATCTCGTAGGAAGTGGAGGCAGTTAGGTAGTGGAGAAGTGGGGTTGTGCAAAAAGTGGTGATCATCACGTTTCCATTATGAGGGAAGACTGGTCACCCTTTCACCCAATACTCTCATTGTTGTTAACCATCCGTCCTTTCCTGACACTTTCTCGTAATGGGTGCGTTGCACGCCGCACGCTGTAAACTGCGACCAATACCCCAGTGAGCATCCCCCAATTTGTGACATGTTTGATGTCTCGAGTAAATGGGTCAAGTCGTGATACTTGCCGCTAAAACAGTACATAGTGCTTTTAGGTCAAATAACAAAATTATTTATGGAATCAATATTTATAAAACATCGCTTATAATCGATGTATATAAAGCATCGCTTTTAAAGAAGCAGCTGAAAATAATCGATGTTCATGAAGCATCATTGTTTCCAAGCTCGTCTAAGTTAGTCGCGGAGCTTAGTGTCTTAAAAGGAGCGTGACCGCCTTCTTTCAGGGAGTTGGTAGGAGCTACGCACACATCCCATGGAGTGGTCGGCCAGGCCCTATAGGAGAGTGGCGACTGGTAGCCATTCTAAAATCCTATCGGTCGATCCAACTTAGATCTGGACCGCATAAATCGGCTAGCCAAGTTGAGTGGGTGAGACGATTTGCGGAAGTTAATGACTGATGTTGAATCATACAAGTAGCGCGAATGGCCAGTTTTGAGTGATCCTTTGGGAACCCTATGAACGAGTCATGACTTGGCCGATCATTCCCTGTGAATGAGGGATGGCCAGTGATCGCGGCATCACCCTGTCGGTCTCCTGAAAATAAATCTAGACCATCCGACTAGGCTAGCGAAGTTGGATGAACGAGACGATTTGCGACATTAGCACGCTGCCTGATAGGTGTCTAAAACACCTAATTTACTATCTAGTAGTTACGCTTTCTTTGCTATTTTTCGTGTAAATTATGTATCTTATGTGTGCTTTTGAGTTTATTAGGTGCAATGGAGTCATTTGGAGCAAAAAGATCAATTGGAACTCGTTCAAATACAAGAGTTCTACTTTTCATTGTGTAGAGGACGAGAAGATGAAGACAATGCCGAAAGAATGGAGTCATTCCGAGTTCGTATGAAGAAGTTATGAGCAAAACAAGACTCAGAAGCAAAAAGGGCAAACTTGTCATTTCATAAAGGGCGAAGACTATTTGGAGTTCAGAGGTGGTTAAGGGGCTCTCATTCAGGGTACCCCTTATTACTCATCAGTGGGTGTTACTAACACTGGGTATTAGCCCTTATCCAGAGGATGGTTATGCTGGATAGCACCCAGTTGGGTCGGTCCTATCCATGGCCCAGATCCGGATCCAAACCCGAAATCGGATCCAGACCCATTTCACGACCTAACCCTATGTGTCTCTCATTCTTCATTTTCATTCTTCCCAAACGAGATTGAGAAAGAGAGGCGATTGACGAGCTCATGAAACAGATTTGAAATTGGCTGAAATTGAATTAGAGAACTGAGGAGTCGATTTTGTTCCACTGATGTTGCTGATTGAATCGAGTACCAGGAAAGAGAGGAAGAAATGATGTTGATACAGTGAAGAATCGAAGAACTCGAGAAGGATTCTGCTCAAATACGCAGGGTTATGTGATTGATGAATTGGTTGTGTCTGAATTGAAGTTAGGGTTCTGAGATGGGGTGAAATGTCAAGAAGCTCAGGAAGATTGACAAAGTTTAGAGGAATGGGTTCCGTTCAAATTTATGATAGAAGCCATAATGAGGAGATGTTGCTGTTAAGGGTTGTGTTCAATTGCTCAGTTGGGGTTTTGAACAAGAAATGTTACTCTGTGGTGTTGATTTATTTTAGGAAATTGTATGAAGAAGATTGGTTGAACTCGAATTCGAGTTTGGATCGATTATGAATTCTGAATATGGGGTAATGAATTGTTGCTGTCTCTGTTACTGATTCACAGAAGTGATGGTGTCAGGTGAAGAGCTAGAGCAGATTATAGGTGCAAGTGATGATGGGTATGGCAGAGAGGATCAAATCTGCTGGAATTGCTGGCTTTGAGATGTAGACAATGAAGATGAAGTTGTGTTGCTCTTGGTGTTGATACAGGGGAGTTGAGCTGAATGAAATTATCTTGGTGGTGATTTGATAGAGATGCGAGGTTCAATGGTCTGTAAGATGGAGGAGATGTGATGAGTTCGGAGACTCGACTCAAAGGAAATTAGAGATGGGTTCATATTTCCGTTGAGAATTTGTCAAGGAAAGGATGAACTGTGGGGGAGATTATGTGTGTTATTGCTGCCATGGAAATGAAATGTGTTTTGCAGGGATTACTATGTTTGATTCTGTTAATGGAGCAGCTGTAGTTGAACGCCTGAGTTGAAATCGTGGGAGGTTGTAGAATGCTTGAATGTTGCAGCTTAAGGAATCGTGTATGGCTGAGCAATGGAATGGCTAATCTGTGGTTCAATGATGTTGCAGAAATTAGAAGAACAAGGAGAGGTTGGCAGCTTGGATGTGTTTCCAGAGCTGGTGTTGCTCTGAAGTTGCAGCTGCAATGTAGGAGTGTCACAGCAGGGGATGGCTTCATGGGTTTGAGGTGTTATGGCTTATTCACTGTTGGAGTTAAAGGAGCAGTAGTGCTTGCAAGTGCAAGGTGGTGTTAGCTCAAGGTGCTGTTGTTAAGGACTGGTGCAATGGAATAGATTGTGCAGAGGGTGATGTGCACATGGAGAAGATGCTGCTGGATTTAAGAAACAAGGGTCTGGTGCTCAGGTTATGCTGTGGAATTGAATGAGGGTTTGATGATGCAAAAGTGATTCAAGGAGAATGACTCAGGGAATGCAGTGATGTGCTATTGTGGGAATTTTGTGGGATTGTTGTGGTTGGGGTGCAGCATTGGTTTGAAATTAAGCTCACCTGAGTTAGTTTGCAATACAGAAGTGGGCAGTTTTCTGTGGCCAGGGCTGCCAATTGTTGCTGCAAGGGATTTATGGCAGTGAATGGGATATTGAGGTTGAGAACTGGTGGAGTTCAGATGCTGCAATGCAAATGAAGCTAATGATTGTGCTGCAGTTTTCAAATGCAGTAGTGGAATGGCTTAGCAGGGAAGACAGCCATCATGGCTGGAAGAAGCACAGCATCAGGCCTGTGCAAGACTGCAAATGGCCTAGGCCAAGGTGACTCAGGCTTGACTCATCTGACAGACCCTGACTCACCTTGATACAGACCCTGACTCACCTTGATCCAGACCCTGAATCACCTGACTGGTTCTGGCTGACTCTCCCTGAATCGGTTTGACTCAGTCTGACCGAGTTGACCCGCTGAGTTGGACCGTTGACTCACTGAACCGTTGACCAGGGCCGGTCACCGAGACATTTTCCGGCCGATTTCCGGCCATAATACCAGTTTTCCGGCGAGCGTTTTTGGGACAAAATTTCTACACGGGTTTCTCTCCATCGTGGGCCGTGTGAATTTCCAACTAATGGACTTTGAAGACAAAACCTAGTTTTGGAAGGAGTGGAGCTATATAAAGAGAAGACTTTTATTATCTATGGATGATCTATCTACCACGTTTTATTATTATCTCTACTTTATTCTAGGGTTTAGAACCATGAAGTTTCTTCTCTTTCTTCTTGTTATGAACTCCATGAATATGAGTACCTAAGTTTATTATTGGTTATGGAATAGTTGGATTTCACAAAGCATGATTCTTTGATTCAATATATTAGTTTTGTCTCATATTTATCGTTTACAATTCTCTGAAAATATTGTTTTATGATTGATTGATTGTTTTGACAAGTTGCAAATTGGTAGAACTTCAAATCACATCTATTGCTAGTTTAGGGTTTATTATACGCAAAAGTGATATTCCTTGGATACAAGTAGCATAATATGATTATAGTTTGTAGTGATATATTCTTATGATCATATGTGAATCGTAACCTTTGTTAAATTGAATTAGTGCGCTTTCCACGTTCAATTGCTTTGATTGGCCCTGATTTCATAGAACTTAACGCATCTAGGGAATTAAACTTGATTAGTGCTTTTACACGTTAGGTTGTTCCTTTAGGTAGAATTCATATTCGCATCTTTTAATGTGTTTGTTGATGACATGAGGAGATTTGCGGGATATTCTTGCGATCAAGGTATTCTAGGGTCTTTGATAAAAGTTGAGATTAAATATCAATTCTAGTTATTGTGTGAAAACATGTTTGTGAATGAAAACGAAATACATGACCAATACTTTCTTATCCTTGATTTTATTTGGTTACTTTTCTTTAGTTGCTTTTATTTAGTTTATTATAATCACAAAACTACCGGTGTTATTTATAGGGAACCGAAACAATTTGACAACCTAGACCTCTCTGTGGGATCGATCCTTTCTTGCCCTTGCTATATTTATATTTTGAGTAGTAAGAAAGTGTAATTTATTTTTGACGCTTACGACAGCGATCACTGCCACAACGCAACTTTAGGGTTTCCGAAACAGCGCGTTCACCCTAGTTTGAGCAAACGATTTGATGCACTCTTGGCTTGCCGTGGGCAGGTCGATCGACCAGGGATGGAGCTGGGTCGTCGGTGAACACGCCAGCACCTCTTTGATCATTAGAAGGAAGATATAGACCGTCCAACTAGGCTAGCTAAGTTGGGCGGATGTGATGAATCTGAGACCGTTATGGTCGGACTTAGCTTGTTTGAGCTCCTCCTTCAACATCGCAATCACCCTGGTTCTGGCTAGCGATCAGAGGTGTTGCGTGTGAAATAAAGGGATTCCGATCGGCTGGGGTGCTAGTGGGCCCGCCGATGGACATCATGGAGATTGCCTAGTTCCGCTGGGAATAGGTTAAGCTTGTTGAATCGACTGGCCAAATAGTATGACCGTGATTGCTTTTTAAGACTGACATGGACAGTCTAGGTTTTCCTTAGGTAGTTTAAGCGCGTCGATCGTGCTAACTTTTAATTAAAAGCGCGTTGACGCGGAAATCTCTTTATTAGAGAGTGGTGTAGCTCGCGTGAGTGTTTTCATGCAGATCTCAATACTGAAACTTCGGGAGATTCGTGCTCCTCCGCTGCGATTCGTCATGTCATGCCAATATTGAGAGTTCAGCTGGGGAACATAGCATAGGAAAATACTATGCAGGCAATGCATTAGTGAATAATGCTGGAGCAAGATAAAATTTATAGAATATTTGGGATTGTTGCTCATGCACCATTCTGAATAAATTTTATATACACAGATATATTGAATTGCTCAATACATATATGAGTGAAGAGGCTTATGCACTCATCACTTTTAAATGGCTCCATTTCATTAGTGAATAATGCAACTAGGAGCTTAAATACTCATTAAGCTCTATACTAGTGAACAATTCATCTAGGAGCTTGAGTTTCAATACAATATGAAGAGCGGCATATGCACTCTTCAGATTTTGATATATTCTTCAAATTCCTTGCGGAATATAGACATATCAAAGTCTACTACTTCTAATGTTGAGCGCCCTAAACTTAAAACCACCATCAACACCTAGCTCTCGTGCCAAGCGTAAACCGTGTATGACCGCCTCATATTCTGTGATGTTATTGGTGTATTGTTCGAATTCTAACCTGAATGCGTAGATGAGTCGGTGTCCGGTAGGGGTTGTTATTACAATCCCTTTGCCTACGCCTTCTCCATTTGAGGAGCCATCTACGAATACTTACCATATTTGTGAATTCTAAGTTCTAGCAGATCCTCCAGTTCTTGCTTGTCTTCCTCCATTCCTGGGATGTCGTCTATTTCCGCCTCGTCGCTGAGAGGTAGGTCTTCTATAAAGCATGCTAAGATTTGTGATTTCTCAGCTTTCCTTGTTTCAAAGATTATGTGGAATTATTTTATCATGGCATTCCATTTTTCTACCCTTCCAATTTTCTCCGTGCTATCGAGGATTTGACCTATCTAAGCCTTTGTGAAGACTCGGATGGTATGTGCATCGAAATATACTCTTAGTTTTTGTGTTTCCACTACTAAGGCATATATAAGTTATTCCACCTTGGTGTAGTTACGCTCCGCTGAACTAAGTGTTTTGTTGATGTGGTAGATGGGTTTTTCTCCTTGGCCTTGGTCTCGTACCAGTACTACGCTTACAGCGTAGCTTGTTGCTGCTAAGTACAGAGTGAGTATTTCTCCTGGCTTCAGTTTTTGTAAGTTAGGTACTGAGGCCAAGTATTCCTTGATTTTTTGGAAAGCTTGCTCGCATTCTGTGATCCATGTGAATATGCTTCCTTTCCTTTGTGTATCGAAAAATGCTTTATCTTTTGTACTCCTTTTTAGCATTTTTGGAGATGGCATCTCCATTACTGCTCTGACCCTTTCGGGGTCTACTTCTATTCCTCTCTTAGTTACCAAATACCCTAGGAATTTTCCTGAGGTTACTCCGAACGTGCATTTCTCCGGATTTACTTTCATGTGAAAGTTTCTCATAGCTTCGAATATCTCCCTTAGATCTGATAAGTGGTTTTTTGCCTCTTTGCTTTTGACAAGCATGTCATCCACGTATACTTCCAGTATCCTGCCTATCCATGGCTTAAAGATTTTGTCTACCAATCGCTGGTATGTTGCGCCCGCGTTCTTTAGTCCAAAAGGTATCCGTGTATAGCAATACAAGCCTCGTGGGGTAAAGAACGCAGTATGCTCCTGGTCTTCTTCTGCAAGGGAGATTTGGTTGTAACCAGAATAACCGTCCATGAAGGATAGTCTCTGGTGACCTTCGGTTGCATTGACCAGTTGGTTAATATTTGGTAGCGGGTAGCTGTCCTTAGGGCATGCCGCTGCTTGAGTGGTGCCATTTATGGTTTGAGCCGAAGGTGGTGGGAGACCAAATTCGGGTCAATCCCTGGCATGTCTTCCATTGACCATGCAAAGACATCTGCGTAGTCCCTGAGTAGCCTTTGTAGTTACATCTCCTCATCCTATTCTAGTAAAGTTCCGATGTTGATCATCTTTGGCTCCGTCTCCGTTCCGATGTTGATTTTCTTTGTTGGTTCCACCGGTGAAAACGTTGGTTTCTAAGGTTGTAGAGAAGTGCATTTCTGTAATTGTTATTTAGCAGAAGTGTCTGATACCGGGGTGGCGGAGGTGCTTCCTTCTTGAGCTGAGGGGGCTCGGGTACTTTGAAGCCTCCATCTTTTACTTCATTGGCATTCGCCTTTCACCTTTTCCTTTCGTGTTGCTATGCAGCAACTCTTTCTTCGTTGAGTCTGACCTCTGCTAGGTTGCATAACCTTGCGTATTGTTGATCACCTTTGATTTCTATTTCACCCATGGGTGTAGGGAATATAAGGTACTGATGATAGGTCGAAGTTGTTCCTCTTAATCGATGAACCCAGAGTCGTCCCATAATGACGTTGTAGGGTGAAGGTGCTTCCACCACACAGAACCTTGTATTGGTCACCAAGGGTCATACGCGTACCTGCAAGATAATTCCTCCTTTTGGTCTAAAGACTGCTTTATTGAAACCGTATATTTTGCAAGTGGATGAATCTATTTGCACAGCTGTTAAACCCATACGTAAGTAGGGTTCGTAGAATAATACGTTTAACGAGCTGCCCCCATCAATGAGGACCTTCGTAACGTTCCATCCATGTATTGGAAGAGTGATCACAAGTGGGTCGTTGTGCATCTCGACTTCCTGATTGACGTCTCTTGTTGAGAATGCTAATGGCGTAGCCATCCATTCTTCCCAAGTGCTAGTAGGTGGTACACTTAGTTGCACACCTCGTGGGCTTCTAGATTTCTTCTGTTCCGAGCCAACTCAAGGATATCTTCGAGTAGCTCATCCTGGCCTCCGTTGGAGAATGTGATCATGTTGATGTATTTGCCGTCCTGAGGTAATTCTACCCTTTTCTTGGGGACTGCCTCAGTATCTGCTGGTTGTATTTGCACGTATTCCATGAATTTTCCTTCGTCTATGAACATTTGAATCGTGTTCCGTAGGTGATAGAATGTGTCAGTTGTATGCCCGTAGTACTGGTGGTATTCACAGTACTCCTTAGCATCATTTGTTTTATCCGGCTGCTTTCTCCTAGTATTGGGGTAGGGAAAACCAGGCTTCGCTCATTCCTTGCTTAAAATGTAGGAGAATGTGGTGTTCAACTTTGTATAGACTTTATCTACAAACTCTTCTCTTCCTTTTCCTCTGCCTGTGCCATCTCCGTATTTTTATCTTTTGTCCCGGGAGATGGTTCTGCCCCCAGCTTCGTTTTGCCTCTTAGGTATCTCTGGAATTGGTTCCAGAGAGTTCGTTCGTTGCGGAGCTGTTGTTGCCTTTGTTTATGCTCTGGGGTTATCCTTTTGGATTTATTCAAGTCTGATATAGCGATCCTGGACAACCCGAAGCTCGCCTTCGGAATCAAGGGCTCGGTTGTGAAGCTCCACGAAGATAGTTGAGGTTCTATCAAGTCCATACTTATAGCAATTAATGTTAATTTCTGGATTGACTTTCCCGATTGCTTGGCACGACTTTTGCCACATGTCTGTGTACTGCATTAATGTTTCCTGGGGTTCGATAGGTAAAGCAAATAGCCTATCTAACCCTGCCTTTGTTGATTTGTTATACATGTATGTTTCCAAGAACACCGTAGACAATTGCTCAAAAGAGTCAATTGAGTTTGCTGGTAAATTATCATACCACGCCAATGTTGATCCCGTCAAGCTTGCAGGGAAGTACCTATAGAGTACTATCTCATCTCTTTCCCAATGGTAAAGGACACGAGTGTAGTACCGTAGGTGGGATGCGGGATCTGAGGTACCATTGTATGCCTGGAACGTAGGTACTGGGCATTTCTGAGGGATAGGCTCCCTCAAAATGCGAAAAGACATCGGAGATGTTGTCTCTTCTTGGAGTACCTCTTCTAGCCTTGCTCCTGCGTGGCCAGTCTTCAATCCTTGTATTTCTTTTCTCATTTTCTCCATTTGTTCCATGACCATGCCCACATTGTGGGCATCTCTGGAAAATGTCTCGTCATAGTAGGATTGAGAGGGCTTGTAAGTTGGATCCACCTCGTCTGGATCATGTCGTGTTTTCCTATCTCCCCCCGGTGGGTTAGCCTTTGGTGGGTTCAGATCCCCCTTCGTCTTTCTGATATAGCTCCGTGCTCACGCCTCTTCAACGGAGGGTGAGTTTGGGAACCTTCGATCTGTATATCCAGCATATCCTTCAAGTTCTGGTTCTCCTGAGCCATCACGTGCATAGCATCCTCGTGCTTCTTGTTACAGAGTGGCAAAGCTGCTACTTGCGCTGCCATTTTTTCTTCATTGTGGATTCCACCACCCTGAGGAGTGTTGTCGGCCGGATCCTCAGAGTCATCCACTCCTTCTTCTATGACCGGAGCATCAGGATCTAGCTGGATAGGAGTTAGGTTTCCCAACCCTCATCCCGTAGGAGCTAAGGTTCTGGTTAACCCATCGTTAGCCGCAGGTGGCTTCGTAACATTGGGACGCTATGGTAACGGTATGCCGTAAAGTGGTTGTGCTCCCGATGTTTGCCCCATCCCTTCAGCAGGGGTAGGTGGTTTGTTGGTAGCCGTTCTTCTTGCTATTTCGCTTTGTCCGTCCTCGGCTTCATTTCTTTGATTCACTTGAGATGGTTTGTGAGATCTTCCTCTCGTAACCGCTGGTCGTGAGCTTGTTGGTACATCACGTGGTTTCTGCATGCCTTTGGTCTTTGGTTATCCTGACGTCACAGAAAAAGTGGAAAAATCTGCTAGTTGGGTGCCTTCGTTAGAAGTAGCAATTAATGCTCTGACACAGAAGACGGCTAAGCAGCTTTTTCAGAAAAAGTAATGGAATGACGTCTGAAACGCTGGGTATTTAATTTCTTATGACACCCTTGGAAAAAACAACCTTAAATGTTGAAAACAATTTAAAAAGGTGTCAGATCTCCCAAGAAAAAAGGGTCATTAAATGTTTTGTACGATCTTTTGTCCTTCAAATTCTCACTGAGATTCCTTAGTGCTCAGAGGTACTCAGCTCCAAAGGATACTCTGTCGGAAAAAGTTGTTTTAGTACAAAACAAAAGTTTTAACGTTTTGTGAATGCGTTTTTGCAGAAAACTTTATAGATCTGTAAGATTGCAAGTCTTTAGAGGCTAAGAAATCAAAGAACTTACGGAAATAACGGATGAACAAATCACTAGAAAGTGAGATCCATCGCTGTTAAACTCAGATCTCTTCGTTAAAGAAGATGCGTAAGTTAAAAACTAACGGAACATAAAAACTCAAGCTGGTGAGAAAATCCTTCTAGCGCCAAACTGTGACTACTAATTTTCCCATAGTCTACGTAATGTATACAGCTCAGAGAATCAGATACTATGAAGTATTGATACCTTTGTCGAACTGGTAATGCTAAGTTGTAAAAGGTATTCAAGATCACAATAATAACGAAGAAAACAAATATAATGTAAATAGTACTAAGTTATCATGAGACACAAGAGATTATGTGGTTCGAATTTTGCCTACGTCCACGGGGTAATGAGTGATTGTTTGTATTAAGTTGTGGTGGTTACAAAGATCTTAAATGCTTCCCAAAGTAATAGAGAGAACTCAAGCTAAAGTTAATACTTAAGTTCTAACCATTAAAGAGGTATAAGCTTAAGACTAGATCTCCTTCTCCTAGATATTGAATGCCCTTTGTTTGTTGATGAAGCTTGGTATTTATAGCCCCTTCTGGTCCAGATATATTTTTGTTGTATTTGGGTCCGTCGTCCCCTGGTATACCTTCCGTACAAATGGTACCTTCGTTCACCGCTTGCTTTCTCCAATCGAACTCTGCCACCTCAGCTGACCCACGTTCCTTCGGGAACTTCCCATCCTCAGTACAGATTGTACCTTTGTTCACCGCTAACCTTCGCAGTCAGACGCTGCCACCTCATCTCTCTCCACGTGCTTTGGTTAAGCGTGTAGATAAGAGATTTGCGCATTTAATGCTGATTGGATATGTCATCTACCTATGTCCCTTCGCCAGCTACCTCTCTCTAGACTAGGCTCTACTTTTCCATCTTAGCCGTCGAGGTATCCCTTCTTGGGATAAGATAAAGTAGATATGCGAAGGTGTATCCTGCTACTCAGGTTCCTCTGTATAGCGAGGGCTACACAGTGTATCTTGCATGCGACCACTAGAACCGTGACACATGATCCGCGGAATATTGATATTCACAAGAGAAAAGGGTAGAGATTACTGGTACGTCGGCGAAAGCAATATTAGAGTTCCATTATTCAAGGCTAGAATCCAACATTTTCAGTTGATGTCACATTGGATTAGCACACATATATGCAATAAGATCTAAAAATATAATTACCTACTGGATTATACAATGATGATTCACCATATACCAACAATCTAAAGAGTTGAGGATCAACCCAAAAGACAGTATGCAAATATTTTAGTAGCCTCACACAATTATAACAAGACAGAAATTTAAGCGAGGATGTCAAAACAAATGAGCTACCCCCAAACCTGAATTTTACAGAGATATGACACTTATCAACAACTATCAGATCTTGAGGTACTTCATGCACAATTCCAAAGTCTAAATTTGACATGTTCAGGGATGGGCAAAGAAACATGAGGGGATTCCAGATATAGCCCCTCAATGACAGGATACTTAGTGGACAAAATGTCCAAAAGAATTTGAGATGAACATAACTCTAGCCCTATGTTGGGAACCGTCAACAACATGGATTTAGCATATTCTAAGGGAGCAATCTCCAGGTCAGAAGCAAGTCCATCAGTTTGTGACTTAGGTATGAAATCAGATGTGTTTAAGATATGCTCATTCTTAGGCTCACAAATATCACTACACAGTCTAGTTTTTCCCCAGTCGGAAATAAATAAATCATGCTCACTTTCATTGAACAAATCATCAAACCCCAATTCAGAAGCACGATCATCCAAACTTTTCATCTCAAGCATATGATCGTCAGAAGAAACATCAGATTGTGACTTAGGTAGGGAATTAGACATATTGAAATCATTTTCATGCATAGAATTATTAATGTCTATAGAAAATTCAACCTTTCCTAAGTCATACACAAGTTGTGTGTTATGCTCTTCTTCACAAGACAGCTGCACAAGCCCCAGATCAGTACCAAAATCATCCGAATTGCAATGAATATGAATATTAGAAGAAACTTTATTAATGTAGGTCTCTACACTATGGTCTAGCATTTCAGAGTCATGCGACTCCAAAATTGAATCTTCAAGAAGAACTAGCTCTTCTAACATCATAGCATCATCATAATAACATGCAAATTCTTCCCTATCACCATATTTGGGGTCCTCGGTCCACTCGTTCTCAAGATTTGAGTCATTATCAGTATCATTGTAACAGGGATTTATATTGCAAGTCTGCGGGTAGGGATGATTATCTTGCATTTAATAGAAGCCAGTAACATGATGTGTTCTAGACTGCCTAAAGTCATGCAAAACAGGGCAGTTCTCAATAAGATGGCCTAAGCTACCACACAAGGTACAAACATGTATTTCAGTTTGGGTACATGAGTTAGGGACAAAAGCATTTTCATTTGTACCAATTTCTAGATAGTGATTACCCATATCAAAGACATTGTCCTAGCTTCCCTAATGGATTCTCATTGATGGTTTTTCTCTGCAAGTTCAGCTAACAATGACCATGCATCATCCACAGTTTTATCAATGAATTCACCATTACACATAGATTCAACCATGGATCGATAATTAAAGTCTAGTCCCTCATAGAGGATAACGACTAGTCTCCACATCTCAGAGCCATGGTTAGGGCATTCACTTAAAAAATCATGAAAACGTTCAAAATAATGAAAAAGAGTCTCCCCATCTAACTAGACAAAACAATTAATATTTTAACGAATAGCAATTGTCATATGATGTGGAAAATTTTTTCTGAAAAATTGACTTGTAAGTTGGTTCCAAGTGGTGATTAACTATGGTCTCAAACCGTAAAACCATGTTTTGGCCCTTTCCTTTAAAGAAAATGTAAACAAATGCAATTTTAGAGAGTCTTCGAATATATGGTCAGGTTGCATAACCCTACAAATTTGTTCAAACTCTCTTACATGATGGTAGGGGTTTTCAGAATCAACCCCTCGGAATTTCGGAAGCAATTGTAACATGTTTGCATTCAATTCAAATGGACTATCAGTTTGAGGTAAAACAATGCATGATGACAGACTTGTTCTAGTGGGATACATGTACTCATGGAGACTATGGGGTCTATTCATATCATCACCCATTGTCTCAAATGGGCAGGTGTGTCAACAACTGGGAATGGGTTTCAAGCAGTCAGTCTTGATGAGGTCTAGCTAAGATATCAGTTCAGTCACAGAACTACTATCACAGACTAGAGGGCACACCGCTTAGCATATTATAGTGACCAGAGTGAACAACCAGTGCAAAAGTTAGGTCACAAATGATGCTTATCAGACAGACGGATTCAGAGATTCACTATCATACAAGTTTAGCACAGCTAACAACAAGTTCAACTAACCAACGTATAACTTAAATATCACAGGGTCATACTTTTACACACATATTCAACTTGTTATACTGCTCAGACAGGTAGCAATGCACAGACTAGGGAGACAGTGCTCATGGAACTTGTAACAGATTCACACGCACGTGCAGACAGATATAACGATTTTCAGTGACTGAGATATGCTCGCAGAAATAACAAATTTCAGCTAGCAAATACGTTGCTCAAACACCACGGATTCATGCATAAAGGGTTGCAGGGCTTTTGACAGGGTTATTCAAAGCAAAACTAGTTTTGGCAAGCAAACATGTTATAGCATTCCATAGTCTCGATAGTTAACAGCTGGAGAGCATCAAAAGTTCAAAGATTCAATGCTGAAAAGTGAGGCTACAGTTTCAACAATTAACCATGGAAGGTATCATAAATTTTAAGGGTCGAGAATGATATCGCCGGTGTAAAACAGGGTTTAGGCACTTCCAGATTTGTTCCCTTCTTTGTCCTTCCTTTCCTTTCCTTGTTTCACAGAGATATATTGCAGGTACTGCCGGTACAAGATTAAGTGTACACACGACAGATAGATGTGTTCTGCTCCTTTCCCTTTTTTCTGCAGTAGTATTGCAGGTACCTGCTAGGTCAAAAAAAAATCTCAGTTCCCAGAATTATACAATAACATCACAGATAAGGAATTATCGATACTGAATATAATTGGCTATAAAGAATCTACAGTTTGACAATGGTTTCAGATGATTCTACATTGATTGTCTGAGATAGTCCGAATGCCATTACCAAATTGAAAGGTTACAAAATGCAGAAATGTGAAATTTTACAGGGAGATATGAATGGCTATTTGGACTGATTGGGGCTGACAAAATACGTAGCTATGGACAAAGTACAATAAGGTATGATATGCAATGTATTGAACAGATCCATTGCTTACAACCTTACGGATGCAATTTCCATGAAAACAAAACTACAACAACAGTTGTGTAACACCTAACACAGCTTAGCAGTCATTTAACACTAAGGAGATTTAACTGAGATGAGGGCAAGTCAGTTTTTCAGGTTTAATGTTCAAGTGCAGGTGACAGAAAAATTGCAGCAAATTGATAAGCTATAGGTGGTACTATTCTATGACTCAACTAAGAAATTTACAAAGTGTTCAGGATATACTACTAGCTACAGAATTACAGCAATCCTACAGATGCGAGGTATATGAAACAGATCACCAGAAACCTAAGTTATGCTAAAATGCTTACACCTGTGAAAACAAGTTAAGTGCCAAAGTAACAAGATGCAGTAATTAGAGCTTCAGAAGCACAGCAGATTGTGTTAACCTATGAACCGAAAAGTTCAAAAACAAATGAAAACCTATACTACATAATATGACCCAATATAAGAACAATATGTATAACCTAAATTACAGAGCACAACTAACTATAGATGAAACCAATCCCTAACTAGATATGAATACCAAACAATGATTTAGCTATCCTACTGAGATAAGATGCGGCTATGCAGATGAAACTGAAAAATAAAAACCTACAACTAAGATGGATATTTTACCGGTGCAGATTATGAAACAAATGGGCTAATTAAACTTCAGTACAATAGCAAAGCTACAGATGGTAACAAGCTACAACCGAAAAAGTAGCAGAAAACTTAATATGCTGAACAAGATATATGACTCTGTTGAAACTTTAAGATATTGATGCAGTCTATATACAGATGGATTAAAATTTACAAGTTGCATAACTGAAAGACAAGCGATAACTAGAACTGAAACAAATATGTACATAGTTTGAGCTGAAATCAGTAAGATGGAACCACAAAAACAATTACACGCTACCGAGACTGTAGTTGCAGGAAATCCTACACTACACCCCTCACAATAATCCACACAACTAAGACATTTGAAGATGAATAATACTGATTTTTATTGATTATTTCCTTGAATGTTTACAGGGTAAAATAGAAAAGAGCTAAAGAAATTACAATCACCACAAACTTTCTCTCTCCTAATGACTTGACTAACACTCTGAAAGAATCCCCCCTACAACAGACTTATTCGACTCTTTATATAGGGTAGTATACAATGGATGACAGCTTAAGTCTGTCCTTTATTTTCGGGAACGACTTGCGAAATATCGCAAGTGTACAAGTATACAATCTCGCAACTCTCCTAAACTTCGCTAGATCTTCACACTTTTCTCATGTTTTGGCTGTCGTCATTCATTGCGTCATCTATATTACTCTTCTGCGACCCCCTCGCAATGCTGTTGTTTATTGATCCCGTGAAGTATTGATGTCGCGATATTCTGATCCTACATCTTGCCTCTTCTCATGTCTTCTATGTGAAGAAGATAATGTCATGAGAACCAATATTTTGAAATGCCGCAACTGTTCATCTTTATCTGTTACAATCCCGTACTTTTACACGGAATTTATTACACATGTTTCTTCTTCCACTCTTTTCTTGACACGTCTCTTTCAACCGTTTTTTCTTGACCATTCACGTCCCATCTCGCATTAAATGCATTTGTTTTCTCGAGAATTCTTCTCTATATATATTTTTCTCACCCTCTTCTTCTTCTCTTTTACTTTCCCTCTGCAACTTTTCTTCAATTCTCTTCCTCCGCAATTTGCGTTTCTGCTACTGTAAATCTTCCTTTTTTTCTTTCTCTTGATCTTCAATTCTTTAATCATTCCCATACTCTAAAAATGGCTCCTCCTGGTCGTAAATATGAAACCCTTTTAGATGAAACTCAAAAGAAATTACAAGATAAGGGTTTCACTTTATCTACTATTCCCAATATAGAATCTTCATCTATTCTTTCTGCAAAGTTGTTTACTGATCATCAGTGTGATGATCAGAAAATCATAATCTCGCTAGGTCAAATCCTCGCAGGTCTTCCCATTCCTCTGTATGATCCCGAATTGCCCTTGTTCTATGAAATTCTTGCTCATGAGAAATTCTCGCGAGCTATTTATCAATTAAGTGGTGATTGCATCCGTCTAATGCTTGAATTCGCCAATCCCGGCGCTGGTAAGGGATCTCTATATCCTGATAACGTAAAAGATCCTAACTTCGCAAGTTTAGAGATAGTCATTTTGCAAAATACACCGTAGAAAACTTCTTTGAAAATTATGAAGTAATAAACATGAAAAATGATAAGTCTCATTTGGGGTGCCCGATTGAAAAGAAAAGAGAACGTTTCCGACGATAAGATACTCATGCTAGATATTGAATGGCATTCTGGAAAGAACAACGTTCCTCGATACTCTAAAGATGAGAGGTGGTCTGTCTTTCCACTATTTTTGAGCGGACCTTACATTTCTGGTTCCAATATACTCCCTGCGAATCTCGCAAATTATCAATACTGGGTATTTAATTGGCCCGAAAAGGCAAAAGAGGTATACTTCCTAATTTTTACTTATTTTACAATCTTCACTCCCTCTTACATCTAATCTTGCGATTTTTTCAGATCATCAAATTAAGAAAGAGCTACAAAGAAATCCAAGAGCGAGTACTCTGGCGATACTTCGTTCAATCACGGATGAAGTAAGAAATATTTTCCCTTATTATTTTTAACAATATTGTTGCCTCTGTTTCTTATCTTCATTCGTGTGCGAAGGTTGGCATTGAAGAAATTGACATTCCTGAAGCTGCGAAGGCTAAAGGCAAGAATAAAATCACTCTTCGCAAGGATAAATCTTCTGCTGCATCTTCTAAAAAACGGAAAATCCATTCCACTTCTCACTCTAATTCCCAAACCAGCGAGAACTCTGATGAAGATAATAATGAGGTTGATGCTTCTTTTGCGAAGGAGAATCATTCAGTCGAATCTGCTATGGCGCAATTGTCTAGTATTTTCTCTGATTCTATGCAAGTTTTAGGAGATGATCGTTTTTCTGCTACTTGCGAAGCTCTCGCAAATATTTGCGATGCCCCCCTGCTACTGGATAATGATTCTTTTCGTGGAGTTTCTCGGACAATGACTCCCAGTTTCTTAAATGCACTTAGTGCCTTGGTATGTTCATATTTCTTTATTTCTTTGTGACTTCGATTATAAACCTTATCTTAACAATTTCTTTACTTTCCTTTATAGTCTGGGAGAGCTTCCTTTGTTGTTGCCTCAAACCTCGAGAAAAGACGCAACAATCTTGAAAAGAAAAATCTTCAACTTAATGAGAAGAACAAAGAACTAGAAATTGAAGTTGCGACATCTCGCAAGAAGGATGAAAAAATTCAACAGTTGGAAGTTGAGTCTTCTACCCAGAAGGACAAAATATCTACTCTTCAAAGTGCTAATCCGCAACTTTATGGTATAACACCCTTCTCTTTTCTTCATTTCTACTTTGTCATTTATTTCTCTTTGCCTCGACTTATCATTTTCAGAGACATTTATAATCTTTCTGACGAAGCCATCCTTCTCCATTCATTCCCTGAACCTATGGATGATGATGCTCTTCTCGCTCATCTCAATGAATCTTTAAGTAGTTCTTCAAACAAGATTAATTCTCTCTCATTAAATGAACTTCAAACCAAAATTCATCTCTTAGAAATTGAACATAGATCTAGTTTAGGTTTAGCCAACCGATTTAAACGTTTATATCTTAGCTCCCAGGAGAATAATAATATTCTAAGGAAGAAAATTAACAGCCTTATAGATGATAAGGATCGCATTGCTAATCAAGGTGCACAAGCATTAGCGAAATTCCAAAAAACTCTTCTTGAAGTCCAAATTGAACGAGATGAATCTCTTCGCCAAAATGCCATACTTAATGAGCGAGAAAATCAAATTCGTTTACTTCTTGTCATAAATAATGATGATGAATTCACTTGGGCTGCAAAGGTTCTAGATAATGCCAGAAATAACTTAGGTGTTAGCGTCAGTCTTCATCCGAGCATCTTGCCTTGGTTAAAGATATGATTTTCGACGAGAGAAGGTTGTTTACTGTTCTTCATTACTTTTCCGCCTCTTTTTTATGAAACTGCTATTAAGTTGCTAACTCATTGTCATTTATTCGCAGAATCTGAGAAGAGGTTTCAAACTAGAATCAAGGAACTTGAGTATGAGAAAGCACAACTTGCAAAAGACTTCTCTCTTCGTAATGACAAATATTCTAAGCTGAAGAAGCAACTACAAACTACTGTAGCGAATTTCAATAATGATGTTGTCCGTTTTCGCAATCAAACTATTGAAACAGTTTGCAATGACCACAACATTCCTCTTTCTTCATATCCTTGTCTTCTCGATGAAATTCCTAAAAATATGCCTTCCTCAGATGTCTCTGATAGTGATGCAAGCGAAGAAGAGGAATCTGATAAAGAATCTAATGAAGGAGAAGAATAAGTTGAAAGATTGTTCCATTTTCCTTTTTCTCTTCTTGTGATACTTGTACATTTATCCTTCTAAACTTCCATTTTTGTAATCTCTTACTGTAAATCTATCATATGAAAATAAATAACAAGTTTTTACTCTAATCATTCCCATACTTGCCTCTGTTATTTATTTTCACATGAGAGAAATTAAGTCGATAATCTTTAAGTAATGATACTTCTTAGTTTTGCAACTGCTGTTGCTAATTCTCCACAAATAAATGAAGAAATATAGTCGTATTCGCAAGCTTATTTGCTTACTCAATTTCTTGTGTTATCTTATCTTCATTTATGTTGAAATTCATCATTGCGACAAGATCTCAGGACGTCTTTACATTTTCATGTAATGACCCATTGATGCGGTCCGCTTAGCTAGCCCCAAAATCCCTAATTTCACCGATATGAAGTTCGCTTAGTTATCGGATTCTATTCAAAAGAACCACCACGAGGTTCGCTTACAAGATGTAATTTAAATGAATGCATTAAGATTTATGAATTTAGGTTTAGTACTAGTAGTTAAACTCGGTTCACTTGGTTCACTTTCTAGCGTTGTTTCTACACACAATTGCTCCACGGAATCCCTCGCAAGGTCTCGTGTTTGCTACTTATGTAAAAAGTCAAGAAACGATTACTTATCTCTAACTTTCACTAGCTTTAGATTAAATCGACAAATCAATTTAGTTGGCCACCCAAACAATCTATCAATCAATCATGAATGTCTTTAAGATCATTCCTATTAGTAAAAACAAACGATAATCATGTGAAAAACTTGAAGATAGAATTGAAAACAAAAACTCAAAACATAAATTAAGAACTAGGAATTCATCCTCAATCAATAATAAAATTAGCTACTCATGCTAAAGAGTTCACACAAAGAATAAGAAAAGAAAAGTGTTGTGTGTAGAGATGTGTGTAGAGAGGTATATAAAAAGATGTGTAAAACTTCTCTATTTATAGGCTTCAATATTCTCCAAATCTTCAAGGAATAGAATCCTTTTCCTTTAGCAATTCAATTTCCAAATCCAAGCTTTCTCAACTCTTCCACCTTCTCTTTCCAAATTTGAGTCCAATTCTCCATCCAATTCCTAGTCCAAGTCTTCACACCCATGAGAGAAGTCCATAGAAAATTCTGGAATTTTTGGCTCATGGGAAAATCTGGGATTATGGCCGGAATCCGGCCGGAATAGTCGCCGCCGGCCACCTGAAAATTCTGTCCGTCGAGGGAATATGCGACGGAATATTCCGTCAGTCCACCGTTAGGACTAACGGTCAAACTAGTCAACTGTTAGTCAACCGGTCAAAGCAGATGAGGGAGTCGGCTATGAGTCGATCCAACGAGTCGCCTAACTGGTCCGGCGGGTTGGATCAACCGAATCGAATCGGTGGATCACCGAATCGGCTGAGAGTCGGCTAGCTAACTCCAGTGGCGATCTTGCGCGGCTGGCTCGAGTACTTCACGGCCCGGATGGCCATTCCTTCCCGTCAGTAACTTCTCTTCTCGGCCAAGATGGCTATGCCAGCGCAAGCGCACTTAGATCATTCTCAAGCCATCTTCCACCACAAATCCTACCAGTTTCATACCCATTTGCCTGCAACATAGCCACTCCACTACTGCATTTCCACCAGCATCACACTTTCAGCTCCAGCCATTGCTATCAGACCACAACCATCACACACATCACAAGCACCTGCCACATTCTGTAACTCATTGTCAAGCCTGCAACAACAGCCTTGGACCCTCAGCACTAACTCAAACTCCACAGCTCAAGCCACACTACGGCCTCAACAACCTGTTAAGCCTCAAGCCATAACTCATGCTCACACTTGCAATTCCCGCACTTCACCGGTGACCCATTACATCGAAATTCAACCCATTCTTATATTGACCTCAAACTCAATATTCCTGTAATTGCGGCCAACCAACACCATCTCTGCCCGGCTACAAAATCGACGAATTCCTCCTTGCAACACTATAACCATCCTCAACTTGCACGACCTCGGCTCAACTTGCACTTAATGCTGACTCAACCCATTTAGGCATCAACTCCATATACGCAGCGCACTACCAATTCTAAGTATCGGCACACAGCTACTCCATCAATTTCAGTTCCACACCAGAATTGCTCCTTGCGGACATCTGCTCTCCCATTTCCAGACTCCACAACACCTCGAGACTACTACCCCTCTCATTGTATGCTCTTCAAGTCTGTTTCAATTTCTCTCAATTTCAGCTTCATCAGCAGCTCCAACTTCACCAGCTAACTGGCAAAATCATCAGACCCATTGCAGTTCATTTACCAGCTACTCGATCTTCATAGCATCACCGTCTCTATGTTGATTCTCCTCTGCATCTCATCGACGGCAGCCTAACCTCTCAATTTCTCGATCGACACCAGTAAACCCATCACAGATTCTCTATTTCTCGGTCAGAACCAATTCATGACCACAGATCTGTTCGATTTGAATCTCAATCTCCTCTTGGTTTTTAATCAGCAACTCTCAGTCTCAATCGATTCTACGGTCTTCAGATTCGAATCCCCATCATCATCAACATCTCAGCTCAACCATTACATATCAACAGGGCCACCTTCAATTCCATTAACAACGCCATCATCTCTCGCCGAGCACCACCGATCCCTTGATTGAATAAACCTTAACTCTCATTTTCACAAAGCAGTAGCTTGTTCTTTGAGACCCATCTCCTCAATTGCACGAACTCTAATCAATTTCTCGATTAACGCAGCCATGGCATGTGTGTTTTCTTACTTTCTTTCGGTGGAGCTCGATTTTCAGATTCGGGGGAAAAATGATTAAGAAGAAACAATCTTCTCAATGTAAATGAAAGCTGGGGCGGATTTGGTTTCGGGTTTGGATCCGGGTACGGGTGTGGGTGGATTCAGACACCCACCATAAGTACACCCCAATTGTGATATTCTCACTCCCTTCTTTTGGATAAGGGACACCTCTTTGACCTCCCCTTAACCTTGGCTGGGCTCCATATAGTATTCCCTCCTTGGTGAAATGACAATTTTACCCTTTTGCTAAAATATGGTGATGTCTTCTCCTTTTCCTCCGTGTGACTCCATAGTAGCTACAAAACTCAAAACAAGCGTAAAATACATAATTTACAAGAAAAATAGCAAAGAAAGCATAAACTACTATATAGTAAATACGGTGTATTCTACACCTATCAAATTCCCCCACACTTAGACTTTGCTAGTCCTCGAGCAAATCAAACTAAAACTTACAACTTCAAAGCGTTCCAGCGTCACAAGCATTCAAAGAGTTATGAGGACATAGAGTTTCTGCATGCTAGTAATAAGAAGTTAGAAATACTAAATAACATATTCTCATTCTTAAATGTTGAGTGAGAAATAACCACACCATAATGAGAGAACGCGTGTTTGAGAAACGATCAATAAGCATTTCGCCTCGACTTACTGCCTCACTAAAAAGGATTTTTATGATAATTGCACTCAAAAAGACGGCTTTTTTGTGGTTCTCACATGTGTGCGAGGTAGGAATGAAGAGAGAATTCTGCAACACGTTGAATGGTGGGAAGGACAACAGAAATATTTTGAAAAAACCCACATCTTTTAATATTTTGAAAAACCATTTTTCGACGATCTCTAAGAAAGGAAATCAACCATATATTATTGAGGATGAGATTACTTACTCACCTTCACATCCGATTGCCAATTATGATAACACCACTCTCACGGCATCCAATAGAAACGTCTTCCGCTCCTCGTCTTGATCTTCAACTATTGATGATAAACCCTCGAATTTCATAAATCCTTGACAATTTGTAACTCTTTTACCTTAAAACCTTGTCGCTTGAAACTTCCTTATAAATTTTCCTTCCCCACGGATTATTAACAAAACAAATATTTCTCTTTTTTTTTTTTTTTTTTTTTTTTTTCAAACACAAGAGAAATTAAATACAAAATAAACCATGGCCGTGGGAGAAGTATTTTACCGCTTGATTCTTGTATCGTCTCGAAATCATAAACTTCAACAATTCTCACCTTTTGATTTTCTTCGCTTTTATGAATAAGTCTTCATACTTGAATATAAAATTACCTCATTGTATTGTAAGTCTTCAACAAATATGTAAAAATCCGCTCTTTGTATGTTGCTTTACTTGAATTTGAAATTTGCTCTTTTTCTCGTTCCGTTGCTTGTAAACCTTAAACTTTTTCCAATTTTCCTCGTAGATTTTGATGTCGCTCCTTGTTGATGATGAATGTGTTTCTATGGATCCGTTGTTGTTGCGAGAGAGAATGGTGCTAACTGCAAATCGAACTACAAGAAGGAAGCTTTCATCCATGGACGTCACCATCATGATTGACAAAATTAGCACTCAAGAGATCAAAGAGTAGTGCTTCTATTGGTGGGAGGTTGGGTAGCTCACCATTCTACCCGGAATTAACGTATGGTGACACACACTCACAAGAAAGCTCTTTAGTAGATAGAAAATTTCTGGTCGGTGCCTCTCATGATATGAATACGGGTAGTCTCCACTAATGATTGATCAGCAACTCTAATAACGCATTTCCCCCTGCACCAAATTCGCATCACCGGCATGATTAAATCCATTATTTAACACTCTAACAAGCAAGAAATCCGAATATAGTTCTCTAACACTTCTAAGTTCAATTATGTCGGTCAAAATCTCTATGTAAACATACCTAGAAGTATGCTAGTGACTCTAAAATCTCTAAAAGTTGAAGGTTTTAAGTAAAATCTTTTTTTTTTTTTTTAAAAAATTTTAATTTTTTTGTAATTTTTGTTTTAAAAACATGCTTAACCACTCCCCCACACTTAAACCTTACATTGTCCTCAATGTAATTGAATCCTCTAGTAAAGTCAAGGTGGGAAATTTTAACATGATAAGGAACAAGAAAAGAAATAACAAAAAGCAAAAAGATAAGAAATACAAAACCTATGGGTTGCCTCCCATTAAGCGCTTGTTTTAAAGTCGACGGCCCGACTTAACTCTTGCAAGATTCATTCCCCATATACTAACAATCGGAAAATTTGAGGATCCACCCATAATACCTGTTTTGAAAACAATAACTCCATACAAATATTAGCACAAGAAAACAATAATGAAATTATCGCTCGATAGAAATTTCCCCCACACTTATTCTCGTCCACACTCGGAAGTGTATAAAGAACATAAAATTTGGGAACTTCCATGTATTCCTCTTGGCAAACCTGCATAGTGTTAGCATCAAGTGTTTCCAATGGTGGATATTTAGAAACAAAATCATCCAAAAATACTTTCGAAGCACATACATTCAAACCAATAAGAGGTAAAGGAGAAGAATCAATAGGCAAAGGGTTAGACAAACCTTGCACAATCTCTTGTATTATAGAATCCTCTTCATCCTTAAAAAATTCGAGTGAATTACTTACCTCTTGTATATCGTGGTCCTCTATTAAACCTTGCAACCATTCTTCGTCGTTTTCTACCTTAACTAAAGTCTCGGCATCATTAAAATCATTGGCAAGTTCAATTGGGTCTTCCACAAAATCAATAAATTTGGTTTCATCCTCTAGTATCATCTCTTCAACATTCTCATCATCGGAATCGGGCCATTCACTAAAATGATTTTCATCGGTATAGATTGTAAGATCTTCATGTGCGGGTGTTACACCGTTTACAACAATAGGCAAGTGATATCCAAACTCCTCCTTTTGAATAGGTGAAGGATCGTTATTATGATCCGGAGTTGGAATAACTTCCTCATCGTTGCAACGTTCATACACTTCCGCGGACTCCCATCTTTCCCTAAGAAATTTTTTCCAAGCAATAAATGCATCTTCCTCAAGCTCTACCTTTTGAATAGGTGATTGATCATTATTAAGATCAAGGCTCGAGTAATCTACACTAGCGTCATCAAAAGTCTCTAAAGGTTGGTTAATTTGTTCGTATAATTTCTCCGAATTCCTTTGAATTTCTCGATGTGATTCTTGCAACTTTTGTTGAAGATCCCCAATCATGGCAGACATCTTATCTGCAAAACTAGAGAATTTATGATCATAAACAAAACTATCCTCCCATCCTTGTGATTGTCCACTTACATACCCGTCATAAGGTTGTTGATATGTATGAGAATATCCATAATGTTCTGTAGGAATTTGATCATAGCCAAAAGATTGGTTTTGATTGTATCCTAAGGATGGTTGGAAGTTGTCATAATGTTGAGGTTGAAAACCGTATTGATTGTTGTAATATGCTTGCTCTTGTCCACCGTACATGGAAAACCGGCACCTGAAATAAGATTCAAAAACCAAGTTAGATACGGAATAGAATCCAACAAAGCAAGAATAAAGCAAAAAGAAAAATAAAAACAACTAAAATCATCCATTGCTCCCGACAACGAGCCAAAATTTGATGCGTGTCGTAGGTGCAACAAATTAATTAATACTTTACTACCTAATTAACAAGTAATATAGGGTAGTCAAGGTCGATCCCACGAGGAGCACGAGATTCTAGTTGTAAAAATTGTCACGAAAGGGGGGTGTAAAAAAAACAAAAGAAAATAAACAAAGCAATTAAAAGATAAAATTGAAAGCAATAAGAGAGACAAGATCAAGGAATCCTTCTTCGTTGCAAAACAATGAATCAAGTTATGTTCTTTTCTACTTGTTATTAGTCACAGATTATCACCAACCGTAGGATAGCAGGTCCGCTTAGCTAGCCCCAAAATCCCTAATTTCCACCGAGTAACTGGATTAAAGCTTAGTTATCGATTCTATTCAAAAGAACCACCACAGGTTCGATCACAAGATGTAATTCCAATGAATGCATTAAGATTTATGAATTTAGGTTTAGTACTAGTAGTTAAACTCGGTTCACTTGGTTCACTTTCTAGCGTTGTTTTCTACACACAATTGCTCCTTTGGAATCCCTCGCAAGGTCTCGTGTTTGCTACTTATGTAAAGAGTCAAGAAACGATTACTTATCTCCTAACTTTCACTAGCTTTAGATTAAATCGACAAATCAATTTAGTTGGCCACCCAAACAATCTATCAATCAATCATGAATGTCTTTAAGATCATTCCTATTAGTAAAAACAAACGATAATCATGTGAAAAACTTGAAGATAGAATTGAAAACAAAAACTCAAAACATAAATTAAGAACTAGGAATTCATCCTCAATCAATAATAAAATTAGCTACTCATGCTAAAGAGTTCACACAAAGAATAAGAAAAGAAAAGTGTTGTGTGTAGAGATGTGTGTAGAGAGGTATATAAAAAGATGTGTAAAACTTCTCTATTTATAGGCTTCAATATTCTCCAAATCTTCCAAGGAATAGAATCCTTTTCCTTTAGCAATTCAATTTCCAAATCCAAGCTTTTCTCAACTCTTCCACCTTCTCTTTCCAAATTTGAGTCCAATTCTCCATCCAATTCCTAGTCCAAGTCTTCACACCCATGAGAGAAGTCCATAGAAAATTGGACGGGAATTTTTGGCTGTGTAGGAAAACCGGGATTATGGTAGGAATCAGTAGGAATAGTCGCCGCAAAGCCACCTGAAAATTCTGTCCGTCGAGGGAATATGCGACGGAATATTCGTCGAGTCCACCGTTAGGACTAACGGTCAAACTAGTCAGCTGTTAGTCAGCAGGTCAAAGCGAGATGAGGGAGTCGGCTATGAGTCGATCCTTGAGTCGGCTAATCAGTGCGATTTGGGTTGGATCAACTGACGAATCCATTGGATCATCGAATCGAGCAGGAGTCAGCTAGCTAACTCGGCTGACTGATCTTGCACTGGCCTGAGTACTTCACGGCCCAGATGGCCATTCCTTCCCTGTCTGTAACTTCTCTTCTCAGCCAAGATGGCTATGCCAACTGCAACTGCACTTAGATCATTCTCAAGCCATCTTCCACCACAAATCCTACCAGTTTCATACCCATTTGCCTGCAACATAGCCACTCCACTACTGCATTTCCACCAGCATCACACTTTCAGCTCCAGCCATTGCTATCAGACCACAACCATCACACACATCACAAGCACCTGCCACATTCTGTAACTCATTGTCAAGCCCTGCAACAATGACCTTGGACCCTCAGCACTAACTCAAACTCCACAGCTCAAGCCACACTACAGCCTCAACAACCCTGTTAAGCCTCAAGCCATAACTCATGCTCACACTTGCAATTCCCTGCACTTCACCAGTGACCCATTACATCTGAAATTCAACCCATTCTTATATTCAGCCTCAAACTCAATATTCCATGTAATTGCAGCCAACCAACACCATCTCTGCCACTACAAAATCTGTGAATTCCTCCTTGCAAAGACTATAACCATCCTCAACTTGCACTCCGACCTCGGCTCAACTTGCACTTAATGCTGACTCAACCCATTTAGGCATCAACTCCATATCACCGCCAGCGCACTACCAATTCTAAGTATCAGCACCACAGCTACTCCATCAATTTCAGTTCCACCTGCAACTGCTCCTTGCAGCATCTGCTCTCCCATTTCAGCACTCCACAACACCTCAGACTACTACCCCTCTCTGTTATGCTCTTCTCGGTCTGTTTCAATTTCTCTCAATTTCAGACTTCATGACAGACTCCAACTTCACTGACTAGCGGCAAAATCATCGGACCCATTGCGGTTCATTTACCACTACTCGATCTTCATAGCATCACCGTCTCATGTTGATTCTCCTCTGCATCTCATCGACGGCCCTAACCTCTCAATTTCTCGATCGACACCGGTAAACCCATCACTGATTCTCATTTCTCGGCCAGAACCAATTCATGACCACAGATCTGTTCGATTTGAATCTCAATCTCCTCTTGGTTTTTAATCAGCAGCTCTCAGTCTCAATCGATTCTACGGTCTTCAGATTCGAATCCCCATCATCATCAACATCTCAGCTCAACCATTACATATCAATAGGGCCACCTTCAATTCCATTAACAACGCCATCATCTCTCGCTGAGCACCACCGATCCCTTGATTGAATAAACCCTAACTCTCATTTTCGCAGCAGCCGCTTGTTCTTCACAGACCCATCTCCTCAATTGCACGAACTCTAATCAATTTCTCGATTAACGGCGACCATGGCTCGTGTTTTTCTTACTTTCTTTCGGGTGGAGCTCGATTTTGATTCAGGGGAAAAATGATTGAGAAGAAACAATCTTCTCAATGTAATGAAAGCTGGGGCGGATTTGGTTTCGGGTTTGGATCCGGGTACGGGTGTGGGTGGATTCAGACACCCACCATAAGTACACCCCAATTGTGATATTCTCACTCCCTTCTTTTGGATAAGGGACACCTCTTTGACCTCCCCTTAACCTTGGCTGGGCTCCATATAGTATTCCCTCCTTGGTGAAATTGACAATTTTACCCTTTTGCTAAAATATGGTGATTTCTTCTCCTTTTCCTCCGTGTGACTCCATAGTAGCTACAAAACTCAAAACAAGCGTAAAATACATAATTTACAAGAAAAATAGCAAAGAAAGCATAAACTACTATATAGTAAATACGGTGTATTCTACACCTATCACCCATTGATCTTGTCTTATCATTGTTTTTGTGTGGTCTTATTTTGCCTTCCTAGTTAAAGGTCTTTTTTTGCCACCCCTCATACTGCGTCAATATGACAGGCCTAAATATTCTTGCGAACATAAAGCCCCATGACATTGCCGTCTTGCGACAAAATCATTTGGACGTCGTTACACTTTCATGTAACGACCCATTGATCTTGTCTTATCATTTCTTTAGTATTATTGCCTCTGCAGGATGCTTTTGTTGCAACAATATGACAGGTCTAAAAATTCTCGCGAACTTGAAGACCCATGACATTGCCGTCTTGCGACGAAATCGCAGGACGTCTTTACACTTGCATGTAAAGACACATTGATCTCGTCTTACCCTCGCGTTAGTATTATTGCCTCTTAAGGATCATCGCACAAATATGACAAGCCTAAATTTTCTTGCGAAAATAGAGCCTCATGACATTTGCGTCTTTTGACACTTATCAGCTCCCTAATGGAGGGTGCCGCCCTTATCATCTCCCTGGTTGCCCCTTGTGGAGGCGTACATAGGCCATACAAGACTAGCTCCTCCCATCCGGTCTTAACAACAACCGGTTGTTTTCGCAGCCTCTTATCCCTTATACCTATAGGGTTTATGGTTACAAGACTGCACCCTAAGTGGAGTTTTCTTCGGCCGAGTGCGGCATGTGCCAAGACTTGCCAAGAATGGCCGAGACACTTCAAATGCCCAGGCACTCTTGGCTCAACCGTGTACCTCGGCGCCTTGGTCATACACTGACTCCTTGGAAGAGACCCTCGGTCGTCCAACCTGGGTATAACCCTATTGTTGATGGTGGCTTTTCGTTTAAGGTTAAATTTGCAAAAAAAACGGAAAAATCATGCGCTGACATCTTGTAAAAGATAAAGCCATTTATAAGTGTTGGATACTCCCTCACTTAATTCACCAAGAATGGAGCATGTAGCAACAATCCCGTTCGAGAATACATGAAATTCCTCGAGGTTGGAGCATGTAGCAACAATCCCTTCTGTGAATTTCATATCGGCCTTGTATTTCCGAGTACTCATTATCGGTGTGGCATGACGACCGAGTGTTACTCTTACGAGTAACACGAACCTCCAAGCACTATAATGAAACCATGTACGAAATACCCGTACGGTGATTCTCGGTGTGTTATACTAGCCCGAGCCCCTCTCGGTGTGTTATACTAGCCCGATTGAGCCCCTCTCGGTGTGTTATACTAGCCCGATTGAGCATCCGGACTGACCGTATCGGTCGGATATGATTCGATCGCGATCATCCAACTCCATAAGCATGATTGGATGACCCCAAATTAATTCCATCACCCCCAAGCGGTATGGAATACCCACGGCCGACCCGCATGGTCGGTCATTGGCCTAGCCTGCCAAGAAACCGTTCATACCAAGCATTATGGACGGAAAACCCTAAATTAGGGTTTACGGCATATTACATGTGTTGCAAAGCGGTCTCAACCATCCATCTTCGCAGGTATAGATGGAGGGTGTAGATGTAGACTTAAAGGGCCCGAGCATGTCAACACGATCACCGTGGGACCGCCTACACACTTGACCAATCGGTCAAGACCAACAATGTTTGGCCGTGACAAAATCGTCACCCAAACAAGAGATGGTGCACGGCTTTGAAAGCCAAAATTAGGGTTTCAAGTCATCACGCGCGTCCATCTTCTCGGCACGAATGGAGGGTCACAGATTAGATTAAACAAGGGCCGGTCATACCAAAGCATGACCACCGTGGGCCCATCTACCTCCTCATGTGTTCGGCCAAGGCATATCATGCCCGGTCAATCCAAAACGTGCGTCCAAACTAGCATGGCCGCGCCTCCCAAACCACGGCGATCTCGACCGCTCAACTTCCGGACGATTTGAGTGGCTTAGATCACGTTTTCATGGGATAGTCGGTATAGGTGTGAACACCAGCATACCACCTACACCTTGGTATGATCGACCAAGACAGACCAAGATGGGTCGTCTTGAAACGCGTGCCCAAACTAGGGATCTCACTAAGGTTTCCAACTCCTTTGCGGCAACGGATTTCTGCCGCAAACCGATCTCAACCACTCAACTTTACCGGTGAAGTTGAGTGGCCTAGATCACGCCTCCATGGGACGGTGAGGTGTAGGCGTGTACACCGGCATGTCGTCTACACACATGCCCGGTCGGTCCTCTCCAAATCCCTTTCCATGCTTGGTTTCGACCAAGCTGAAGAGTGATGCTTGCGCACCTCTTCAAAAACCCTAATATTCATTAACGGTCGAGATGAGTGTCTCAAAGATCATCTCATCCGTCCAACTTCACCGACTTGGTTATACAACCCTGGTCAAGATTTATTTGGTTAGTGAGGCGTCATTACCCATCACTTTACCACACCATAATGCGCATACACTGCATAAAATACACACGATACTTCACAAGTATCGACTTCCTGAATAACACGGTTATTCAATTCGAAGATTACATGCTATCTTTAGTGGATCCACGATCCACACATTCCGAACATCAATCATGTCACAAACGGGGATACATGGGGTATTGGGTGGCGGTTTACGGCGTGCGGCGTGCATGCAACGCGCCATCACAAGAACGTGTCGGGAAGTCATGGACGGTTAGAGATGAACAGGGAGATGTGGGCAAGACTGGTCGACGCACAACTCCACTACTCCATCACTCCACTTCCTCCACTTCCCACGAGAGACGTGAATGAGGCTCGGTGACTTGTATAAATAGGTTCTCCGCCCTATTTCAAACAACAACACAAGTTCGGACGAGATAGAAAACCAAGTGTTAATACAAAAACGTATTAAAACACCCCGAACTTACTTGCATCAATCACAAGCCTGTTCACCTTTCATTACAAGTCATAAGCAAGCCAACACCTTCACAATCTCAACACCTTCTTCGCTTCCCTCCCTAAGATCAACCCCATCTCCTTCACTTTGTGACCGAAACAAGTCCGGAACGGCCATTTCTTGGTTTAGGCCGGACTTGCACAGAGATTGATCTCTCGAATCTACAAGCACTCACCGCGCAGATGCATTTGTTTAAAGGTTTAAATTCATTCCTCATCCACATCCCAAATTACCAAATTCTGCAGGAGTAGTTTTCACCCATAAACAATTGGCGACCATAGTGGGAGATTGATCTATCAGTTTCAAAAAATTGAACTCTCAATTCTTCAGTCTTCATCTCGCGATGTATCCTCACTCGGAGACCACGGGCGGTTCAGATATCATGGGAAGCATAGCTGGAATGTTGGAGGTTGTCTTGGCAAATCAAGCCGGTATCACCAGAAGGCAGAGCGAGACATTTCGCCTTTTGAATGATATAAAAAGCACAATTACAAGGAGGGTCGATAGGCATCGACTCGAACGGTGCAAGAAACGTTGAATCCTTAGTCAGGAGTCACACCTTTACAAGTGGAGAAGCAAAGAGAGCACGTAGTCGAAAACGAATCAAGAAAGATGGACAACACGGTCCAGACAGGGGAAAAGACTTGTCCGGAGTACTATAATGTCTGCCAGATAAAGAAAGGTAGCCTGCAGCCTATGGAGCCCTGCTAGAGGATTTATATCTCAAAACTCTTGCTGAAGCCCGGAAGACTGTCCAATCCGCGTCGACTTTTCAACCGACAGAAGAAACGCTTGAGGAAGGAGAAATCAATCAGGAAATGCTGAATACGAGAGGATGGGAGCGTTCAATCCGATCACTCGGCGGTGACATCACGACACCTTCCACATCCCTTTACCTAGGCAAGCGATCCACGAGATATGATGGCACTCGCAAATCTTACAACTTCATCTCTGTTCCACATCAAAGCCACGGAGAGACGTTACAACGCCCAGCGCGGGAAAAGTCGGACACAACGTACTTACATTTCCCCTTCCCGATGAAGAAGATTCGGAGCTCTTTGGAGGCGTGGGTATGAAATGGAAAAATGGGGCTACCCCGTATGGCGTCCGCCCAGCGATCAAGAAGTAATGGACCCGAGAGTCTTGTCATTACCATAGGTTCCTTCATCACCCCACCGGTAAATGCAACGCTTTGAAGCGCATTGTTCGGGAGAAGCTTGGTCCGGATCGATAACTCGAGAAATTGGTGCGGAGGATTTTCTTAGAAAGGCAACTCGGTTCGATACAAGTGAGGCTTCGAAAGCAAGTAAGTTTTACTCAATAATTTTATAAGAAAGATAGTTTGGAATCCACTGGGGACTTGGCATCCCGCACGTGGAGAAAGAAGCTCAGTGATCAACCCCATGTTTGTTTCCATCCGTACCTCCCTTTTGCATAACATTTACAATTTCATGTGATATGTGCAATCATTCATGACCAAGATTCAAATTTCATTTAACATAATCTCTTTCAAAAAGGTTGTTCACAAAACTATCTCAAAATAAGCCAATTCAATCACCTATCAATCCAAAACCGGAGATCAAAGAAAATCCTCACTATCACTCAAAAAGAAAAAACATCTAAAAGAAGAGACAAGTATATAGCATGAATACTTCAAGGAAAGTCCTTCAGCAACAACTCGTCCTTCTGGGCGAGAGAGACTTTCATCCTTTGAAGCACAGCCTGCTTCAGCTCCAGTTCCTTAGACAACTTCTCAACCTCTTCTTCTGGCGAGCAACACGGTCCATGAAGGGACTTCATCCTGTAATTTACGGAGCTCCTGAATCTTGGAGAAACCTTTGAAGAACCAAGGGGCATTGAAACCGTACTGCGCAAACACGTCTCGATGGCACTTCCAATCTTCAATCATCTCCTCAGAAACTGTTCGACCAGTCGTGACGCTCATCCCCTGGATAGAAACTAAAGCTTCTTGGACGCGGTTGACCAACGCAAGACGACTTTTGAGTTTCGTGGTGGTAGAAATGTGACCGTGCTTCTCCCATATCGCTGTGTACAACTCTTTGAACTGAACCAAGCACGTTGAATCCACCGAGCCAACACATGGCCTGGATAAGGGATGGTAAAGGAGGATCGAACAAAGCCCCAGCTGCATCACCGGTAATTCACTAACCGCGGGAGCCTTGTCGGTTGCGGGAGGCCTTTCGGAAGGAGTCACCACAATAGCCATATTGGTGGAACCTGTTCGGGATGGATCTCAATAGGAGCCGCCTCAACTATAGCGAGCCTTTGCCTCTCTTACATTCCTTAGGCATCTATTTCGCTCTCGGGTGCTAATTTCCATCACGACCCCGTCAAGCAAGATCACTAAGGGAAGCACCTCGTCCAACCGAGCTTGCATCATCCTGTCATGGTGCGGAAAAAAGTGGTTTCCCAGACTTCTCGGTGTAAAGATCGGTATTACGGACTCACGAAGATCGGTGCCGCCAGACTTCTCGGCATGAAGATCGGTTTCTCCGGACTTCTCGGCATGAAGATCGATACCGCTTGACCTTCTCATTTTGAATGCGCGCCAACCTGGTGAAGACATTCTCTTTCGAAATTCCCACGATTTCAAGCAAGGATCGTTTTAGAAGAATTTACACTTTGGAGAGATAAAATAACCGATGGGAGGAGATTTAAATACCTGCATATTGGAGGAATTAAGGATTACCGGACCGCATGCTTGCCTCTTAGGTCTCTCTCCTACTTGGGGACTGCAACCCTCGGCTCTGGTCCGTTTGGGTGGAAGTGGCTTCAACCAGGAAATGCTTCGTTAAGACGTCGGAAGATGGCTCACTACGGGAATCTGTCACAACACTCTCCCGAAAATTTACGGAAAACCAACAGTTGTCTCCCCAAAATTCCTTATACTTATCGGTTATCATTGGGTTTCTCCCAATAGGCCAGAAGGGAAGGCTCACCCGTTCTACAAACATGTTAGCGTTAAGAATATTCGGGAGAGATTCTTTCGGAACCCTTAGTGAACGAATAAATGGGACACCCTGATCAAATCCCATTTGGCGAGCAGCCCTGTCAATATTGTCTTGAGTCACGAGAAAATTCTCCATTAAATAGAGACGGGACATATCTGGAATGCAGCTGCGCGAGGTAAATAAGTTCTCCAGATTTCATAGTTTCGACATCGGTACACAACAAACATCGGGACCGTCGAAGCGATAGCAAAGTCTTTGGCTGAACAATGGAAGGGTGGACCGGCCCCCACGGACGGAAATCTACGAGAAGACACATTGTCAAATACGTCCACAAGTTTCGCACCACCTCACGGGACGCCTTTTATTCCAACGGAGTATTCTCGAGCCACCATATAAGCTATTGAGCGAATTTCCGGGAGCGGGAGCGTAACTTTTGAAGTGTTCCCATAAGAGCGCTGAAGAAAAGCAAAGTGAATGTGCGACTCCACCTTCTTGTACCCGTTAGAAGCATGCATATCCATTGCTAAAGCATCCAAATGAGAATACAATGATCCAAGAAACAATGAGCCCAGAGGAAGAACCTCACCCTTCGCCAGCCTTATAACAATCTTAACAAGGTAATTTCTAATAGTCTTCTTTCCAGAACCATCATCGAATATATCTCTGGATAGCCATAAAGACAGGAACGCAATCACCGAGCTCATTCTCCAACTCTTGATCCGGCTCTGCGGGTGCTGGCAGAGACCACTCGACACCCACCGGGTGTAAAAGCATCTCGCATCTTTTTTCTCTTCCTTGTCCAGACTGTCGAATTCTGCCACTTTTTGAAGTATAGCACCATAGTTACTCTGTTCCGTATCGGAGAGATCGTAAGAGAGACTTCCAGCAACAGGCAGGTTCATTAATGCAGCCACACTCTCCAAAGTAATAGTCATCTCTCCCCATCTAGATATGGCTGTGTGAGTAGAAATACGCCACCGAGAAATGAAGGTAATCAAACCCGCGATGTCTTTCCTAATTTCGAGAGTAGCAGATGCCATGACCGCATTGAGGATCTGCGCTTTGGTCAAATTTTCCTTAATGCCCTTATTACTCAACATGCGTCTCATCCATCCTTCATAAGAACCCAGTGGAGCATGGCAAGTCTTGAAGTCAATAGGAGAAGGCGGATATTCGTTTCTCTGGAGACAAAATCTCACCACAAGTGCTGAAGAAGAGAATGGATCGGTTCCCATATTTTACGAATCGGAAAGCAAGACTATCTTATGAGAAGGATGTCTCCTAATGCTTGGGAAAGGCGAGGTGAACAACTCATCATCAATGTTCGGCATATCTTTGAAGTTATCAACACTTCACGACTTGGCACCAACATTATCTTGAAGACATCTCAACGAGGATTCTTTTCTTCCACAATGAAATAAAAGACAGGAGTTAGAACTTGTATGAAAAGCACATGGGAGATGTAGTCACACGGCAAGACACAACTCACGTCGGAGCACACAAAACCGGACCAAACAACGGCTTAAGTCGGGCACAAGTTTTGATCTGGTATTGATTACAAGTCAGTGCAAAGTTTCGGTCTAGTACAAGTTTGATCGGTATTGATTTGAGTCAGGTGCAAAGTTTCAGTCTGGTACAAGTTTCAGTCTGGTATTGATTTCAGTCTGGTACAAGTTTCAGTCTGGTATTGATTTCAAGTCGGGTACAAGTTTCAGTCCGGTACAACTTTCAGTCTGGTATTGTTTTCAAGTCCGGTACAAGTTTCAAGTTCGGTGAAAATTTCAGTCAAGCATATATGAGTAAGACCCACGTTCCGGCATACACGGCGGGCCCACGTTCATTCTCACGCATCATAACACGATTTTCTTTATTCATGGGAATCGTGTATGCGAGATTTCAAGCCAAGGTTTTTCCTTTTCAAGATACAACCTAAAAGCTAGGTTTTGCATGTAATGGTGGAGAGACTAAGCATATGCACATCTTACCAAAGGTGTTTACCTAGCAAGCTAGCAAAAAAAAAAAAAAAAAAAAACCGAAACTCACCTTGGACGGACGGACGCAGCAACGGCAACGATTCCGGCAACAAGCTCCGGACAGACGGCCCGGAAGCAACGGCGGTTGGCGGCGGCAGCAAGGCTGCGGACGAGAGCAGCAAACAAAAAAAAATTCGTGAGAAAAGAAAAAGGGTTTTGTCTCTTTTATAGACAAAAAATTAGAAGAATCCCAATAGAAGAAGGATTCCTCCCTTATTTGGTTTCCTCTTTTGATTCAAATACCCAAAAAAAGAAACCGGCCCCACCAAGGATTCCATACAAGCGTGACGGCGTGGGAAACTAGCGGTCAGCCAACACTCTTAGGGTAAACTCCTTTTATCTGTCTTTCTCACATATGTATGTCACCATCTCATGCCTACCACACAATAGTGTAACCATTATGTGCTAGGCAGGGGACTTAATGTTGATGGTGGGTTTTCGTTTAAGGTTAAATTTGTAAAAAAAACCGGAAAAATCATGCGCTGACATCTTGTAAAAGATAAAGCCATTTATAAGTGTTGGATACTCCCTCACTTAATTCACCAAGAATGGAGCATGTAGCAACAATCCCGTTCTGTGAATACATGAAATTCCTCCTGTTGATGGGTGAAAACTACTCCTGCAGAATTTGGTAATTTGGGGTGTGGATGAGGAATGAATCTAAACCTTCAACAAATGCACTGCGCGGTGAGTGCTTGTAGATTCGAGAGATCAATCTGTGCAAGTCCGGCCTAAACCAAGAAATGGCCGTTTCGGACTTGTTTCGGTCACAAAGTGAAGGAGATGGGGTTGATCTTAGGGAGGGAAGCGAAGAAGGTGTTGAGATTGTGAAGGTGTTGGCTTGCTATGACTTGTGACAGAAGATGGTTGAATATGACGGTATCAACACTTGGTTCTCTGTCTGAACTTGTTTTTTCCTGTTGTTGGAAATAGGGCGGAGAACCTATTTATACAAGTCATTGAGCCTCATTCACGTTTTCTCGTGGGAAGTGGAGGTAGTGGAATGATGGAGTAGTGGAGTTGTGTGTCGGTGATACACGACCAGTCTTGCCCACTTCTCCTGTTCATCTCTAACCGCCCATGACTTCCTAACACGTTCTTGTGATGGCGCGTTGCACGCTGTAAACCGCCAGACCAATACCCCAGTATGTATCCCCAGTTTGTGACATGATTGATGTCTGGAATGTGGATCGTGGATCCACGAAAGATAGCATGTAATCTTTGAATGGAATAACTGCGTTATTGAAAAGTCGATACTTGTGAAGTATCGTGTGTATTTTATGCGAGTACCGCATTGTGGTGTGGTAAGGCGATGGGTAATGACGCCTTCTTGACCAAGTGACTCTGACCGGGGTTGTATAACCAATCTGGTGAAGTTGGACGGATGAGATGAGCTTTGAGACACTCATCTGTGGACCAGTTAATGAATATTAGGTTTTTTGAAGAGGTGCGCAAGCATCACTCTTGACTTGGTAAAAACCAAGTATGGGAAGGATTTTGGAGAGGACCGACCATACATGCGTATAGACGGCATGATGGTGTAGGTGCCTGTATTCCGTTCCCTCACGAAGCGCGATCACGGGCCACTCAATTTGACCTAAGCAAAGAGGAATGGTCGAGATCGATTTTGCGATAAGAGTTTGATACCGCAAGAAGCCGCGCGCCATACTCTTTTCCGATGCGTTTTCCAAGACAACCTAGCTTGGTCGGTCTTGGCCGGTTGGTTTGGCGTGAAGATGGTAGGCTGATGTTCACGCCCATGTCTCACCGTCCCATGAAAACGTGATCTAAGCCACCCAATTCGTCCAGGTGAAGTTGAGTGGTGAGATCGATTTGCAATTTGGGAAGTGTATCCACGCATGTTTGAGCGGGCGTTTTGGATTGGCCAGGCGTGATATGCCTTGGCCGACCGCATGAAGAGGTAGATGGGCCCACGGTGGTCATCTTTGGTATGACCAGGACTGCTTAATCTAATCTGTGACCCTCCATTCGTCTTAGGAGGAGAAGATGGACGCGCGTGATGGCTTGAACCCTAATTTTGGCTTTCAAAGCCGCGCGACCATGCTATTTCGGGCGGACGAATGTGTTGTAACCAACCATGGTTGGTTTTGACCCGATTGGTCAAGTGTGTAGGCGGTCACATGGTGATTGTGTCGACATGCTCCTGGCCATTTGAGTCGCATCAAAACCCTCCATCTATACTGCGAAGATGGATGGTTGAGATTTTGCGGCACATGTAATATGCCGCAAACCTAATTTAGGGTTTTCCGCCCATAATGCTTGGTATGGATGGTTTATTGGCAAGCAAAGGCCAATGGTCGACCATGCGGGGTCGGTAGTGTGTATTCCATACTGGCTTGGGGGTGATGGAATTGATAGGGTCGTCCAATCATGCTTGTGGAGTTGGATGATCGCGATTGATCATATCCGGACTGATATGGTCGGTCTTGGGATGCTCAATCGGGCTAGTATAACACACCGAGAGGGCTCAATCGGGCTAGTATAACACACGAGAGGGCTCGGGCTAGTATAACACACAGAGAATCGGCTGTGCGGGTATTTCGTACATGGTTTCATTATAGTGTTTGGAGGTTCGTGTTACTATGTAAGAGTAACACTCGGTCGTCATGCCACCCGATAATGATTCATTATAGTGCTTGGAGGTTCGTGTTACTCTGTAAGAGTAACACTCGGTCGTCATGCCACCTTTTTGATAATGAGTACGGGAAATACAAGGTGATATGAAATTCACGGGAAGGGATTGTTGCTACATGATCCGTTCTTGGTGAATTAAGTGAGGAGTATCAACACTTTATAAATGGATTTATCTTTTACAAGATGTCGGCGCATGATTTTTAAGTTACTTACAAATTTAACCTTAAACAAAAATCCACCATCAACATTAAGTCCCCTGCCCTAGCACATAATGGTTACACTATTGTGTGGTAGGCATGAGATGGTGACATACGAAATGACCAAGCTAGAGTGAACACATATTTTAGGATAGTTTCACATTGTCGGGCTTTCCACAGGCTGGTTGGTCTTGGATGCGAAGGAAGCGAGGACTTGATCCGGTGAGTCGCTTTGGTTCCTCTCGTACATGTATGAGCTCGGCCGCTTCTTGGTGTACTTCCTTAGTTATACACGGCTTTCCTCAGGTATATTTGATAAGCCTCGTCGATTGTTATCCCGAATTAGTAGCCTTCATAGGTGGTAAGTAAAGACTTCTTTTCCTTAGGGATTACGTCGACTTGTGAGATTATAAATAATCATCTCAACGTGGTCGTTTATTCTATATCTCGGGAATCTCGAGTCTTGCTTTCGATTTCACGATTAAGCGATCAATTGACTTGATTTTTTTTTTTTTTTTTGTTGTTTGCGTGTGCATAACCTCCTCTCCTTTGTAGTTTGTCATGGAAGCGGTGGAAAATCATTCTGTTGCTTCCCCATAAAGAAGTTTTGAAGTTGACAAGCCCGAGAGCCATGCACACGAAGAAGTAATGGCTAAGATCGATCTCCCACTTCGCGAAGTCGGCCGCGCTATACAGGGGATGCCTATCTCACATCTTCGCATTGTCAGAGGACGTATTTGTGCACTTTCATCTGCAATTGACATGGAGGAACGGTGGAGGCGCGAGGAAACGTTGCGAGACGCTAGTAAGCGCAAGGGCGGAGAGATTTGCGGCCGATTGGTTGAAGAGGCGGAGAGTCGAGCATAAACGACCTTTGAATGAAGACAAGTGTGATTACCCGATCCGGGACGGCGTGATAATCCTTGATTACGATACGAGACGAACTGAACATTCGAAGGCAATTTGCGTGGCCCCTGGTGTTGCTATGCCCTTTGATGCTCCTGCGATGATGTTGGGATGGAGTGCTTGCTCTTTCCTACGGGGATGTCCGTGCGAAGTTGAGGGAGATCCGGAGAGGGGGCATCAACGGGTGATGGAGGCGACGGTGATGTGGGCGAGACCGACCCTCTTGATGATTGAAATTTCTTTTGTTTTGTTTTCTTTCCAAGTATATTCGCATGCTCGAACATCTTCCTTGTACTCGGTGGCGGCATTTGAGTTCAAGGTTTTTTTCCTTTGATTATTTGAATAAAGTTTTCCTTTACAATCCTTTGCCAAGATCGCATAGAACCTTCTCGGGCGCAAGGAGCGCCTTCACATGTAATCCTTAGTGATAAAAGAAGTAATACTATAATGGAATATCCACGGACTGTGATGCAATATCTTCACGGCTTTCTTTGGGCGAGATGGCTCAAATCATTTTCCGCACACGTTCATTTCCTTCTTCCCGTGATATGTTTGCTTAGGGTTTCCTTTCTTGCTCCAGTGGGCTGATTTAAGGTGACGCGAGAATTTGTGTTTTTAGGAGTAAAGAGGTTCTCGGATGAAAATAATGCTTCAATTGAAAATTGAAAATTGGAAATTGAAACCCTAATTATGAATGCAAGTATTGCAATCATTTTACGGATGAATTACAAATATGATATGGAATTGTAAAAGGAAATCTATTTGGAAAAAATAGCACAAGCGTTTTAAGGTGTACGGGATGCTGTGAAGTGGCAGCACAACATCTTAAGTTCGGTGGGGTTTGAGCCATCGGGAGTGAATTGTTATGCCCTCCAGGTTATCAGCGTTGATGAGTTTGTAGTAGCCGCCTAGGATAACATCTTCTACCAGGTACGGTTCATCTTCTCTTTCGGTGGATGAATCCGGTGGAGTGGTCATCTTCACCGTCACACTTCCAACATTGAACGTAGTCATCTTCGTCACAAGGTCTCCAATTCCAAATGGGTTTGGTCGTACTTGGACTTTAGATTTGTCGTCTTTGACCAAAAAACAGCTTCACGCTCTTGATAAAACGCTTGAAAGGGCCGGCTTCCCATTCACACCTCTTAGCCGGGGTTGGTTTATTGATTGGAGTCAGTCCCAGGACTTGTCGAATGAGGGGCGGTAGGTTGCAAGGAGAGTTGCGTGATGAGACTTACTTGAGATCGGAACCTTTCAATGTACGCCGACAGGCTCTCTCCGGGAAGTTGTATCATATTGGCAAGTTGCTGGTGCGGCAGCAGACAGTCATCAGGAGGTCCAGAAGGCATGTTGGAGATTCTTTTAGGTACCGAGACCGGTAGAGGACAGACTTCCAGTATGGCTTTGTTGTCCTGTATCCAAGAGCGTCCTAGGATCATGTCGTAGCTGGGATGATCTTTGACCACATAGAATTTTGCTTGTGTCGAGGCGTCTCCCATTTTGATTTCAAGATTGACGTATCCATACGCATCTCTAAGCTCTCCTCCTGAATCTTTGACCACGGTTGGGTGACGAGTAGCCTCTCCGCCCGAAATCTTTGCCGCTCTCAAGGTCTTGACAGTAATGATGTTAAATTCGGAAGTCGTATCGATCACGCGTTATCGAACTCAACGCCTCTCAAACAGTGACGGTTAAGAGTCCCAGTTCCCCTTGCTCGCATCTTTCGGGAAAGACCGAGGTTCTGGACAGGTTACGGATCTGAGGCCTTTGCTGACACAACGTGGTTGAGGGCCGTGAATATGTCTTGACGCTGTCCCTTGGAGAAATATAAGATTTCACACATGTGCTCCATCATAGATTGCACGGTCTTGCGAACAGAGTCCCCAGAAATCATGCAGTTCCTGATAGGTAGAGGATCTCTATGAACACCTTCGTTTCCAAGCGGAGTTCCCTGTCTCTACCTTTTCCCTGAATATTTGTTTCAACTTTGTTGCAATCTTTGGTTGGATGATGGACGAAACTTGTGGTAGCAACAATATCACGGGATTTGCCATTTCTTCCTCGGTCGGAGGACGCTTTGATAGGGGGTAGCTTTACGGCGTCATCTTGGATCCACGCTTCCAAGAGCTCTATCACTTCATTCATAGGAAAAGGAAAAACTTTGTGTCTTTAGTGTTTTGTGTAGGAGTTTTGTCTGTTCCTTTTCGAGACGAAGTCTTGTGTGCGGGAATGTTCGCTTTGTTTGTGGCTCGTCACTTTGAAGCTTTCCTTTTCTCTCCTCGCTCCACCACGCTTACTGAAGGACCGGTGTTGTATTGTTTGTTCGTGAGACGCTTGCTTCCTCGACTTTCACGCAAATCTTCACTTCGAACAACTCGGTTCTTTCTAGTAGTCTTTGAATGCGATTGTTCTTTGAACGTTTTGCAGCTTCGTGGAGTTCAGAGAATGTTTGAAAGCCCAGATTCTCCAACAGAGCGCGGTATATGGGTATCATCCCATTGATGCATGATTCCACCAATTGTCGTTCGGTGACATTCGGATCGTGACAATCCAGCGCTTGGGTTCTGAATCTTTTAACGAAGTCGTTGGGATGCTCATTGTTCATTTGGAGAATTCTTCCCAGAAAAGCGTGATTTGTTCGGATACGAAGAAATACTTCTGAGAAAGCAACGACCATCTCGCTCCAATTAGATATGCTGTTAGGCGCAATGTTATTGTACCAGGTGTTTGCCCTCCCCGTAAGTGATTTTGAGAATTCTTTTAGGCGTAAAACATGATTGTATTCATGTTCCCCCAAGGCTTCAAGAATCGAGAAATGTGTTCACGAGCATTACCGGTTCCGTCGTAAAGGAGAAGCGGGGAGAGGTGTAACCTCTTGGAAGAGGGATTATTTGCATATCTTGAGGGTATGGCGGTTGGTGTTGGTGCGCATCAGTCAGATTTCCTTTGCTTAGGCTCTGGAGGAGTCGTTCCAGATCCTCACGTGTGATGAAGTTGGGTGTCCGGTCCCTTTCTCTTGAACATTCGGGAGCAACACGAGCTTCTATCCGAGTGGAAACGCTGCTCGATTGAATTGAAGGCATCTCTCGTCGACTCCAAGGGTTCGTGAATCTTGCGGCAATCGTTCGTCAAAGTTTTAAGGAAAGTGAGTACCTCTTTCTGAGTTGCGGCCATATCTGTTTGAGTTTTAGCAAGAATTTCCTGCTTCTCCATCAAGTCTGCAATGGTACTAGACGGTGGGCCTCCTCTTGTGCCTCCGGCTCCTCGTCCTGATGGAGGAGTGAAAGTTGTTGCTCGGCAACTTTTTGGAGGCGTTACGCTCGAAGAGATGCCGGGATTCGCGAGCTGCTCGGCTCTGCAGTGATGGGAGGCGTTACACCTCTTTGGGATGTCTCTGCTCCGCTAGTGTTGGTGACAGAGAAGTGGCGGCACCTCGAGATGTGTCGGCTACGGTGGCTCCAGCAGCGGGCACGTCAACACCGGGAGTGTTATCCACGCTAGCTCCGTCCGAATTGATTGCTTGATCCAGGACACGAGTTCCACCATCTTGAAATGAATCGTTGATCGAATTGGTTCTAAGATCTACCCTTTTTGAAATTGATGAAATTGAATCGGATTTCAAAGAAATTGATTTTGACCAGAGAGATTAATCTCCCACGGTGGTCGCCAATTGTTGAGGGGTGAAAACTACTCTGAGAATTTGGTAATTTGGGGTGTGGATGAGGAATGAATCTAAACCTTCAACAAATGCCTTCTGCGCGGTGAGTGCTTGTAGATTTGAGAGATCAATCGTGCAAGTCAGGCCTAAACCAAGAAATGGCCGTTCAGGACTTGTTTCGGTCACAAAGTGAAGGAGATGGGGTTGATCTTAGGGAGGGAAGCGAAGAAGGTGTTGAGATTGTGAAGGTGTTGGCTTGCTATGACTTGTGACAGAAAGATGAGAAGATGGTTGAATATGACGGTATCAACACTTGGTTCTCTGTGTCGAACTTGTTTTTTCTTCTGTTGTTGGAAATAGGGCGGAGAACCTATTTATACAAGTCATTGAGCCTCATTCACGTTTTCTCGTGGGAAGTGGAGGTAGTGGAATGATGGAGTAGTGGAGTTGTGTGTCGGTGATACACGACCAGTCTTGCCCACTTCTCTGTTCATCTCTAACCGCCCATGACTTCCTAACACGTTCTTGTGATGGCGCGTTGCCGCCGCGCTTTATGTAAACTTGGACCAATACCCCGGTATGTATCCCCGGTTTGTGACATGATTGATGTACGGAATGTGGATCGTGGATCCACGAAAGATAGCATGTAATCTTGAATTGAATAAGCTGCGTTATTGGAAAGTCGATACTTGTGAAGTATCGTGTGTATTTTATGCGAGTGCCGCATTGTGGTGTGGTAAGGCGATGGGTAATGACGCCCTTCGACCAATTGACTCGACCAGGGTTGTATAAACAAGCTGGTGAAGTTGGACGGATGAGATGAGCTTTGAGACACTCATCTGCGGCCAGATTAATGAATATTAGGTTTTTTTGAAGAGGTGCGCAAGCATCACTCTTCAGCTTGGTCGAAACCAAGTATGGGAAGGATTTTGGAGAGGACCGACCATACATGCGTATAGACGGCATGATGGTGTAGGTGCCTGTATTCCGTTCCCTCACGAAAGCGCGATCTGGGCCACTCAATTTGACCGGCAAAGAGGAGTGGTCGAGATCGATTTTGCGATAAGAGTTTGATACCGCAAGAAGCCGCGCGCCATACTCTTTTCCGGCGCGTTTTCCAAGACGACCTAGCTTGGTCGGTCTTGGCCGGTTGGTTTGGCGTGAAGATGGTAGGCTGATGTTCACGCCCATGTCTCACCGTCCCATGAAAACGTGATCTAAGCCACCCAATTCGTCCGGTGAAGTTGAGTGGTCGAGATCGATTTGCAATTTGGGAAGTGTATCCACGCATGTTTGAGCGGGCGTTTTGGATTGGCCAGGCATGATATGCCTTGGCCGACCGCATGAAGAGGTAAATGGGCCCACGGTGGTCATCTTTGGTATGACCGGACCTGCTTAATCTAATCTGTGACCCTCCATTCGTCTTAGGAGAAGATGGACGCGCGTGATGGCTTGAACCCTAATTTTGGCTTTCAAAGCGCGCGACCATGCTATTTCGGGCGGACGAATGTGTTGTAACCAACCATGGTTGGTTTTGACCGATTGGTCAAGTGTGTGGCGGTCACATGGTGATTGTGTCGACATGCTCGGGCCCTTTGAGTGCATCAAAACCCTCCATCTATACTGCGAAGATGGATGGTTGAGACCGTTTTGCGGCACATGTAATATGCCGCAAACCCTAATTTAGGGTTTTCCGCCCATAATGCTTGGTATGGATGGTTTCTTGGCAAGCAAAGGCCAATGGTCGACCATGCGGGGTCGGCCGTGTGTATTCCATACACGCTTGGGGGTGATGGAATTGATCAGGGTCGTCAATCATGCTTGTGAAGTTGGATGGCTGCGATCGAGATCATATCCGGACTGATATGGTCGGTCTTGGGATGCTCAATCGGGCTAGTATAACACACCGAGAGGGCTCAATCGGGCTAGTATAACACACCGAGAGGGCTCGGGCTAGTATAACACACGAGAATCGGCTGTACGGGTATTTCGTACATGGTTTCATTATAGTGTTTGGAGGTTCGTGTTACTCTGTAAGAGTAACACTCAGTCGTCATGCCACACTGATAATGATTCATTATAGTGCTTAGAGGTTCGTGTTACTCTGTAAGAGTAACACTTAGTCGTCATGCCACACTGATAATGAGTACAGGAAATACAAGGCTGATATGAAATTCACAGGAAGGGATTGTTGCTACATGATCCGTTCTTGGTGAATTAAGTGAGGGAGTATCCAACACTTTATAAATGGCTTTATCTTTTACAAGATGTCAGCGCATGATTTTTCTGGTTACTTACAAATTTAACCTTAAACGAAAATCCACCATCAACACCTCCAGGTTGGAGCATGTAGCAACAATCCCTTCCTGTGAATTTCATATCAGCCTTGTATTTCCAGTACTCATTATTAGTGTGGCATGACGACTGAGTGTTACTCTTACAGAGTAACACGAACCTCCAAGCACTATAATGAAACCATGTACGAAATACCCGTACTGCCGATTCTCGGTGTGTTATACTAGTCCGAGCCCCTCTCGGTGTGTTATACTAGCCCGATTGAGCCCCTCTCGGTGTGTTATACTAGCCCGATTGAGCATCCGGACTGACCAGTATCGGTCGGATATGATCGATCATGATCATCCAACTCCATAAGCATGATTGGATGACCCCGGATCAATTCCATCACCCCCAGCGGTATGGAATACCCACGGCCAGACCCGCATGGTCGGTCATTGGCCTAGCCTGCCAAGAAACCGTTCATACCAAGCATTATGGACGGAAAACCCTAAATTAGGGTTTGCGGCATATTACATGTGTTGCAAAGCAGTCTCAACCATCCATCTTCGCGGTATAGATGGAGGGTGTAGATGTAGACTTAACGGGCCCAGAGCATGTCAACACGATCACCGTGGGACCGCCTACCCACTTGACCAATCGGTCAAGACCAACAATGTTTGGCCATGACAAAATCGTCACCCAAACAAGAGATGGCGCACGGCTTTGAAAGCCAAAATTAGGGTTTCAAGTCATCACGCGCGTCCATCTTCTCGGCACGAATGGAGGGTCACAGATTAGATTAAACAAGGGCCGGTCATACCAGCATGACCACCGTGGGCCCATCTACCTCCTCATGTGTTCGGCCAAGGCATATCATGCTGGTCAATCCAAAACGTGCGTCCAAACTAGCATGGCCGCGCCTCCCAAACCACCTAACCGATCTCGACCGCTCAACTTCATAGGACGATTTGAGTGGCTTAGATCACGTTTTCATGGGATAGTCGGGTATAGGTGTGAACACCAGCATACCACCTACACACTTTGGTATGATCGACCAAGACCGACCAAGATGGGTCGTCTTGAAACGCGTGCCCAAACTAGGGATCTCACGCTGGGTTTCCAACTCCTTTGCGCAACGGTTTCTGCCGCAAGCCGATCTCAACCACTCAACTTTACCGGTGAAGTTGAGTGGCCTAGATCACGCCTCCATGGGACGGTGAGGTGTAGGCGTGTACACCGGCATGTCGTCTACACACATGCCCGGTCGGTACTCTCCAAATCCCTTTCCATGCTTGGTTTCGACCAAGTGAAGAGTGATGCTTGCGCACCTCTTCAAAAACCCTAATATTCATTAACGGTCGCGAGATGAGGGTCTCAAAGATCATCTCATCCGTCCAACTTCACCGACTTGGTTATACAACCCTGGTCAAGAGTTATTTGGTTAGTGAGGCGTCATTACCCATCACTTTACCACACCATAATGCAAAGATACTGCATAAAATACACACGATACTTCACAAGTATCGACTTCCCGAATAACACGGTTATTCAATTCGACGATTACATGCTATCTTTCTTGGATCCACGATCCACACATTCGGACATCAATCATGTCACAAAATCGGGGGATACATCTTTGGGGTATTGGTCGGCGGTTTACGGCGTGCGGCGTGCAACGCGCCATCACAAGAACGTGTCGGGAAGTCATGGACGGTTAGAGATGAACAGGAGAAGTGGGCAAGGCGGTCGACGCACAACTCCACTACTCCATCACTCCACTTCCTCCACTTCCCATGAAAGACGTGAATGAGGCTCAGTGACTTGTATAAATAGGTTCTCCGCCCTATTTCAAACAACAACACAAGTTCAGACGAGACAGAAAACCAAGTGTTAATACAAAAAACGTATTAAAACACCCAGAACTTGCTTGCATCAATCACAAGCCTGTTCACCTTTCTGTTACAAGTCATAAGCAAGCCAACACCTTCACAATCTCAACACCTTCTTCGCTTCCCTCCCTAAGATCAACCCCATCTCCTTCACTTTGTGACCGAAACAAGTCTGGAACGGCCATTTCTTGGTTTAGGCCGGACTTGCATGATTGATCTCTCGAATCTACAAGCACTCACCGCGCAGTGCATTTGTTTAAAGGTTTAAATTCATTCCTCATCCACATCCCAAATTACCAAATTCTGCAGGAGTAGTTTTCACCCATAAACACCTATATATATATAGTTGGAAATCCAAGGTATCTCCCCCGGATAGGCTTTCATGGGCCCCAAATCTTCATGACTCAGGTTCCAGGGGCGGTGTAACCTTTTCCCTGAGCCATGTTCAAGAGATACCCCCTTATATGACGCACTTTAGGTCTTACATTTGCCTCTTACGAAATATCATTCGCGAACTAGGGTGTATGCCATAAAGGTTCGTCCCATTCACTCACTCATTCATTTCTGTCAATTCTTGTAATCATTAATTGCTTTTTGATTATTTCTTCTCATCTTCTTTGCGAAATTATCACATAGTCTTGCTTCATTTTCTCGAGATCTCATTGTAATTATTTAACCAAACTTTCATCATTTTCATATATCGCGAGTTTTTCGCGCACTCCTTCTTCGATCATCATGACACACACATTTTTTTTTTTTACAAGACTCTGAAATCAATTATTTATTTCTTACACCTCTTACTCATGTTGCTCTCTATTTCCTCATTCATATTTCCAGATACTTCCTTCCCTTTTGCGAGACCTTCGCAATTTTCAATTGTCTTCAAGCACCGATTTTGCAATATATCTTCATCTCTCACTTCTATTGTGTCCACCATCAGTCTTTCTCTTCTTTGTTCTTCTTTGATATTCCTTTTCCAATTCGTCTGTTGAACAGCCCTTTCCTCGCAAGACTCCACATCGACTTCATAGCATTTTTGTCCCTCAGCCCAATCTCCTTTTATAACTCCAACACCACTGGGATGTGGAAATTTGATGCACTGGTGGTAAGTTGATGCTACACCCAAGATCTCATGTAACCAGGGTCGCCCAATTAATGCATTATAAGGGATTTCCACATCGACTATGCAAAATAAGATTTCATTTTACTAGCAATACCATTAAAACCATAAATCTTATATGTTGAAGGTATCAAATCTTCATCTTTGCCCCCCATAGTCTTGTAGGTGTAGTAAAAAAGGATGTTTACAGAGCTTCCAGTATCAATTAAGATTCTATTTATTGCCCATGAATTTTCTACACCATCACTTTCGTCATCAACAGGTTTTGGATTAATTTCTAATCTTACCACTAATGGACTGTCATGCAACTCGCCACCCTCAGGTACTTCTTCTGCGGTAAAAGAAATAATCTGCGCTTGCCATTCTTTCAGTGGCGATGACTTCGCGATATTCATTACTTCTCTATTGTCAACATCTCTTGCGAAAACTCTGCTGAGAACACTATCATGAAAATCTTCAATTGTCCTGTACGAATGTACGATAGAGTTGCAACTACAAATAATGAAAATCTTCTCTATTGTCATGAGAACAAGTTTTTGGCCTTCGTTCCAACTTCTACTACAAATGTCTCTTTCCCTTTTGTCGTATTTACTCTGTGATTTTCTGGAGGTGTTGGTAATGGTTGAGTCTTCTCTTCACATTTTAAGAATTGGTTTAGCTTCCCTTGATCTATCATTCTGAGGATAATTCGTTTTATATTCCTACAATCATTCGTTAAGTGTCCATGAAAATGGTGATAGGAACAGTATTCATGACTTCTGTCACCTGGAGGTGGTTCATTCCCCATGTTCCATGGTGCGGGTATGTTTTCCATCAGGATTATAGCTTCCCATATCTTCTCCACGCTAGCGTTTAGTGGTGGCATATTGATTTCTTCCCATACGACTCTATGACCTCGCTGTCCTCAATGATAATTCCCGCCTCGACCTCCATAAGTCTCTTGTGGATTATGCCTCTGTCCTCCATAGGTTTCTTGCGGTTGATCAAGCCTTTGAATTTTATTATTTCCGCCACGGTTGTAGAAATTTCTTTCTCTTTCAAATTCTTCCTGATCGCGACTCCCAATAGCTACCAATTTTTGCTGACCATCATTTGGTATCCTCACTCCTTGTTGACCTTGCGAGGTACTCGCCACAGTGTTTATCAATTTGGGTAACAAACTTGCATTTCGCAGACTCACGAACTTGTATTCGCAACAGGGTATGATTCCATCTCATTTTGCTTTTCCTCTAGAGCAATATACTCCTCCTGAAGTTCTCGCAACTCAGTCATTGTGATTGTATTTTTGACTCTAAAAATTTGAATATATAACAGATTTGTCGCAAACATAGCATTAATGAATGATAAGATGAGATATCTCTCCTCTACTCTACTGACCATTTCACTACACATTGTCTTCCATCTCACGGTTAGATGCTTCAAACTTTCACCAACCCTTTGTTTTAACCCAAATACATCTTCAATACACAGTCGCGAGGAATTATTACTTATATATGCCCCTAAAAATATAGCCTGCAAGTGATTGAAAGATGTTATTGTATTTTTCGGTAGCCCTTCAAACCATTTCAAAGCTTCTCCTATCAGACTTGATGCAAAATATTTGCACAATATAGCATCATGATTCTCCCATTGTAGCATACATCTCATATAAGCTTTGATATCTTTGTATCGCACAAGTTGTTCCATCGAAAATCTTTGGTTAATGCCGGTAAATTGCACTTATTTGGTATTCCTCTTAATTGTATCTCTTGTGTGAACGGAGTTTTCGCAGACTTCTTCTATTGCTTCATTCAACTGTCTCTTTCCTCCTCCCCTTTTCTTGTTCATCAATCCTCTCATTTACGCCAATTCTCTCAAAATTTGTTCATTTACATCGAATTTGAATCCTTGGTCTTTTTTAGTTCCGCTTCTCTTCGCTGCGTTCATGTCTACTTTGACTTTCTTGTTCATCATTCTCTTCTCGCATTTCTCTGCGATCTTCTCCTTCATTTCTTTCGCGAATTCGCACACCATTATATCTATCGCTTTCTCTTCTTTGGTGCATATCAGTTCTCCTTTGTGCTCTTTCGTATTCTTCATTAATATTATCATTGTTGCGATTTTGTTCTCGCCTTCTTTCTCGATTATCATGATTATTCTGGCGAATTGCCTCTTCTAACTCCTGTTCTTCCATTTCTGTTCTCAATCTTTCTCTCTCACGAGCTAGACATGCTTGTTCGGCATAGTGTCTTTCAATTTCATCTTCAATTTCTTTTTGCACCCATGCAATATTATTCTTCATTCTTCTTGATTTTCTTCATCCATTGGTTGATTCTGCTCCTGACGTTGCCTATTTCCTTGGTTTCCACCATTCTGCTCATTTTGAAGAGTCTCGGGACGTGGGATATAACGATCTTCCATCATTTCTCTTCTCTCGCAATATTTTGTGCCTCGATTTTGCGTTTCTGCTTGGTTTTCTTCATCAACATTTTCTGTAGGTAAAATTCTACTTCTTTCCTCTCTAACTGATCTTGAGCTTGACCTTGTAGTGCTTCTCGACCTTCTGTTTTGTAATCTCATGTTTTCCATCCTAAGCTCATGATTCTGTCTTGTCAAGTTTGCACGTTCCTCTGCCTCTAATCGTCTCTCTTCATGTATTGTTTGCCTCAACGCCTCTAATTCTGCGATCTCTTCATTTCCATGAATTATTTCTCCATTCCCTTCTCGGTCTCTCCCTCTTGTCCATTGTTTACCAATTGTTGTTCTTCTTCCCCTTCGTCCACAGTAGTCCGATCTCCAAGTATGCACACTTACTCTATCATAATCCACAATTCTATCTACTACTGGTTGAATTGGTGATTGAATTTGATTTTCTTCATCATTCCTTATGTTCCTTCTTGAGGATTCTCCCATTTCATTTCTCTCTTCTCAGGAAAGTCTCCTACTTCTCCTAACAGTTGTTGGTTGCTCAGATGCATTTCTCCTTCTAGCCATTTCTTAATTTTGGTAAACTGTTGAAAATTATATCAAATTTCTTCTCTACTACTCCAAATTCTTTCAAATCACGATGTTAATCCTTACTCAAACAGCTGTTTCTAGCGCCATTATGTAGTTGCAGGAAATCCTACACTACACCCCTCACAATAATCCACACAACTAAGACATTTGAAGATGAATAATACTGATTTTTATTGATTATTTCCTTGAATGTTTACAGGGTAAAATAGAAAAGAGCTAAAGAAATTACAATCACCACAAACTTTCTCTCTCCTAATGACTTGACTAACACTCTGAAAGAATCCCCCCTATAACAGACTTATTCGACTCTTTATATAGGGTAGTATACAATGGATGACAGCTAAGCTGTCCTTTATTTTCGGGAATGACTTGCGAAATATCGCAAGTGTATAAGTATACAATCTTGCAACTCTTCTAAACTTCGCTAGATCTTCACACTTTTCTCATGTTTTGGCTGTCGTCATTCATTGCATCATCTATATTACTCTTCTGCGACCCCCTCGCAATGATGTTGTTTATTGATCCCGCGAAGTATTGATGTCGCGATATTCTGATCCTATAGAGTCCCCGGCAGCGGCGCCAAAAACTTGGTAGGTCTAGAAAGAGTACCTACAATGATAACTACAAGTGCACAGTGTCGATATGCAACACAACGCAAGCACAGGTCGATCCACATGGACAAGGTGGGTATAGAGTTGAAGCTATGGTCTCACTACAACTAACTTAGAACAAAAAGTAACCAAAAAGGGGGTTTTGTTTGCCGATACGGCCAGATGTTGAAAGAGTTTTAGAACAATAAACAAATGTGAAAGCAAAGACTAATCTAACAAGCAGATAAATAGGGTCCTAGGGCAGTCGAATCCACTTCTTAACCTACACTAAGTCAATTCAGTCTCAATAATATTCTTGTCCCTTGTATAGACACTGGTGAACTTCTAAGCTCTGTCGACTATCTAGATAGCAGTGAAGATTCTAGTCTACTGCACATCAAAGGGTAGTTTCAGGAGGATGGTTTAGTGTCACTAAGATAATTATCTAATCCTAGTATTAGCTTCCCACTCACAAAACAACTAACCGCAGATCAATCACTTAGATGAGTAAACAATCATCATATGGATATTCTAATCGCAACTAAGGTGTCCCCCCGAAGTACTAACTGTCTACTTAAATCACAACTAGTCAAAGAATCGAACAACAATCACTTAAGCACGAGTTGCAGCACAATCAACATAGTGTTATTCTAACTACAATGGATACATGGCATACAATGTGAAAGAAAAATGCTGAAGTGCTAAGATTATATTTATCCAAAACAATATATCACAACAAGAACAATATCAATACTTGAATTAAACTGAGCAATGGATTAATGGTTTCATCTAAACCCTAACTATGAAATTAGAACATCATTAAGATAATAAAATCAAACATGAACTACTGCTTGGTGCACCGGCTAATCCGGGCATGAATTTCTCTCCACAATCTTCTCCCTATTTATACACAAATTTCTCCTCAATCACAAGAATTTGATATTTCGATAATACCCACTTACTCAAAACACATTTTCTGACAAACCCCTTCCGCAATTCAGACCTGCAACTCTTGATTTGATGTTTGCTTTAGCTATTGAAGATAACCATAACTCTATCTTTTTCAATCCTAGCTTCTAGGGTTACTGTTGATGATAAGGAAGAAGAAGCTAAGATAGAGATAGATAGAGGTTAGGAGGTTGATTGATTGCATAGGGTGGCTGAAATCAGAAATTGTCGGGGATGGAGTTGATTGATGGAGGTGGAATGAAAGTACTGGTTCTATGAAAGTGAGAAGAAAGGTGAAGGTGATGTTTCTGGCTTCTGTTCGAGTAAAGGAAGGGAGAATGGATGCTACGGTGTTGAGCAGGTGTAGTGAACTCTGATGTACCGTGTGGAGACGCTTTGGATGCTCAGCTGCTATATCAAATCCAACGGCTCAGGATGAGGTGCAGAAGATATTCCTCAAGCCCACTTCTAGTTTTGAGTCGTGCAAACGATATTCTTCACTCGCGGATGAGGTGCAGAAGATATTCTTCACTCACGTTCTAGTGGGAGCTTTGTTGTCTTTCTTCCATTGTCATCAATTCTCTGCTTCTTCTGGCCTCTCGATTCATCCAAGCTTTATTTAGTGCCTAAAAACACAAAATTAATTAGTACAAGTATTTATTCTTGAAAACAATGAAAGTACAAACTTTGGGATAATATAATATATGATTTTAAAGCGCAAAAGATGAGTTAACTGCCAATAAAAAGGTGTAGAAATATGTAATATTTGGCACTCATCAATAGAGCCTGAAACCAATTATTAACCAAAGATATAATTTGGTCACCCGTGGTTTCCCAAAATTGTTTGAAAAACTTACTTGTGAACTCGTCCGGTCCAGGTACTTTTTTCGATCCAACGGAGAATAATGCCTTTTTTATTTCCTCATTATTTGGATGTTTGAGCAGACTATCACATTGCATAGGCGAAAGATGTGGCCTTAGGTTGTTGAATAGGTCCATGTCTATTGTTGTTGGTGCATCTATGTATTGTTGCTCAAAATGGTTGGTGATCAATGCCATAATTGATGTTGGGTTATCTGTCCACACCTCAATTTCATCTTGCAGTTGTTGTTCCTGTGAATTGTTGCATAAGTATGAAAAAAGGTTGTGTTGAAGTCACCATTTTTGAGTCATTCGATTCGAGACCGTTGTTTCCAATATGCCTCATTGCAATGAAGTAGTACCAAATGTGATTAACGATTTTCTTTTTCCAGTTATAGTCAAAACATTAATTCTGTTCCAGACGTTGTATAGCGCATTTGGACTGAGTTAATTGAACTTGAAATTCTGATTCTTTAATCAATGCTGGCAAATTTTCGAAGTGTCTTTATGCCAAAGTTGCAAAGCTTGAGCTATGATTTGCATCTTGAGTTGGGATATTGAGCCAAACATCGTTGACATTTGTACTTGTCCATGCATTATGTACTATTTCTCGCATATCCGGGTGTAGTAACCATAAATTCTCCATTTTAAAACGTTTATTTTGGTTCCTTGGGATAACTTTTTCTTGCAGCAATAGCGTGCATGGTTGGAACCAATCCTTGGTAACCAGTTCTGAGAAGCCATTCCACGGTCTAATATTTGCATTATAAAATTTTCATCTGTTTGCCTATTCGACCATGTAAATGGGTCTCCTTGAAAGCCTAGATCAATGAAACCACCTATGTTGATGAAGTTGTTGAAATGTTTAATTTGTGCATGGGTGACTGGCCTTCCTTATTTATTTTCTCTTTGTCAGACCACTTCATTGAAATCTCCAATGATTAGCCATGTATGATTGTGTGGAGGAATAATGTTATGAAAACTTTGCCATAAATCCCATCGTGCAGTTGGTTGTGGGGGTCCATAAATTCCAGTGAACATCCAAGGTTGTTGCGGCAAAGGAGGCGCAATATAAGCATGAACTAAACTTTGATTTGCAACTAATACAATGATGTTGAGATGAGAATTCCACATCAAGCAATGGCCTCCTCTATGACAAATACAAGGAAGAGTAAAATTACCATGAAAACCTAGAGACTGTTGAAGAAAAGAAATATATGGTACAGAAGATATAGTCTTAGAAAGAAACAAAAGGGAAGGATTGAATTAATCTACGCGTGAACTCATGCAACTTCGAAACTGTCAAGGTATTGTGAGCACCATGACAGTGCCATACTAAGTAATTCATTGATCTTGCGAGTTTTGGTCATGGCCGACATCTCTCTTGTTGATTGGTGTAGCATCGGCTTCAATCTCATCTTCAAAATAAAGTTGCCATGCAGGTTTGGTTTTTTTGTGGGTTTTGCTGATGGTGTATATATATGGAATCTGCTTCCAAGTATGCAATTTTATTTAGCTGTGATGATGGTACTGGTGATCGGTAGTATGGTGGTGGTATTGAGGCAGGTGCACCTGATTGATGTTGCTCTCGGCCTGTCTTTCTGATTCTTGGTGTTGGAACTTCACATTGTAGTTGTTTTGTATCTCCCGGAGATGAAGTCAGGGAAGATAAGGACATATACTTTCTGGTTTTTGGTGTGCGTGGTGGAGTTGCAAAATCAGGTGTGGGTGGTTGGGTAGTTTTTGAGGTGGTTTTGATGTTCTTCTCTTATATATTTTTACCAAAGTTGGTTGTTGATTTTTCTTCTCTGATGAAGCATTGTGTGTGGCACAGACCTCTGGTTTTCCTTTTATATTTTGAAATGTCAATATGATTTTCTCTTTTGGAGTTTTGAGAAAAGCAACAAGAAATTTTGAGTACTTATTAGTGAAAAATTGTAAAAGCTTAACATGGGTAGGGTCCACAGTTGTTGGGATTGTCACTACACCAAATTTTGGGATTAGAAACAGAATGAAGCCATTACGAATTGGGGTTCTAACGGCCCTCACTTGTTACAAAAGTGGGTATTACAATTTTTTCGTTACGGCAATGGAGCCGTTACGAATTTTGGGTTGTAACGGCGTTAGTAACAGCTGAGAGCCGTTACGAATTGACACGTGGTAACAGCTCAGGGCCGTTACGAATTTTTTGTAACAACGTGGTCGTAACATCTTCGAGCCGTTACTACGTGGCAGGTTGAAACAAATTCCAGCCGTTACAAATTTTTTTGTAACAGCAAAGAAAAGTAATGCCAGTCAACATTGACCTGGTCAATATGACCGGCAGTTCATTTTCTGCCGGAAATAAACCGGACATTCCAAATATCCTGCATACATCATTCCTTCCATCCATAATACACATTCAATACTTTCTTCAATCAATCATTTCATATCAACATTCAATTAATTCAAAAAAGAATACAAATTCTTTTTAAGTTCCAAAACAAATCTGTTAAGTATCAAATTATGATACATAGAAACTACAAGCAGAAACTACATAGAAACTTACTCAAAATTTGCAGCTGCTAAGGGACATAATGACTGCCATTTAATGGTAGAACCTCTTGCTGCTTGAGTATGATTTCAGGGGTATAAGCCCTCTTGTCCTTCCACCAACTCATGTTGCTGCAGAAACACCAACGGAGCCAACCATTCAATCCCTTAAGCTTTCATCAGTTGGTTAAGCATACAAATAAAATGCAAAAGGTTACCTCATCAAAGTCAGCAGCTGCTCCAATGAGGTTTGACAAAGCTTCATAAACCTGCTTCATGTTATCAGTCTGCTCATTAATATCATCCATCGTCTTGTCTACATCATCAGTGTTTCTGTAATACAGTTCAAACAAACTAGTTACTTAGAAAGTGATATTCCTTCTCAAATAGACTAGTTACATGAAAGAAAACAAAATAACTGATAAGGAAATGCATATCCCACGCGAACCCTTCATATGGACGCACAACCAGCACTTTCCAATATATATTACTTTGATCTTGGAGAACATATATTCTAAGTAAAGAAACATATTGCTTAACTCAAAAACGGACAATAGAGAAAGGGTGAATGATGAACAATCTTAAGACATGCACCTTGAATCTTTTCCACCGAGCACCTTTTTCAATGCTTGCTCTTCGTGCATTTGATTCAAGACGGGTAAAAAAGCTTGTAACAAATATTTAGAGTATTTAAGTCTCTCCTATGTGTCCATCTTCATTCCCTGTAACAAGTAGAAAGAACTTTCACTTTGAATTAAGAAACTGAGATAGAGACCAGTAAGAAGCTGCTAGTAACTAAAAGTAGACATAAAATAGATAATGAGTAATGCATCACTGTCAACTAAAGATGCTAAAGTAAATATAACATGTAAAAAAAATCGAGGTTCAGACAGCCAACATTATGAAGTATTAAAGTGTAACTAGGAAAGTGAACCTTAAGTTGTTAAAAGGCAGTTCGTCAAAGAAAAAGTTCCTGAAACTAGTTTGGCTTTCAAGTAGTCAACAATTACTTAAGAAAGCAAACCCAATATAAATAGCATGCTTTGATACTCGAACCAAATACTGAAACAAACAAAATTTTGATACTCGAACCAAATACTGAAACAAACAAAAACAAAAATTGAACTACTGATGTAAATTGTAATAAGTATGTAATAGGGTGGGGTATAAATCTCCTACTATTTAGTCTAATATTTCTCATACTGGAGTTACATACTACAAAGAGACATCTATAATCTAAGAAAATGCTGGTTTAAAGTCAACATTTTCGTAAAAGCAGGTATAGCTATCGTCTGACCAAGTAAAATGTTTAGAGAGGCTGTAAAACAAGTTACAGCACAGAACTTAAAGTGGTTAAGTATAAAAATCATCATGTATATAACATACTAAGAAGCAATCATCAATTAATAATGAAAAATAACTACACAACAACGCCTCGCATGACCTGATTTCAACAACAAAACCATAATTCACTATCAAATACCTTGTACTTAACCCACTTCCAGGAACGGTGGATGCACAACTGTGACACTTTGTGTGCTTTGGGCACAAATAAGGTCCAGAAGAAGCATTTTGTAAAGCAAAAATAGCAATGAGAAAAAATAATATACTGACAGATATGTGGAGAGCCAAAGAGTATTAAATGGAGAACCCACTTTGTGAGGTGGCTGCTGACAGTAGCAATGGTGAGCTCCATCACACCTCTTGCAGAACATTAACTTTGTAGGATCTCCAACTTTGCGGCATACCTAAAAAACCAGAAATGATTAGATATGTTATCTGTGATTCAAATTACCAAGCCAGGCTCGTGAAACTTTTACAAGCATAGATGTCCACTTCGAGTTGATTCACGCAATTGTTGTTTGCTTAACACGTACAAGTTGGTCAGTTTTGCAATCAAATGCAAGGAATGGAAAGAACTTCATCACTCTCCTTAGCAGTCAATCATAACAAATCTACTAAGTCAAGTGACTCAGCTTCTACCCCAGTCTGCCCTTTGAGGTGGGGGAGAAGCTTTGAACTCTCAAAATTTTGCAGTGAAATCATATGGTTGCAACTAAAAGAATAGAGGAGGAAAAGTAACACCAAGCTAAACACTACAATCATAAATACGATAAAATTCACCTTTCTCTTTGCAACCACCACCACTACCTAGTCAATGTGAAAACTAATATGACAAGCAAGCTATTGTTCACAAAGTAAGCTTTTTATACACGGGTTCTGAGAACTGATAAGACAAACTTATGAACATGGGAGGCCAGCCAAATGACGGGTGAACAATTCCGAATTTTCCCAATAACACTTACATGATTGTCCAAATAATAAGTAAACAAGAAAGGGACTCCGGGTTTTTTTTTTTCTCCAGTTTCTGACAAGCATCTTCGGCAGTTAAACAATATTGTTATGTAACATAGGCTTCGTTAGGGGTAGAAAGTGTTCTAGCCCAGCTATTTCAACTTTGTTGAATGTAGTTCCTGTCATGTCCACTAAATAAGATCTATATTGATCGACCAGGGAAAAGAAAGGATGACTAGCCAAGGAGAATAACAACCCAACAAGATCAATTTTCTTGAGTAGGAGTGTACCTATACCCCTCGTTGTTTCAGGTTAGTGCCAAACTAGTCAATTCAGATTTTTGAATCAACTACTACCAAAACTTGTCATCGGAGTTGTTTGACCAACTACAAACCAAGTAATAAGCTCGTGTGAACGAAACTAGTCCTATAGATGAAACTTTCCAGAAACGTCACCACACACTCCTACAACTCCAAAGGCTTTTGTACAAAATGTAGCCTGACACGAGGATAAGCTCAACATAGGCATCAGTGATTTATAGGTGAAATTCATAATTCAGGAACTTTTTGATACCTACATAAATTAAATACTCAACCTCATTACAAATTCCACTTAATGGATATTTGCTTTGAATGGTTTTCCACTATGCTGATATAAATCATGGATTTATTCCTACAACAACAATTCAACATAACAATTCACAATTCACAGAACATAACAATCTTTACAGTAATGTTTAAATGCATAAATGATAAACACAATCACAATTCACAGAACATAATATGACTTCTATTAGGTAAAGAAAGTTTACCTTAAATCAAATTCCAAACCCTAACCATCGATTTCATCTGCAATCACCATCATCTATACTCAGAACCATCGGTTCAAAACAACGATTCACTTCTCAAACCACCAAACCAGGCCAGTCTTTGATTTTTTCTCATCTATCACTAAATTGAACCTTAAATCAATTTCCAAACCCTAACTTCCTCTCTCTAATTTAATCAAACTCCATCATCTCCTAATTTTGTTATTCAATCCACCAACTCCTCCTTCGATTTTGCACAAACTCAATACTAATTGCAGAAACCCTAACTCTATTTCTTACTGATTCGTCGTTCTTCAATCAATAATAACCCTAACCAAAACCAAATTCACAAACTCAGTAATACCTTCCTGATCCATTTACTTCTCCAGATTTCTTCTTAATTGATATGAACGATTTCTCAGTTCATGCTTTTGAGAAGAAAAAAAGCAAAACAAAACAAAAAAGAAGAAGTTGAGAAGAAAGAAAAAGAAGAACAACGAAGAAGAAGACGACGAAGAAGAAGAGAAATGAGTTTCTTCTGAGAGATCGAGAAAGAGAGGAAGAACGATGAAAGAGAGACAGGAAGAGGGATGATGAGGCGGATAGAAAGAGATAAGATGTAATAATGTGGAGTGGGAATAAAATCTTAGGTTTTATGATTGAGATGCATCTCGAGAATAGAATGAAGGGTAGAGATATCAGTTTAGGCATACACGGTCTAGATGAAAGGCTAGAAAGTGCGCATGTGAATGGCACACGCACATACTCCAGGTGTTACGATCCATGTGTGACCAAGCGTGTGACTGGCACGCTTATAAAATATTTCGTAATGGCTGGCCTCTGTTACGAATTTTTGAAACATTCGTAACGGCAAATACCTGTTACAAAATTTTCGGAACGGCCACAAGGCCGTTACGAATCCCTGAATTTGGTGTAGTGTGTGTTAGAAGGCTCTGCATACTGCATTGGTTCTTTTCATTTAGTTAAATTTTGTCCACCAAGTTGGTCCCTATAGATGTGCTCAGAGATATGTGTGGTGAACCTAACTGTCTTTGTCCTTGGCAGTCGTATTGTGGCCCTTCTTCAGAGAGCTTTGATCCGACATTCCTGATATGAAAAGGAGCATGGATATGGTTATATGTATATGCACATTATTTTGTACTCTGGCGTATAACAAAAGTGTTGTCAGTCTTTTTTTGTCTGGCCACAGATTTCCATTTGAGTCCTTTCTGGGTCATGTGTTCGGCCAACAGAGTAGAGACCGATTCAGATTGGTTTGGTATTTTAACCTCAACATCTCCAGCCATCCAGTTCAGGTTTCCGGTCGTTGAAGTTCCGACAACTTCATATTGTGTTGCATGCATTGTTAAGTTTGCCTGAGTTGTTGGTACTGGACTTCCCTGACAACCATTGGTTGCAAAACCAACTTGTTCAAAACTGATGTTGTTAGCATTAGGATTAGCAACTTTCATCCTCGAATTAAGCCTTCCATATGGGTATTTTTGAAACTGACTGTGGCTAAATGCATGGTTCAAATCAACAAAGTTAGAATAATCACGTAGTACATGTCCAGGAATACCACATAAATAAACAAAGTAGATGGATATTCACTACACCATATTCTGTGATTAGTAACTAAAATTAGTAACCAACATGTTGTCGTTACTAATTCGTAACAGGAAACTTCAGTTACGAAAATTTAGTAACTGATCAAGTTCGGTTACGAAATAAGCCTAGTTTAGTAACGCCCCATACCATGTTACTATTAGAAACTGCTAGGAAAATACTGTGCCAAGTGTTCGTGTGCGGGGTAACACAAGGCCTCATATTTCCGCCCAAATATTAGTAATTGTCTTCAACTTCAAAGATAATTCTACCCTATGTATATCTTTATCTAACCTGACTCCCCCTCTCCAACCACATTATCTTCTTTTCACTTCCTTCTTCACCGAGAAAGCAGAGCAGCCACTTCTTCTTCTTCTTCTTCTTCTTCTTCTTCTTCTTCTTCTTCTCCTATTCCTCCTGCTCGAGCACCACCATCACACCGTCTAGCGGATATCAGCGCCATAATCTACCTTCTTCTTTTTCTTATAACCCTCTTGTTTTATCTCTACATTAGAACCCTAAATCCAGGATTTCTATTTCTTATCTAGGGTTTCAATTATAGAGATGAGCAAGAGATTCTACAGGATGATGCGGATTAAAAACAAAGGTATGAAATCATTTCGATTAATCTACATGAGGTTCTTAATCAGGTGATGTTTCATTGTTGGTTTGATTTTTATTACAAATTTGAGGTTCTGTTAATGTTCAGGTGATGTTCTTAATGAGATTCGTTTGAAGATCTTGGTTAGAAATCGACAATTTCTTTTACAAGGTAAAGGACCCTTTCTTCTCAATCATTGGAATAATCCGAACAATCGATCTGAACACTAATATAATCAGATTTCTTTATTTAATTTTGAAGATGGTTAAGAACCCTAACTTTGTTTTTGTTGTTTGATAGCCATTAGAAGGTGGACCAGTTAAAAAAATTACCTAAGTTTGGTACCATTGGATACTTCATTGTCTGTTTTGTATATTGGTTTCTATGAAAAGGAAATGGAAGGTATGACATTGAGACATTTAAATCTACTTTGTGATTTCCATATTTTTAGTTTAAATTTCTTATTTGTTTTGAATTTGGGTTTTATTTTCTTTATTGTAGAGTTTTTTCTGCAATTTAGTTTTATTAAGCGGTGGGAATAAGAAGGCTTGTTTAGCTTTAATGTTTTTCTCATGAACTTTTAAAGGCATGCAATGAATTGGGAATTTTTCCTCTTACTGATCAGGGGATCCCGTGGTCTCTACTTGACCAGCTTTGATATTCTGGGAGCTCAGCATATTATTATGAATATGGCAACCACCTTTCTGGCGGAATCCCTTATCCACAAATGCATTTGTCCCTTATCCACAAATGCATTTGTCCGGCGGACCTTCACCATATTCCAGCGGATCTATGATGGGACAAGAAACAACCCTTTGTCTTTCCTCTTCCTATCATGCTAAAAGCAATGCTTTATTTAGGATTAGTCATCTCTTTGCTGAAAATTTCACCACTACAATTTAATTTTTGTTTATAAACTATCGTTGTCACTCTCCGTTGTTTGTCAACTCATTGTTGTCATTCTTTGTTGCCTTCTTGTCCGACTTAGGTGGGATTTCAGGTGGAATGTCAAGTGGGAGCATGTCCTATCATATATTGATGTTCTCGCTAATTTTTTTTTTATGGAAACTCTGTAGACACGACACGCGACAATGACTGGACCGGTTCGTTCTCCCAATCAGCGAACAACTTCTGTTTTTCTCAACTTTGGTCAAGCCTTAGAGCATCTCCAATGGGAGGATGTTAGGCTCCTTTTTTTAAGGCTTGTGCTACTTTTTCCTAAAAATCATCTCCAATGAGAATGTGTAGTGATATTGTGAAGATGATTTGGCAAGTAGTTAGATTAACATCCTCTAACAAAACCTCTGGTTTCAGAGGACCACCTTAAGTGCATCTCCAACGGGAGTTTCTCAAATTCCTATATTATAGGCCACATAGGATTTTTGCACTTTTTATAAAAAAAAACTTCTCCAACGGGGATGTGAAGGAGGATGTGAGGATGACGTGGTGAGTTAGTTATTACCACATCTTGTAGTCCATCCTCTAGTTTCAGAGGTTCTCATGGAGGATGTGATAAATCCTAGTCACATATCTTAGCCAATCAAAATAAAGTTAAACCAACAGAAAATAAAAAATAAAAGTAAAGGAAATATTTCAACCAATTAGGATAAATCTAAATGGATTACAAAACTTTATCATTGGAGATAATTTTTCTCAAATTCCTAAATTATAGGGAGTTTTTGAGTTTACATTTTAAAAGGATGTCTATATGCACCATCCACATAGGATACACACCACAATCCATTGGAGATGCTCTAAGGATGTGAAGATATCTTTTCAGATTTTTAAAAAGTAAAATCATTTATTTTTTCCAAAAAATATATTTTTCAAATTAAAAAAATATAATGGTAGCCAATAAAATAGTTCCAACTAGATTCCCAAATACAACTAGACTCTATCCGTTGGAGATGATTTTCTTGAACTTCCTGTATTCAAGGAAATTTTCAGTACAAATCAGCAAAGGATGTTTACTTTATCCATCCATATATGTAGGACAATGATGTGTCATTGGAGATGCTCTTACATTCCTGATTTCAAGATTGTGTTAGACCACTTCTGCATACATGCTGGTGGAAGAGTCGTTATTGATGAATTGGAGAAGAACCTACAGTTGCTTCCTTTACATGTGGAGGCTTCTAGAATGACCCTTCACCGGTTTGGGAACCCCCCTTCGAGTTCCATCTGGTATGAAGATGCCAAAGCAAGGATGAGGAAGGGGAACCGAGTCTGGCATATTGCTTTTGGGAGTGGTTTCAAGTGTAACAACGCAGTGTGGGAGGCTCTCCGGAATGTAAAGCAATCTCCTAAAGGTCCCTGGGAAGATTGCATTGACAGGTACCCTGTGCAAATAGCCTTTAGTTAAAAAGTATTCTCTTGTTAGATCTCATCTAGGAAAAGTTGCTAGCAAAATGTTCTACCCAATTGTGTGGTATCTATACTTTTATTCTTGGTGTGTCTCTTCTTTGTTATTTGATCATAAGTCATGGTCTGAGTCTATTCCTGTTATATTTGGTAGTGTTGCTGAGGTGGTATGGGTTCTTGGATGTTGTTCTTGTATTGTATTGCTTTAGGAAGTCTATAGCTTGCATACAACTATGATTGTAGTATTGCGAAGAGTTCATTTCTTCATACCAATTCTTAATGGATAAATGATTCTAAACGTGTTGATAGGTGTTTTCCTCTGTTTCAATTCCGGAAATCTCTGTTCTTTTTCATTATAATTTCTTCACCATACACTCCCAGGTGAAAAAAATTGTTAACATGAGGTGTTCATATACTATTATTTTGTCAGGATTTATATAGAGATGCAGGTAGACATTCAATTCTCTTGACTGTGAAAAACAATCAAGATCTGTTGGAATTGAGCATCCTAAGGTATTGTAATTTTGAACTACACATTGTTGATAACAAGTAATAGTATTCAACCAATCTTTACAAACCAAATCAGACTTCACACTGTGTTTTCATGTCACTCTTGACGCTCTATCATGATTTGTGTAGGAAAGAACATTGGAAGAACATAGAAAATTTCTGTAGGAAAGAACATTTGATATGTCATTTAACTATCATGTCCAATTGTCCTTGTCCAATTTGAAGCTCAATTGTACTTTCTCATCTGTCTTGTAGGCGGTAAATGCATAATTTTATAACTGTCAGTAATATTATCACCTCAGCATTATATTCAACTGACATGTTGCATCTGCAGATGTATTTCCAAGGCACATTTAACTCTGATAACTTAGTGATTTATTCAAACTTTTGTGACATAAGAGCTATGTTGTCATGGGCATAAGGCGCCGCATGGCGTCGGGTGTAAAATCCCGAGGCGCGGCGAAGCCGCGGTGTAGAACAATAACTCCCACATAGGTTTATGTTCTTGACATAACTGATAATTAGCTTAGGATTTTCTATATTAGCTTGTAAATCTTAATGAAAAAGTTTCGCAAAAAAGTTGGAAAGATTTTTTTTCCTTACAAAAATAGATATGAATGGCCTGTTTCTTAACATAATTAGCTTAGAGTTTTAAAATATTAATGTATGACTTAATGAAAAAGATTTTCAAAAGATTTTGGCAATATTTTTTTTTTCCTTTGGTGGCATAAAATGCCACTTTGGCGCCCAAAAAATTGGCGCCTTGGCCTGAGCGCCTAGAAAGGCGATGCCTGGGCGCCAATTTTTAAAGTGGCATCTCCTTGGCCACTGCGTGGCGCCCAAGTTCATAATAAGGCCATTTTGGCCGCCTAGGAGACGCGTTTGACAACATAGCATAAGAGTAATGTGCTGACAATATAAGTGTTTGTTTGCTTTCAGGTTCTGGTTCCAGCACTGCTTTTGCAGAACTCTAGCAATTTTTGGTGGTGTCTAATCATGTTTGATGAACAACTGAAGAAGAGGGCATCAGGTAATTAACCATTACAATTTCTTCCATTTTGTTGCAATAAAGTTACAAAGTTTTATTTGTACTCAATCTTGTGTATTACTTGTTGTCTTGTCTTCTGAAATTCAACAGATTCAAATGTTTTGTCTTATGTCAATATTGTATGCGAGAGTTTGCAGACGAAGCAGTAATCAGGATTGTTGAGGACAAGCAGACATTGAATTAGATAAAGAAACAAGTGGATTCAGGTAAACTTATCAGAGTCATCTGCCCATACTTCGCAGTTATGAATCATCTAAAAGTTGAACTCACCATGAACCTAAGTATCATTGAACAAATATATATAATGATTCGAACAATGTTTTCTTCCCTTTTTTTTGTAGAATGAATGTTTGAATGTGTAGTAGAGTGACTTGTTTTGAATGGAGAATGAATGTTTTTTTTTTTTTTTTGAAGCATAGAGAATGAATGTTTGGATGTAGAATGAATGTTTAATAGTTTGTAAAATGAATGTTTGAATTGGATTGAATGACAATTCCAGGGGGATAGGGTATTTGCAGGGTAAAATAAAAGGGGTGGGAATTAATGTTGACCAGGTCAATGAAGACTGTTTTTTTTTTCTTAGTTACAAAAAATTTGTAACGGCGAAGAAGAGTTACTAAATTTTTACCAGGATAATAGGAGACAGTCAACGTTGACTTAGTCAAAAACATTAGCAACTCTAGTAAAAATTTAGTGACAGTTCATATGCAGTTACTAATTTTCCTTTAGCAACGGCCGAATTTCAGTTATGAAATCAGTTACAACCCCAGATTAGTAACGGCAACATGCTGGTTACGAAAATATGTTACACCCCCTTTTGTAACGGCTGATTTATGTTACAAACCCATTTAGTACTGAAATAGGAAGTTACTAAACGAAAAATATGGTGTAGTGATTTTCATATGCTAACTGAATCCAAATTCCTTTCGCAATGCTCAACATGATGCCAGGTAGAAAAGGTTTGGACAAATCCACCATTATTTTTGAGATCTAATTGTACCAGTACCTGAATCCTCTAACAAGTCAAAGATTATTGCAGTGGAAAATATAGAGAAGATAACGAGGCAGAGAGAGGTTTTTATTGATCAGGGTCAAATGTGTTACATAAATATATTCCTTTATATACAAGTAGGAAGAAGACTCTAGACACTATATTAGGCCGCACATCCATTGGCTACAAGCCCTAAAACACTCCCCCTTGTGCGGTCCAGTAGAACTTCATATGCAGTGCTTTACATTTATTGCTTCGAATATAGTTCTTCAAATGTCTTCCTCTCATTGATGACTTATGCCGAAATCAATTGCCTCATTAAAAATTTGACAAGGAAAAACCCAGTGGGATATAACCTTGGTACAACTCTTCACATGTTGTATCGTACTTTACATGTAGTTCATCACATGCAATACGATCTTCAAAGATCGATGAGTCTAAGTTAATTGCCTCATTAAAACTTCGTCAGGAAAACCCAGAGGGACAAAACCTGAACTAAAGAAAAATAGTACAATATTAAGCAAACTTAGAATATAGTTCGACTCGAATATGTTGCCTCATTGAAACCTTGACAAGGAAAACCCAGTGGGATAAAACCTTGACGAAAGGGAAAGAGTACAACGTGACAGATGCAAGTAAAGGTGATTTGTTGCAGATGATCACTTTGCTCCGTTAAAGTTGACTAGTTGCTTCACAACTCTTAAGGAAGAAAATTTTCTTGGGAAAGACAATAGCCTTAGTTGAGAAATTACATTCCCAGTGTTTGTTGTTGTCTCATTAAAAACCTTGCCGAGTGACAAAACCTTGTGGGAAAAAGCAACCTCGGTGGAGGAAAATAGTTCAACACACCATTAGATGCCCCCCCTGATGTCTGACAATTTCCAATAGTCTAATGCAATCAAAAGGAGTTTATCACACTTTACTTTGGTGACTTGAATGTTTATAAGACCATGTTGTTGATTCTGGAAATTATGTTTCTTAACAGAATATCGCATTTCATTTCTTTGATTCAGATATTTTCAGTAATATCAACGCTATCTTTATGTCTTCAACGTTCAACATACTTGATGTTTTTAGTGTCGTCTCACTAAAAACCTTGTCGAGTAACAAAACCCTTAGGGGAAAACTATTCTCGATCGAAGGAAAAAGAGTACAACACAACTTCAATTTCGAAGTAAAATATGTCGACATCATATCCTTGGATCCTCCCCCTGATGTCAGCATCTCCCCCTGATTACTTTCAGAGTTGTTCCACACAGTTCCTTTAGTCATATACTTTTCCAAACTAAATATCGGTAATGACTTAGAAAATAGACTACCATATCTCCCTATGATTACTTTCGTTGGAGAAAAGATTATTGTTCCTTCATAATCAACAACCTTTGGATTGCAGTTCCTTTAGCATTCCTTTTTATGTCTTTGCAGGGATAAAACAAACTCATGTCAATGGTTACTTTTAAGTACATGATTACATTCATTATACCATTCCAATAACGTTGTGTTGGCGATGAGCTATATCTAGCTAACAAGTTCCCTGGGGATGTAAAATTTAATCGAGTATATTATTATAATAAGTACAACAATGCGTCTATTGTACTTAGATATGGGAATTTCATCTCCCAACACATATTCGTCATCTTTCTTTAGACGAAATGGTCACGTACTTACATTTTAACCTCGACTAATCATGGGAGTGCTATCAGGATGCATGTATTTGTTAAATTTCCTGACAACTTTAGACATATGAAAACTAGTGGAATAATATACCACAAGCTCAGTATTCGGTCGAGTTTTCCCCAGATTTTTCATCTCAAATTCGGATTTCAAATAGCTTTAAGGCCTCTTATTACATCAAGAGTACCCATTATGTTTGTACCATCGACATAGATAGCTACCATTCCAAATCAGGAACTTTCTTGTGCATACACAAGGAAAAATAACTTACTTGTCTATCTCCTCCAAATCAAATAGCCACTTAGACGGGTATACCACATCCGCCTGATTTCTACAATCTATAAGTGAGCGTTCTATCTAACTGTAAACGTACTCTGTGGTTTAGAGTCACTTGATTTGGGCAAAAAAAGGCTATCAAGTACTCTTGTAAATATCTTTTATCTCTTGATTCTTTCAGAGACACGTAACAACCAGATACATATGCTGCATTTCAAGTCCTTTAGAAATTACCAAGCTAACTAAGTAGCGGAACGCTATAACGTTCATTACAAGAGAACAATTCCAGGGCTTTGTGAGAAACCTCGCGCCACAAGGCGAGTCTTTATACTTTAAGACTGTTTTCTTCTCATTATGCTTTGTGACAAATTAGTTATATATGTCTAATAGGCTTTACACTTGGTTGGTTAGCACTACCACACCAAATACCTGTATATTTGTCAAAGAACTAAGTTCTACCTGGATTGTGTAGGCCAAATATGCTCTTTGTTGACATTAAACAATAAGAAACATGGTTTGATCTCATCGTTCTCTATTTCCTTGAGCAACTATATATATAACTAATCATTAATATGCTCGCACGATCTTTCCATTTACTCGTGTGAGTTCTCATAATCCTTTAGGATTTCATTGTTCTCTGGAATCATTAAACTTCGTAGCGTCCTCTAGTATTGATTCATGGACATAGTCAGAGACAATCAAATGAGATGATTTCATTAATGATACAAATTAGGTTGTGCCTTACTCATCTACTTTCTTTCTAGGTGAGCATTGATCGAACCTGGTGGTCTCTCCATCTTCCTTTATGGAGCCACGACCTCAACTAAACTTCCACCAAATGTAGTTCCAACACCTTAGTCTATGGTGTACCCTATAGTGAGGATTTCTAACCTTGCAGGTACATTTGCAGCTGGTATGTGAGATCTTGTCATGTTGCCGATATCAGTGCACTTTCTGAAATTGATTATTCTATGTCACTTCACATTTACATTTGTGGAGTACAAGAATCAATATGAGACACAGTGGGAACGCACCACGAAAATTCCTGTCGTTCCCTTAGAAAATACTTTTTCTTATCTCCCCCTAACGACAAGAAGACTATCTCATTAAAATGACAACCCGCAAATCTAGCGGTAAGAGATCTCCTGCCAAAGGTTTTAACACGCGGATAATTTTTGGGAGTAAATATCCAACATAACTACTTAATCGTTTTCGTGACCCATCATAGTACGATGTGGACTCGTAATGGCACATATATAGTGTAACCAAACATGCGTGGGAATACGAATGTCAGCCTTATATCCAGTTACCAACTAGTATGCAGAAAAGGTTGACTAATATTGGGTTCTAAAATGAAATTAAGTAAAGGTGCGTTTAATATTGCATATCCCCAAAGCAGTTAAAGGTAGGTTGGTACGCATAACCTATGCCTTAGACGTCATCTGTAACATTTGATGATAGTTTGTGCGAGACCATTGGGTATAAGATGATCTGCATTGATCATATTGAATATGCAATAACCATGAAGTCCTTTTGATGTGCGTGCGCTAGCTAGCATTTACAAGGGGTGGTGAGCCCTTACATGTATAATATGTGCTAGCAGTTTTCCAAACGCAAAAATTCTTTGGAATTATGACTAGTCCAAAGTGTCAAAACATCCACCAGAGCCATAACTACTTTAATGGTCCGCATTCTGCATGGATATGTTTCTAAAGATCACCTTATTTTATTTGTAAAAATGTGTTGTTTACCATTTGCATCTTAGGATGGTCTCAATCCTGATTGACATTGTAAAATGAACGATATGCTTTCTTACTTTAAAAGCTTAATGGGAAAGGGGGGGGGTGCATCTATTAATTAGGAAACACTTATTACGAGATATGCAGCACTTCGCATTATGTCAATCTTTTTCCCATTGTATCGTCCTGTCAAATAAGGTGATGTTTGTGTGAGTCCTTTCAAAACAAAACATCATGCCACAACCAAAGTGCCTTTATGGTCATGTCAAAGTCTGTATGAATCAATTCCCAACATTTCATTGTCGGGGTCAATATGAATTCTATAATCCAAATACTAGTGATTTACAGTTCACCAAATTGACTCATAAATTTCTCTATGAGCATGCTTCCTTCCACATTGATTAAAAACAATAAAAGATGTAATCAATTATATTCTCATCACTATGAGTTTCCATATGATAACCATTTGCATGGATGTCTTTGGAATTTAACAAGGTGTAGGTAGCTGTAGAGTGAATATATGTTACGTTTCATCCAGATATATCTCATGTGCTTTAGAGAATTTATGTCTCACAGACATTGGATCTAGTTCAATTAAATAGTCAATTGGCAAAGCAAAGTTCTTCTTGTCATTAAAGTTGATGTTTAAAGCATGATCAAATTGGTTGCTACTATGATATACGCATTACATTGCATATACCAACACCTATAACCAAGTGCATTTCCAACTCTTTCATTTATGATGGGAGCTAGAATTACATTTTAGCTAATCCCATGTTCGGTTAATACTTGTGTGTTGGTGTTATCATTACTGAAGACAAAAGTACATTTTTGTCTCATGATATATATGTCCATATGCACATGTTTCACTATGCAAACAAGTGTATGAGTCGATACGTCTGACCCTCATTCGGGGATTTTATCATTTTTAACTTTGCTACATTTAGCTTAATTTGAGAAATTTTTTTATCTCAACAGGCCAAGAGAGTCTCGCTACATATATCAACCACTTACTTTAGGTTGAATAGATTACTAAAGATAATTCTCTTGTTCCCATACTTCAATATATACTGGTTCGTTAGTATCATGGATGAAGTATAGAAATGCAAATTTTCTGACTCATATCACCTTTTGTGAGTTCTTCCACAAAAATTGGAATACATGTGATTTTATTTGCAACGTATCTTTTGAAACTACCGGCTCTTTAATAGTCGAGAAAGCGGATTACATCCCACAGAACATTCAAATAAATACATTGGAATTGATTGGTACAACAAATTGAGCAAGAGACATCATTCAACTATAGCGAATATCATAACCAAAATGCTTAATGATCGAGATCAACAGTCATAGTTTAAGTTGACCGTTTATATGATATGGACTTATCTTAAGACAAAAGAAAAAAAAAAAAAAACTAGGCATGTTCTAGAAACGAAAAAATAAGCCCAACAAATATTCAATGTAGAAACGCATTAGTTACGTACCTCAAACTTTGGCTCCCGCTCTATATACACAAAACCAGAACAACCTTACTCGCGCACGTCCCAAAACCAGAACAGGAAACAGGATTAACAGGGTGGTTCGGTTCAGGTCGGATCGGGGGGGTTCGGTTCAGGTCGGACCGGGTGGATCCGATTCGTTTGGGGCGGGCCGGTTTGGGCTGGACCGGGCCGAACAAAGCATTTTCCTTTTCTTGTTGAGATCTCCCACTAACATAATCAATCATAACATAAATATACAACAAACAATAAATATATTATACAATTTTTTTACATCACAAATCGAATCAAATCAATTGGATATACCAAACTCAAAATCAAAATCAGGGAAAAGAAAAATAGAACCAACTTAGCTGATTTGATTCTAGCGTCAACATTAGCTTGAAAATAATTGCATAACTGCGTTGATTAAATCATCCATGTAGAGAAATAAAAAAAAATCAGTCGATCCAATCTAGCTCTGCGGTATAGCTTCGTGCATGATAACGTATTCCAGTGGAAAATATGGAGAAGATAAAGAGACGGAGAGAAGTTTCTATTGATCAGGGTCAAATGTGTTACATAAATATATTCGTTTATATACAAGTAGGAAGAAAAACCTAGACACTATATTGGGCCGCACATCCACGGGCTACAATCCCTATAACAAAGATTATTTTTCCATCAACTAAAAAACCAGGTAAGTTAATAATTTGTAACCATAAAGGAGCGAACTTGAAGCATGCATCCGAGTGAGTTGAATATTGAGTCCAATCTTCAAACATGATGACTTGATTTGCCACTATCCAAGGCTAGTTTTCAAGCACCATATGCTTATCTTCTTTGTGCATCATTGTGCATCCGAGTGAGTTGAATATAGAGTCCAATCTTCAAACATGATGACTTGATTTGCCACTACCCAAGGCTAGTTTTCAAGCACCATCTGCTTATCTTCTTTGTGCATCATTGACATCTGGTAGATATTTATGTTTGAAACTCTCTTCATCTTCATCTCTTGGAACCAAAGAGGGTACCATCCCTTAAGTAGGGTTTGCTGGAGTGTTTGGGTGTTCAAGTTTCCTCCTAATACCTTTAGTGGAAATATTATAAAATGAAAAATACTATAACCCCCCTTCTATATGTGTTCAACATATAGAAGCCCCATTAAACGGATCATTCATTGTCAACTCCATACTTTAGGAAAATGATATTGCTATGCCCAAAATATCAAATTTTCTTCGGATCTGGCCCATAATTAATTAATATGAATTTTGATAATGACAACACTAACCTTTACAATATATATCATAGGAAACTCATAAGATATTTTCATTTCTAATTTCATTTTCTCTCTCCAGTTATTACGAGTTGGTTTTAAGCAGAGACAATCGATTATGTTTTTGATTTGTCTTGAATCAGGTAATTTCACTTTTTTTTTTGAACATTTAGGTTTTTCCTTCTGGATCTAAAAACTTGTTAGCTCTAGAGTTCTGAATCTGAAGTTAAAGCGTCGTTAGATCTTCTCTGTCTCTCATCAACTCAGAAATCTTCTATAACTAGTTCTTCTTTCATCCCATCAATTTCTTCTTTCATCTTCTTCACGGTTCTTTTAATTTTCATTAGATTAGATTTCATTTTCATTCAGTTTTGTTTCTCCCTGCAGCTCTGCCAAAACGAAGAAGAAATATGAATTGAAGAGAAAACGAAGAAAATCAAATCAGAGAAGAAAATTGGAAGATTAATATCGATTCTCAACAATTTCAAATCAATTTCATCAACAAATCTAACAAATCAGATAAGTTTTCCTCCTAAACTATATTTGTCTTTTGATTCAATTTTAATTTTGTTTTGAAAAGTAAATTTATAAGAACATTTGTTTTTGATCAAGTTTTTAATTCGATTTGAAATTGGAGTCTGGATTTGTAATCATCTCATATTTATCTTCCATTTGAGATAAAAAAAAGGTCATAAATAATTTGTAGAGTTCATGATTGAGATTTGATTGATTTTTCAATCTGTTTTTTTGATTGTAAATCTAAATTCAGATTAGTAATCGGTGCATCTTAATCTTTATTACCCCTCTAAATTTTTCGAGTTTGAGTTACTTTCATGTTTCTCTCTGATCTGGAACTTCCATCATTTACAAAATGATTGTTATAGATTTAATGGAATTATTGAATCTTGTTGTTCCTGTAATTTCTATGAAGAAATAAGGTTTTAACCTATGATTTTCGATAACTGATAAAGTAAAAACTTGATTGGATTTTTCAGAATGAGTTCTCAAGTTTCCTGTACTAGAACTTCAATTGATGATTAAGGAATGTTGTTGAAGCAAATGTTGTGACAAAGAAGATCAGTTGTAATTCTCTGTGTGTGATGAAACTGCACATATTTTGATGAAGACGATTGGGAACATTGACTTCCTGCAGGTAGAGAATATTATGGACAGTTACTTGGTTGAGGTCCCAAGATACATGGGATTATGACTTCTGCATCTTTTGGTAATTCTTATCAATTGGTATGATTGTTTGTCTCATTCCTTGGCAATTCTTATCAATTTGAACTACTAGTTTGGAAGATAAATATTGCAAAATACAATTGGTATGATTGTTTGTCTCCTTCCTTGTAATTCTTATCAATTTTAACAACTAGTTTGGTAAATAGATATTGCAAAACAAACAACTTAGATATACATTGAGATGGAAAACAACTAGTTTAGTCATTTTGTTAATTTGGTTTGGTATGTTTGGTTGTGATGTAGTTTGCCGCAGTTGTTGCTTCTTAATAAAAAAAACATTTGCTACTAGTTTAGTCACTGGAAATATCATAAGTTGTTTTTCTTATGTTATTAATAGAGCACAGTTAAAGCTCGAGCTTTTGGCTTGAACCTATACATTAAGATCCGAGTTCAATCTTGAAATCCATATTCGAAGTTTTGAACCAGTTAATTGAAAGTATATATTTTTAAGCTCAAATCTTAACCAAACAAAATACATATGTGCTTGCACTTTAAAGTACTGAACGTGGTGGTAGCTAGTACTTAGCTATGTAAAACTTAGCTATGTAAAATCTTGTTTTAAGCTATGAGAATTAAATCATTTTTTATTATTAACCATGTTTAGATGGTTGTTCCCATTTTGAAAAGTACTTTTAGCCATAATGATTGTTTATTATTAGTTGTCGAAGTGTGTGCCCAGTTTAGTTCTCAGTCTTTCTTTTCAAAGTGGAACTCCTATAGCAGTTGCTGCTAATTCTAGTTGATTATTTGTTTGGGCGATTTTTTTTTTTACTAGATGCTAATTATATTGTTTGCTTTGCGTAGCTGGAGCTGGTGAGTCACATGAGTATTATGCCAAAATTGCATTATTCCAATGATTGCTTGTAGATTTGTTCAAGGCCATGGAGTCGTACTTGATAAGTGCTTAGCTTGGAGAAATTGTAAGCTTATTTTGCTTGACTCATGCGGTAAGTTACATGATAGAGTAATATGCATATTTTTGTGTTTTTTATATGCATATGTAACTCACAGTTACACTAGACAAATGCATGTGTAATATTCGGTTACACTAGACAGATGCATTTGTCTACTGTAAGTTATATGATAGAGTAATATGCATATTTTAGTGTTTTTTATATGCATATGTAACTCACAGTTACACTAGACAAATGCATGTGTAATATTCGGTTACACTAGACTCGCAGTTACACATGCTAAAATAAGTTATCAAGTACCTTTTTTTTGTGATATTTGTTATTTGGCTTGCAATTATCTTTTTGCAAGAAAATATCTGAAAATTGGGGAATATGAAATAACTAGTTGCGTAAGATATAAATCCTAGAGAATAGATTGTGTTATTAATTCTTGATCTTTTGATTGCATTAGGTACATCCCATTAAGTTGTGTTGGATAGTGTAAGCTGTAGTCAAATTTGTTTTAACTCCCATTAAAATGTGAACTGATAATTGCATACAGTTCAAATTCTAATCTCGTAAATTTAATGATGATTTTTTTTTGGCTTTAAATGATTTTGTAGATTGTATATGCGCGTGGTGATAATTACGAGCACCAAAACAACTAGGATTGGCTGCAAAAATGTCCGAAGAACCTTTCAGACTATTAGTAAATTGATTACCTCTTCTTAATATTTTCTAGTATTGTACTTTTTCCAAATTAATTCAGATGATTTTACATGTATTGGTTGGACTGTCTCAGGACAGATTGTTGATTTGATCATAGCTATATTTCGAGTTTATTTCACTGGTTAGGGAGAACTTGATGAGCGTCAGGTAACTTCTATCTTTCTGTATTATCTTGCTATGAATACATCAGTTTTGTGGCATGTTTATTTGACTTAACTCTTTGCTAATTAGATATGTAACTTTTACTTACACAAACTAATTAAATATGTAACTTCTGGTTTTAGTGATTGAATTGAAATGATTTGTGGTCGGTTTCGTTGTTTTTGTTTTCATTGGATTGTTGAGATTAGTTTTTATAGAAGAGATTGGACAGTTTTGATTATTGAATTGTGAATTTTCAATTATGTTTCTCAATTACTGTTTTGTTGAATTATTGATATCTTAGATTGGTGTTTTTTTTTTTTTTTTTTAAATTGAGCTGAAACCCATCTCTGTAATCTTGTTTAGATTCAAAAATTTTAACATGAACTATAATGAAAGATTGAAGCTTTTTGTTTGTTTGATTTTCGGGGTAATTCTATTAACAGAAAGTTGATTCATTTTTTAATTTCTACTGATACCAGCGACGGAGCCAAGGGTCAAACGAATTTTGTGCTTGACACTCACACACACAATTTTTTTTTTTGAACTATACTTACATTACAAGTTACGATTACGATAATTTACAGAAGTTCCCACAATTTAAACTTAAATAAGCACATATTGACCATCAAAGTTTGTGTTTAAAGTAGTGATAATTTTATATTTTTCCTCTAAGTAAGATAGGAATGTCACTAATTGGTAAGCGGGCGAAGGCCGCAATAAATTTTTAAAAACAGATCCCAATATTAGTGAACAATTTCTATAACCGTTTTTTCCTAATAATTCTCCATTAACCGTCATCATCTCTTTCCCCAATTTTTACACAAAAAACTTAAATCTCTTTGAATATATCTTGTGTTGTCAAATCTATTTTGATTCTTAGGATTCATAATATATTTGACAACAGTAATATTAGGATTTTGTATATAAATAAAACTTATAATTGCTTATGTAATTTAGGGTTTAATTCTCTTTTCCTGTTTTCTTTTCTTGTAATAGTCTAATGGCCTATTATTGCCATTATAATCTCTTACTATATGCTTTTTTAGCAGATTTCTATAGCCTTCGTGGCAATTTGTTCACTTGCAGAGATATATATAGGTATATCACTGAGGATGCTTCTCTCCAGCGTGACGTAGATCCAAACACTTCTATGCAGGATCCATGGCTACTGGTGTTGATGCTGATTATGATGTTCAGGGCATATTACTCCTTTTCAACGGAGACTCAAGATTTGAAGATCAAAGAATCTAAATTAAAGATTCAAGAATTAAAATGGTTCAACATGAAGTTAGAAACCATCAGGAAACATCGATATCCTCTAGGAAATATCAGTATTTTGTACTTTTAATGTTATTTATTAGTTCTTCTGTTTTAGAAGATCTTATCATTATTTGTACTCTTTGCTATAATTTCTTGATCGATGTACATGTGAAACTCTGCAAAACAAATTAATGAAATTTGTTTTTCCTTAAAAAAAAAAAATCGGAATATTAGTGAACAACTCGATATATAAAGGTTAGAGAGAGAAAAGTAGTATGAGGAGTATCATATGTAATTTTGATACGTGGTGCTTTTAATACAAATGATAGAGTTTAGATTAACAATGAGACATAAATTTTAACAAGTTTCTATAACCATCTGCCCCCACAATTCATATAAATTACGAAATAACTCACCCTTTAGTAACTGAATTTCAAAATCAAGTGGGGTCTACGGACCCCATTTTTCTCGCTATGCCTCCGTCCCTGATTGATGTTGTATATCGCATCACTCTTTGTCCAGACTACTTACTTCGGAATTTCAGTGGACTTGGGATTTCTGAGGTGAATTCCTAATCTTTAAACTTTTTAGTTGTCTTGTCTTGCAATATGTAACTTTTACTTGCCCTTTGAAATGCATGGCACAGGTTTTTCTCGGAAGATTCAGGTTCTCTCAAATTTTAATGTAATTTCAGACCAACTAATATGTAGATACTTGGATTATACTGCGCTTCACGACAAGAAACAATTACCTGTCCATAACTGTCATTAGTTGATGATCACAAATCAGTTTTCTGTGTACTGTCAAAAGAATTTAGAAGGGATGTATCATATTGTCCATCAAATTTACAAGCATAAAAGAGATGATCCATATTATCATATTTACAAGTATTGTACTGATTGTATGTGTCACTGAGAGTTACACATGCATATTAGATGTGTAACGGCTAGTTACACATGCTAATATGCATGTGTAACTAATTTACATATGACATATGCATGTGTAACTACTGATTACACATGCATTTTGTATTCCTGGGTTTTTTGCTGATTGCAGCTTTTTGACTTTCATGGTTACCATACTTGAAGGTGTGGAGATGAGCACAAGCTTGCATTTTCGGCTACTTGTATTCCTCTTACTTACCCTACAAGGCAAGCCACAGAAACTATACGGCAAGATGTTGCTGAATCAGGTGTGTGATCATTTTTTGTGATATTAATGTGCTAGCACAAGGTTCATATATTTGCCCTGTTGTAGTAATCAAAAGTTACATTTGCGAGGCAATCAAAAGGTTCATATCTATACCCTGCTGAATCAGGTGTGTGATCATTTTTTGCGATATTAATGTGCTAGCACAAGGTTCATATCTATACCCTGCTAGCACAAGGTTGTCATCTCCATCTTTGTATTATTCTGCCAGTATGATTACTGTCCGAAGCTTTATTTTCTGTTGCTTAAAATGAGGCATGTTTTTTTTTCCAAAGTATGTTGTTTGAAGATGTTGATAATCGTGTGCCTTTCAAGTGCAAGGTTCAGTTTTTTACTTGATGAAGAGTTAACGGAAGTTGGTGCAAGTGATGAGGTCAAAGCTGCTATTGTATATAAAATTAGCAGGGAGCGCATTGGTGAAGAAGTATGTTAATTATTTGGTTATTTTTGAAACAAATGTGGTATGCTTCAAGGTATTTATTATTTCCTGCTAAACCTTTGTGCAGATTGATCTAATTGATAAACATACGAATTATTGTAAATGAAAATTAAAGTAATACATGTATTTTCCGTATGTAGGATCAGAATATCGCCAGAAGGATTTATTTGCGAAGTTTTCATCTACAACACATTGCGAGTGTCGCAGGTTGATTTGAAGAATGACGTAACAGATGACGATGGCAGAAACAGGAGAAAAGCGTGATGATCCTGCGAAGTTTAGAGTGTTTGCGAAGATTAACATTAAAGCTCTTGCGATATTGCCGCAAGCTAGATCCGAAAATAAGGGACAACATAGCTGTCACCCACTATGTAATATCCTATATAAAGAGGAGAGCAGGAGAGAGAAATGGAGGATAATTTTGGTAAGAGATAGAGAGAGAGAGAGAGATATTATTTTCAGAGAGAGAGATATTTTTAAAGGGAGAAAAACTTTATTTTCTTTATCATCTTCTTCCCCTAAAATTAGATCTAGAGCTCTACAAAATATCCATTAATGGAGATTCTAAATGTAATTCTTATGTAACCTCAACAATCATAGTGAAGAACCATGGATGTAGATCACATTGATCGAACCATGTAAAAAATCCTTGTGTCAATTTATATTTCTAGCACTTATATTTGAAATTTAGATGATTAATAAGATTGAGATCTAGAAAATATTATGGGAGGTGTGTTGTAGGAAATCCTGCAACTACACCGTATATGTAGTTTTGATGTATAACTGATGCATATGGATGTGTAACTTGTAGATACACATGCGTATAACATGTGTAATAAAAAGTTACACATGCATATGGATGTGTAACTTTTATATACACATGTCATACACATGTGTAACTTCTGGGTACACATGTGTAACCGTTTCTTGCTATATTTGCATTACACATGTCATATGGATGTGTAACTTCTGGATACACATGCCATATGCATGTGTAACTTCTGTTTACACATCCACATGTGGGCGGTGGTTGTTCGCGGTGGTGGTGGTAGTTGGTGGTGATGGGTGGCGGCGGCGGTGGTGCTCGGAGGTGGTTGTTGGTGGTGGTAGACTGGTGGTGGTGGTTGGCGGTGGTTGTTGATGGTGGTGGTCGGAGATGGTTGGTGGTGATCGGAGGTGGTCGGAGGTGGTTTGACGGTGGTGGTTAGTGGTAGGAGGTGGTTGGCGGTGGCTGTGGTGGTAAGAGGTGGTGGAAACATCAACACACTATACTTTAATAATTTTGGGCTTAAATTTAAATTTTATTTAATTATGGGCTTGACAATATGCATAAGGGTATCAAGGTCTTTTAATAATTTGGGGCCTAGATTTAAACTTCTTTCAATTAAGGGCCTCATATTATGGGTAACCCATGGGTGGGGACTTAGTCTAAAAATCCCTAAAGTGAATGCCCTCGCCTTTGTTGGGCCTTCATAAATATCCCTACCAACAATAATTATACCCTCCCGGTTCCTATATGAAGCTAATTTTACTCATTAATACCAGAAATGCCCTTTCTGCATGACTCGAGTTATAACTTATCTTATTGATTTTAGATCTAGAACATCTATGTTTCTCTCCTTTCTCTATCACCACCACCACTATCACCACCTCAGCCACCTCCTCCGCCGTTAACAGATCCAAGCTTTTATTTTCAACTACTTCATTTTTTTTTCACTTCATTCTTAATTTTGATTCCCCATCTGATTTCGGTGAAAATTGATTAGATATCAAGATCTAGATCGAATCATTTATATATAGTATCTTAATAATTGTTTCAAGTACTGGATTATGTTCTTATTCGATTCGTTATTTTTCAGTTGTTTAATTTCACTTTATTCCATCTTCGATTTCCCATATCAATAATATGTTTTACGGGTGAAAATTGATTAGACATCAAGATTCAAATCGAATTGTTTCGAGTATGATCGGATCTGTGATTAATTTTTTTTCTTACAAGAGTTTGAATTTATGAGAGAGATATCGAGTGTTACAGTTAGTGATCGATTTATGCCATTAAATTCTAGTAAGAAACGAGATACGGTAATATTATCTGTATACATAACCTAGATCCTGATTTTTTGTGTTTTTATAAGTAGTTTAGATAAATTTTTGAAATTTAATGGGAGTTTTGAGTCTTGTAGTTGCTTTAATATGAACTGATAGTGTTTATATGTTGATTCATTGATGAAGTATTAGCCAAATTGATACAGTCATTCATGTTGTGAATTTGCCATTTCTGAACTCTAAATTCCTAATGCTTTCATATATATTCTTGACGTGATTTATTTTTTCTATAATTATGTTAGCTACTCAAAGCATCGTTACTATCTTAACTCTCAAACTACTTCTAACCTACTAAATTATGAAGCAAGTACTGAATGCATTGCCATCCTATGTGCATATCTCATAGATAATGAGAGGAGGTTGTGTATCTATGTATATTTTTGTGGCCCCTTGAATTCATCCACTTCCTATGTAGTTCACGTAAGAGACAAACCAACTATTTTATATCATGATATTACTTTTATTGATGCCTTTAGCTTTTTGCTTTGTAATATGGAATGGTATTCATAGAATTGTATTGTATTTTGATATTGTGATGATATATTGGTTTAGTGTGTACATATATATTTATGTTTCTCTATAGTAACACTAGATATATATTTCAAACCACCGACGAGCTTCTGGATTTGATTAGCTTACAAGCTGGCGATGTAACATTTGTGGTTGCGAGATCGGGAAGGGGGTTCTGTAAGTAGCTCAAATTTTATGCTTGTAGTTCCTTGAATACATCTACCTTTTTCATTTTTGAGTTGTTTTGCTTGCTAAGGAAGAAGCTATCTGAATGTAGCTAGTTCTTTCTTTGGCGATATCTTTATGCCCTTTCTTGTTTTTTATTTATAAGACGCCATAGCATGAAGTCATGTACTGCTAGTCATCAAACGGATGTACTTTAATTCACCTTTCATTTTTGCTTACTGTGACAGAGGCGATCGTGGCAAGTAGTTGTGTGTTGTTTGTACTATTACAGTTAAACCTGTAACTTATTTTTGAATCATACAATAATTGTGTTGGTTTTAATGTTGCACAGTAGCTGTAGGATCAGAATATCGCAACACCAAGACTCTTACGAAATCCATAAACGACACATTGCGAAGATATCGCAGATTGGTAATAAAAATGACGCAACGGATGACGACAGCCTGAGCACGAGAAAGATGTGAAGACCTAGCAAGATTTAGGAGTGCTGCGAGATTTAACATTTGTACACTTGCGAGAATTTTGTAAGCCAGATCCGAAAATAAAGGACAACTTAGCTGTCATCCACTATGTAATGTCCTATATAAAGATCCGAACATGCTTAAGGAAGGGGAGAGATCTTTTTCGAGTGTTGGGCAAGTCATTAAGAGAGAGAAAGTTCAGAGCGGTTGTTAATTCTTTAGTTATTTCCTTTTCATCTTGTAACATTTGTGAGATTAATCAATAAAGATTATGATTGTTCATCTTAAAATGACTTGATTGTGTGAATTCTTGTGAGGGGTGTAGTGTGGGATTTCCTGCTACAACATATGGCGCCAGAAACAGGGATTGATTGAAGATTGATATTGTGATTTGAAAGAATTTGGAGTAATAGGAAAGGAATTTCATATAATTTTCAACATTCACTAAGATTGAAAAATGGCTAGAACAAGACGTGCATTAAAACAACCAACAACTATTAGAAGGAGTATGAGACTTGCTGGAGAAGGGAGAGACGAAATGGAGGAATCTTCAAGAATGAATACAAGGAACAATGGAGAAAACTGAGTTCAACCGCCAATTCAACGTACACCAATACAAAATAGAACTGTGGATTATGACAGAGTGAGTGTACATACTTGGCGATCAGATTCTATAGATGAAATGGGAGAAGAGAAGCAATTAGGAGGCAATGGACAAGAGGAGAGAGACCAAGAAGTAATTGGAGGAATAATTCATGGAAATGAAGAGATTGCAGCGTTAGAGGAATTGAGGCAAACAATACATGAAGAAAGGCGGTTAGAAGCAGAAGAACGTGCGAATCTGACAAGGCAAAATCATGAGTTGAGGATGGAAAACATGAGGTTACAAAATAGAAGGTCAAGAAGCACTACAAGGTCAAGTTCAAGATCAGTTAGAGAAGAAATAAGATAAAATTTTCCTAGAGAAAATGCTAATGAAGAAACTCGAGAGGGAGTACAAAATCCAGGTGAAGAACGTCGCGAAGGAAGAGAAATAATGGAAGATCGTTATATCCAACGAGCTGAAACTCTTCAAAATGGGCAAAATGATAGAAATCAGGGAAATAGACAACGTCAGGGGCGAAATAATCAAGATGGCGAAGAAAATCAGGAAGAAGGAAGGAGAATATTACATGGGAGAGAAGCACAGAGAAAGCAACGAGAAATTGAAGATGAAATTGAAAGACACTATACTGAACAAGCACGTTTAGCTTGCGAGAGGGAAAGATTGAGAGCAGAAGTGGAAGAACATGAGCTACAAGAGGAAATTCGCCAGAACAATCATGATAATCGAGAAATAAGGCGTGAACAAAATCGCAACAATGATAATATCAATGAAGAATATGATAGAGTACAAAGGAGATCTGAAAGGTGGCAAAGAAGAGAAAATGAGAGATATAACGGTGTGTGAATTCATGAAAGAAATGAAAGAGAAGATCGCAGAGAAAGACGAGAAGAAAATGATGAACAAGAAAGTCAAAACAGATATGAACGCAGAAGGAGAGAAGCGGAGTTAAAAAGACCAATGGATCCAAATTCTGGTGTAAATGAACAAATTTTGAGAGAGCTAGCATAAATGAGAGGAATGTTAAATAATAAAAAAGAAGGAGGTAAGAGACAACTGGATGAAGCCATAGAAGAAGCTGCGAAAATCCCATTCACACAAGAAGTACAATTAGGAGGAATACCCCCAAAGTGCAATTTACCTGCGTTAACCAGCATTTTTGATGGAACAACTTGTGCAGTACAACACATCAAATCTTATGTGAGATGTATGCTACAATGGGAGAACCATGATGCTATATTGTGCAAATATTTTGCATCAAGTTTAACAGGAGAAGCCTTAAAATGGTTCGAAGGTTTGCAAAAGAATACTATAACATCTTTCAACCATTTGCAGGCTATATTTTTAGGGGCGTATATAAGTAACAATTCCTCGCGACCTGGCATTGAAGATGTATTTGGGTTAAAACAAAAGGTTGGCGAAAGCTTGAAGCATCTAACCGTGAGGTGGAAGACAATGTGTAGTGATATGGTTGGTCGTGTGGACGAAAGATATCTCATTCTGTCATTCATTAACGCTATGTTCGCAACCAATCTGTTATACATTCAAATTTTCAGAATCAAGAATACAATCACAATGACTGAGTTGCGAGAACTTCAGGAGGAGTATATTGCTCTTGAGAAAAAGCAAAATGAGATGGAATCATACCCAGTTGCGAACACAAGTTCAAAAGCAGCGAATGCAAGCTTGTTACCTAAGCTGATAAGTACAGTGGCGAGCACTTCGCAAGGACAACAAGAAAGGATAATGGGAGATAGTCAGCAGAAATTAGTAGCTATGGGAAGTCGGGATCAAGAAGAATTCGAAAGAGAAAGAAACTTCTATAGCCGTGGTGGAAATAACAAAATTCAAATACTTGATCAGCCACAAGAAACTTATGGAGGTCAGAGGCAAAACTATCATAGAGGACAGCGAAATCACAGGATAATATGGGAAGAAATCAAGATGCCACCACTGAATGCTAGTGTGGAGAAAATATGGGAAGCTATAATTTTGATGGAAAACATACCCGCACCATGGAACATGGGAAGTGAACCACCTCCGAGCGACAGAAGTCATGAATTTTGTTCTTATCACCATTTTCATGGACACTCAACAAATGATTGCAGAAATATAAAAAGAATCATCCTCAGAATGATAGACCACGGGAAACTAAATCATTTTCTAAAAAACCAATCTTAGTCTCAACCATTACCACCACCGCCAGAAATTCGCAGGGTAAATACAACAAAAGGAGGAGAAACATTTGTAATAGAAGTTGGAGCAAAGGCAAAGAATCTGTTTTGTAACTCTATCGTACATTCGTACAAGACAATTGAAGATTTTCAGGATAACACTCTCAGTAGGGTTTTCGCGAGAGATGCCGATAATAGAGAAATAATGAACATTGCGAAGACATCGCCACTGGAAGAATGGCAAAAGCAGACTATCTGTTTTACCGCAGAAGAAGTACCCGAGGGTGGAGAAATGCACGACAACCCATTAGTGGTAAGATTGGAGATTAACCCAAAACCTAGCGAGGATGAAGATGATGAAGCTGAGAATTCATGGGCAATCAACAAAATTTTGATCGATACTGGAAGTTCCGTGAATATCCTTTTTTATCATATTTACAAAACTATGGGAGGGAAAGATGAAGATCTAATACCTTCAACTTACAAAATCTATGGTTTTAACGGTACTGCAAATAAGCCTAAAGGAGAAGCTAATATGCGAATTCCACTGAAAGGATTGTCCTCTGAAATTTTATTCTGTGTAGTCGATGTGGAATCACCATACAACGCATTGATTGGACGGCCTTGGTTACATGAGATTCTAGGTGTGGCATCGACTTTCCATCAATGTATCAAGTTCCCTCATCCCAGTGGTATTGGCATCATAAAAGGAGATTGGATTGAAGGAAAGAAGTGTTATGAAATTGATATAGAATCTTGCGAAGAAAGAGCTGCGAAGAAGAAGAATTGGAAACACAACATCAAGGAAAAACAAAAGAGTGAAAGGTTGATGGTAGATGCAATAGAACAGAGAGAAGAAGAAACACTGCGAAGCCAAGGCATATCAAAGATAAGAAGCGACGAAAATCTCGCAACAGACAAGAAAATTATAGAAAAATCCAAAAATGCAGAGGCAGAAAGTAGCAGAAGTAAGAGACTTAAAGAATGAATGTACTTGTTGACTGCCGAAGTAGAAATTGGGAGGAGAAAGAAAAATGTATGATTGATTTGATCTTTAAAAAAAAAAAAAAAAAAAAAAAATGAATAAAAGAGATCAGATTGCGAAAGAGAGCTAATATGCAGAAGAAGAAAATATATTTTATGAATGATAAAGATAAGATTGCGAAATTACAAAAGAGCTTATATGCAGAAGAATCGACAAAATAATCAGACAGAGGCGAACCTACTGTGGCGTACACCCTAGTTCGCGAAATCAAAATTTCGCAAGAGGCAAATGTAAGACCTAAAGTGCGTCATAGAAGGGGGTACCTATTGCATGGCTCAGGGAAAAGGTTACATCGCCCCTGGAACCTGAGTCATGGAGATTTGGGGTCAATAAAGCCCATCCAGGAGAGGTACCTTGGATTTTCAATCTAAGCTTATGACTTAGATTGGACGACCGAGGGTCTAAGGAGTCATCATTTGATCAAGGCGTCGAGGTACACGGTTGAGCCAAGAGTGCATGGGGAATTTGAAGTGTCTCGGCCATTCTTGGCAAGTCTTGGCTTATGCTGCACTCGGCCCGAAGAAAACTCCACTTAGGGCGCAGTCTCGTAACCATAAACCCTATAAGCAAAAGGGATAAGAGGCTGCGAAAACAACTGGTTGTTGTTAAGACCGGATGGGAGGAGGCAACCTTGTATGGTAGAGGTACGCCTCCTTGAAGGGGCAACCAGGGGGAAGATAAGGGCGGCACCCTCCATTAGGGAGCTGATAAGTGTCTTAAGACGCAAATGTCATGAGGCTTTATTTTCGCAAGGAAATTAAGGCTTGTTATATTTGTGCGACAATCCTGAAGAGGCAATAATACAAAAGAAAAAGATAAGACGAGATCAATGGGTCAGTACATGAAAGTGTAAGGACGTCCTGCGATTTCGTCGCAAGACGACAATGTCATGGGGCTTTATGTTCACAAGAATTTTTAGGCCTATCATATTGTCGCAACAAAAATATCCTGCAGAGGCAACAATACTAGAGAAATGATAAGACAAGATCAATGGGTCATTACATGGAAGTGTAAAGACGTCCTGCGATTTTGTCGCAATGACAAGAGGTGGCATAATAAGACCTTTAACTAGGAAGGAAAAATAAGACCACATAAGAGAAAAAGAAAAAATGAAATCTTGGAAGAAACCAAGAAATACTTACTTGCGAAAATTCAGCAGTAACAGCTGCGAGATTGAGGCATGAATACATATCACTATTCGAAAGTAACTTGCTCAATCTTTCATTTGAATGCAAATAACAGAGGCAAGTATGGGAATGTATAGAATAAAAACATGTTATTTGTCTTCATATGATAGATTTACGCACTCATAAAATGAAAGGTTGATAATATATTGATTAATTATATTGCAAAAAAAGAATTGCTCTTTTAACATGTGCAGAAAGGAACAAGAAAAGTAGAAATTGTATTTAAAGATTCAAGAAATTCGCGGCAAAAGATTACAAAAATAGAAGATTAAAAGAATGAATGTACAGATATTACAAAAAGAGAAGTAAGAAAATAAAACTATTTCTCGTTTGATTCTTCTTCTTCATCATCTTCATCAGATCCTTCTACTTCTTCATCTCCATCAGATTCCTCTTCTTCGCTAGCATCGCTGTCAGAGATATCCAGAGAAGGCACATTCTTGGGGATTTCTTCAAGAAGGCAAGGCTATGCGGAATGAGGGATACTGTTGTCGTCGCAGACCATCTTAATAGTCTGGTTGCGAAAAAGAGTAGCATCATTCTTAAAATTCGCAACAGTAATCTGTAGTTGCCTCTTCAATCTAGAATATTTATCATCCTGAGAAGAAAGGTTCTTTGCGAGTTGCTCCTTCTTAGACTCAAGTTCTTCAATTCTTTTACGAAATCTCTCTTCAGCTTCTGCGAATATGTGACAATGAATCAGCAACTCAACGACAATTTCATGAAAGACAAACAGTTAAATAAAGAAGAACAATTAACAACCTTCTCTGTCAGAAATCATATCCCTAACCAAGGCCGTATGCTCATCTTGAAGACTAACGTTAACACCTAAATTATTTTTGGCATCATCTAGAACTTTCGCAGCCCAATCGAATTCATCGTCATTATTTATGAGAAGAAGGGAGCGAATTTGATTCTCTCTTTCGCTGAGTATATCATTTTTACGGTTAGATTCATCTCGTTCAATTTGAACTTCAAGAAGAGTCTTTTGGAATTTCGCTAATGCTTGAGCACCTTGTCTAGCGATGCGATCTTTATCATCTATGAGATCACTGATTTTGGTTCTTAAAGTATTAATTTTTTCTTCAGAATTAAGATAGAGACGCTTAAATTGGTTGGATAAGCCTAAACTAGACCTATGATCAATTTCTAAGAGGCGAAATTTGGATTGAAGTTCATTTAGAGGAAGAGATTTAATCCTGTCATTTGAAAAACTGTTCAAAGAATTGTTGAGGTGATCAAGAAGAGCATTGTTATCCATAGAGTCAGGGAATGAGTGAAGAAGAATGGCTTCATCAGAAAGGTTATAGACGTCTGCGAAAATGGTAAGTCAGATGAGGGAAGATAATGAGAGAACAAAACAAAGGAAAAGAGAAAAGTCTCATACCATAAAGTTGTTGATTGGCACTTTGAAGACTAGATATCTTATCCTTCTGAGTGGAAGAATCAGCTTCTAGTTGCTTAGTCTTCTCGCGAAGATTAGCAGCTTCAGCTTCCAGTTCTTCATTTCTCTTGCGAAGTTGAAAATTCTTCTTTTCAAGAATACCGCGCCTTTTCTCAAGATATGAAGCAACAGCGAAGGAGGCTATCCCGGTCTATAAAGGAAAGTGAATAAATTATCAAGATATAACTTAAAATCAAAATTATAAAGAAATAGGGGAACAAAGACATACCAAGACACCAAGCGAATTTAGAAAGCTGGGAGTCACTGATCTGGAGACCCCATGAAGTGAATCATCACCCTCTAGTAAAGTAGCATCACAGATACTCTCGAGAGCTTTGCATGTACTAGAGAGACGATCATCTCCAATCCCTTGCATGGAGTCAGAGAAGATGCTGGACAGTTGTGCCATAGAAGATTCAGTTCGAAAATCCTCGTTTGCGAAAGAAGTATCAACATCATCATTATCTTCATCATTAGAGCTTTCGCTTGACTGAAGATTAGAAGGAGAGGGAGAGTGAATCTTTCGTTTCTTTGAAGGTGGGGCAGTGGACTTCTCCCTTCGAAGAGAACCTTTACCCTTGCCTTTGGTCTTCGCAACCTTGGAACTTTCTTCTTCTTCAGCAACTTCAACACCAACCTTCGAACACGAATAAAGATAAGAAACAGAGGCAACAATATTGTTAAAAATAATAAAGAGAAGTATTTCTTACTTCATCCGTGATTGAACGGAGCGCCGCTAGGGTACTTGCCTTAGCAGTTCTTTTGTAGTTTTTTCTCAACTTGGTAATCTGAAAATTTCGCAAGATTAATAGGTATAAAAAGGAGTGAAGATTATAAACTGAGCGAAATTTAGGAAGTATACCTCTTTTGATTTCTTAGGCCAGTTAAAAACCCAAGGTTGATAATTGGGGAGATTCGCAGGGAGCACATTCGAACCTGAAATATAAGGTCCTTTCAAAACTAGCGGAAAGACGCACCACCTGTCGTCTTTAGAGTGTCGAGGAATATTGTTCTTGCTCGAATGCCGTCGATGTCTTGCATAAGTATTTTATCGCGGAAACATTTTCTTTCCTCTTCAAGCGAGCACCCCAGCGAGTTCTATCATTCTTCATGTTTATTACTTCATAGTTTTCGAAGAAGCTCTCTATTGTATACTTTTCAGCGAATATCTCTAAGTCCTCAAACTTAGGATCCATGACTTCTTTGGGATAAAGAGACCCCTTACCAGCACCACGGTTGGCGAACTCAAGCATTAAGTATTTCTTAATGATAGAAAAGTATTTCTTACTTCATCCGTGATTGAACGGAGCGCCGCAAGGGTACTTGCCTTAGCAGTTCTTTTGTAGCTTTTTCTCAACTTGGTAATCTGAAAATTTTGCAAGATTAATAGGTATAAAAACGAGTGAAGGTTATAAACTGAGTGAAATTTAGGAAGTATACCTCTTTTGCTTTCTCAGGCCAGTTAAAAACCGAAGGTTTATAATTGGCGAGATTCGCATGGAGCACATTCGAACCTGAAATATAAGGTCCTTTCAAAACTAGCGGAAAGACGCACCACCTGTCATCTTTAGAGTGTCGAGGAATATTGTTCTTGCCCGAATGCCAGTCGATGTCTTGCATAAGTGTTTTATCGTTGGCAACATTTTCTTTCCTCTACAAGTGAGCACCCCAGCGAGTTCTATCATTCTTCATGTTTATTACTTCATAGTTTTCGAAGAAGCTCTCTATTGTATACTTTTCAGCGAATATCTCTAAGTCCTCAAACTTAGGATCCCTGACTTCTTTGGGATAAAGAGACCCCTTACCAGCACCACGGTTGGCGAACTCAAGCATTAAGCGGATACAATCCCCACTCAATTGGTAGATGGCTCGCGAGAATTTCGCATGAGCAAGAATTTCATAAAATAAGGGAAGATCAGGGTCATAGAGAGGAATAGGAAGGCAAGCGAGAATCTGACCTAGCGAAATTATGATTTCCTGATCATCACAATGATGATCAGAAAACAGTTTGGCATAAAGAATGGTTTTAGATTCTTGATTGGGAATGGTGGTTAATATGAAACCTTTCTCTTCGAAATCTTTTTGAATTTTGTCCAGAGAAGTTTCATATTTACGACCAACTGGAGGCATTTTCAGAGTATGGGAATGAAGATAAAATCGATGATCAAAAGGAGTAGAAAGAAGAAGATTTACAACAGCAGAAGCGGAAGTTACGGAGAGATGTTGAAGAAAAATTGCAGAGAAAGCAAGAAGGAAAGTAAAAAAGAAGAAGAGAGGAGTAAGAAAAGTATATATAGAGAGAAGGTTTCTTGAAAAGGCAAACACATTTAATGTGAAGAGTAGACATGAACGGTTGAGAAATAGCAGTTGAAAAAGACGTGTCAAGAAATGGATGGAAGAAGAGATACGTGTAATAAATTCTGCGTAAAAGTACAGAATCATGTTAATACAGAAAAATATGAAAAAATGAACAGCTGTGGAATTTTGAAAGTACTAGTTCTCATGACATTTTGTCCTTCGCAGAGAAGACATGAGAAGAGGCAAGATGTAGGATCAGAATATCGCAACACCAAGACTCTTGCGAAATCCATAAACGACACATTGCTAAGATATCGCAGATTGGTAATAAAAATGTCGCAACGGATGACGACAACCTGAGAAAGAGAAAGATGTGAAGACCTAGCGAGATTTAGGAGTGCTGCGAGATTTAACATTTGTACACTTGCGAGAATTTCGCAAGCCAGATCCGAAAATAAAGGACAGCTTAGCTGTCATCCACTATGTAATGTCCTATATAAAGAGCCGAACAGGCTTAAGGAAGGGGAGAGATCTTTTTCGAGTGTTGTGCAAGTCATTAAGAGAGAGAAAGTTCAGAGCGGTTGTTAATTCTTTAGTTATTTCCTTTTCATCTTGTAACATTTGTGAGATTAATCAATAAAGATTATGATTGTTCATCTTAAAATGACTTGATTGTGTGAATTATTGTGAGGGGTGTAGTGTGGGATTTCCTGCTACTACAGTAGCCATCTCTATGCAATCTTTATGACATATATACTAGCAACTACATTTTGTATGTGAACTATAATGTCCATAATCCATGCACAAGAAACATATAAATCTTACCTTGGTTGCTGGCATTAGTTGTTAGAACAATACATAAGACTTGGAAAATTCATTTGGTGTTTACAGTGGCTCAATGTGGTAAGTCTGTATGGTATAATTTGAGTAAATTTCTTTTCTGGATTATGTTAAGTGCTCTTCATTTAGATGTTTGGTTGTTTTCTATAGGTTGAAGTTCTCTTTGTGGCACAAGTCAAATTTAGCATAATCATTGCTCATTGTAATTTATTATAGAAATGATATTCATTCCTCATTCTTAGTTATTATAGAAATGATTAAACTTTATTTATTTATGTTTGAACTGCTTAAATATTGAAGTAGCTAAATTAGAAGAACCTGTGGTGTAATGGTAGCACACCTGACTCCTTGTCAGAAGATACGTGTTCGATTCACGTCCGGTTCACTCATTTGAGTATGTTAGTTTTGGTATCAACTTGGATTGTTGATACCATATTTGGGTGTCCACTTGCATTGTTGACACAAGATTATGATGTAATTTTTTTATTATTCTTTTTTCTTCTGATTTTTTGTTTTTGAGATCAAATTCGACACCATATTATGATGTTAATTTCGGTTGTTGGCACCATATTATTTTTTTTCTTATTTTATGATGTTTGTTTTTGGGATCAACTTCGGTTGTGGACACAAAAAAAGCTGGAGTATTTTTTTCAGTTGCTGTGTCAATTTGGGTTGTTGACTCCATTTACTGGGATCAACTTTCATTGTTGGCACAAAAAAACTGGAGTTTTTTGTCAACTTTGGTTGTTGACTCCATTTATTGGGATCAACTTCCATTGTTGACACAACTGAACTTGAATATTTTTTAGTTATTTGTGTCAAATTTGGCTGTTGGCTCCATTCAATGGGACCAACTTCCACTATTGACACAAAATTTTTTTTTGGAATATATACTAGTAAAATTATCTTTGAACTTTTAATTTTGGATCAACTTCCGTTGTTAACACCATATTATTATGTCAACTTCAGTTGTTGACACCATATCCTTTTTTTTTATATTTTGATTTTTGTTTTTGGGATCAACTTCAGTTGTTGACACTATATTTTTATTATTTTCTGATTTTTATTTTTGGGATCAACTTCGGTTGTTGAAACCAAATTCTGGTGGCCGTGGAGGCGGTTGAAAAGTGGCGGTGATGGCGGACTGGTGGTGGTGGAAGCGGAGGTGGACTTATGGTGGTGGCGGCGGTGGAATGGTGGCGGTGGTTGTGGTGGATTGATGGTGGTGGTGGAGCTGGAGGTGGCAGTGGTAGACTGTTGGTGGAGTGATGGTGGTGAAATGATTTTTGTTTTTTAAAATGAAAAAATATGTTTGTGTGATAAAATAAGAAAAACATTAATTAATAGAGAGTATCTTTAAGTGGATAAGGTTAGGGGTATATTTATTATGTATTAGGGGTATATTTGTAGGGCATGAAAACTAGGAGTATTTAATTAAGTGGGAATTGAATAAATACCAATTTTTTGAAACCCAGACCGGACGTCGAACCATTAAAATTACTGGGTCAGGGTCAACTGGTCTAACCAGTGGTTCAACCGGGGGTCAATGGGTCACATGTATATATATATATCTATATATATATATATATAGGTATTTGATATTTTAACTTATACTCAACATTTTCAACTTCTTGTAAATATCAACTAAAGATAACTAAGGAGTAAGGATAGGGATGGACACGTGCAACTAGGAAGTAAATAATTGCCCACGTCGTTTACCTCTTAATTTCCCCATATTTGCCCATCAAATATTATAATTTTACGTTTTCTGCCACCAAGCCCTAACCTTTATTGCATCTTCTCTTCTTGTCCTACGGCATCTCTCTCCCAAACATAACAAACATGTATTCATATAAAAATTGAAGATCTGTTGTAACATTTATTTTGTTGGCAGAACAACTACTCAATCTATGATATCAAATATTTAATTATGAGTTTTGTGTTTTCTTGATCTTGGTTAATTCTAATAATATTGCTTTCTCTAAATTGGGCATCTCAATTGGATGAAGAAGATTAGTGATTTTTGGTTGGAAAGTGATATGAATGTTTATGTGTATATGAAGTTGTTCTTCGTTTTTTTGTGAAATAGAGAAAAAGAGAAGGAGACACAAAGTAGAGGGGAAGAAGAGAGAGAGAAATTCTATTAATGTGTGTAGAATACAAAGGTTTAGGACTCTATTTATAGAGTTTACATACTTTGGTGCCCAAGTAATAGGGTTCCACTAAAGTGGGCATCTTTATGATAAACTGCCGTTTATAACACTCCCCCTAGATGACCACTGTATCTAAGCTAACTGCCTCGTTAAAACCTTGTCAGGAAAATCCGAAGGGACAAAACCTGATCGAAGCAAAAAGAGTACAATTATGAAAAAATTATAACAGAGTTGGACATGTATATGTTGCCTCATTAAAACCTTGACAAGGAAAACCCAGTGGGACAAAACCTTGACGAAGGAAAAAGAGTACAACGTGATAGTCCAGTAAAATACCTTTTATGATGCTCCCCCCTGATAAGTACTTCATTTAAGTCTTGGCTTGCAGATCTTCGAGTCGACACTTCCCAATTTCGATAAACGAATTTCTTGAATGCTGGAGACGGCAATGCTTTCGTGAGAAATCTGCCAGTTGATGAAGTCTTCTTTTGCGTTAGTCTTCTAATAGTAGTGTTCTCGAGTCTTCATGTTTATTTTAATACATTAAGTACTTGTGTCTTGGATTGCTAATTTCTTAGAGATGATTTGCAGAAATAGTTGATGTAGTTTCTTCAACTAAGTTCCAAGATATGAATACCTTATCATATGTGAACAAAAATCGTATTTGTGAGAAAGAAATCCAAATTCTTAGGAGATGATTAAGTTGATTTGGTTTAATCAAATGTGGGCATCCACTAAACAACCAAAATTGATACAACTCCCCCTTGGATGACCATCATATTGAATCAAATTCCCTTACTAAAACCTTACCAGTAAAAACCCGATGGGAAAAAATTTGGGCGAAGGAAAAAAAAACATAAATATCAACATTTTGGAAGAAAATTAAACGTCAATGAGATGTTGCCTCATTAAAACCTTGTCAGGAAAACCACATGGGACAAAACTGAAACAAAGGGAAAAGAGTATAACTTTTGACGTAAATATGGATGCTAACTCAACTACATGAGTTTTTCAACAAAAAAAAAAGCATCAAAATAATAACTCTAGTCTATCTTAAAGACGAGTTTATGCTAGCATAATTCAAACTGCAGATTTAAGAAAGGAAAGAAAATAGAATTTATTCTGCTAAAACGTGAATTTTTGTGTTTTTAAGGACCCTTCAAGAGACCTATAAAGTTGATATCTTCAACTAATTAATTAATCCGGATTTTTTTTTTGTTTTGTACCAAATTTCTAAAAAACACTTAAAGGATTGTTAAACCTGATAATTGAGTGAAGTGGCTGCCAGAATATAATTTGAATGCTACAAGGATTACAAATACGAAAATGGTCTCTGGATACATATGAGTCATTCAAAGACTACCACGCCAAATGCATCATATAAAGAGAACAATTATTAAAACAATCCTGGGGTTTGAGAAAAAAAAATAAAACCCTCAAATCGTTTTTACAACGAAAATATTTCTCATATGAAGACGCAATATCACTACACCAGCCTGTAATTAATAGGATTGACATGTTTAAGGTGTTAAGTTTGGATCCAAAATTGCATCAATCGAGAAATTAATCCAACCTAATTGGATTATATGCCAACCAATCACATATGTCGATATTCCTCTGCAGAGGGGTTAACAACCACCGTCTTTATTATTTTAGTAGCTACACTAAATGAATATTCGTCAACATTTAATTAACTACGATCCCACACAATTCTCAAACAGAATTCATAGAATTAATGGTACCAGTGCCCGCAGGCACTATAATCTCCCGATCTTCCAGTGAGGAGATATGAACTGAGAATGTGGATCTTTTTGATAGACTCTATTGGAGCACTATCTGTAGCCTATATAAAATTGCTACATGATTACTAGATGTGATTGAATTTGCCTTTCAAACGACGTGATTAAGCTTATGGGAAAGCTGATTGAGATATTTGCATGCCTATTTAATGGCAGTCTTTTTCGATTTGATCATGGTGTGAGAGAAATGATATAACCTTTTAATTAATGTCAACTTTTAATAACATAGAGTCTCCCCCTGATTCTGGCGGAAATTGTCATCTCATATACGAAAATAAATTTCATAGAATATTATCCGATTAAATCAAGGACATATACTCATAATATATTATGGATTTTAAGAATATTACCAGTTGGACTGTAGATAATGACTTCAAAAGCCATAAAAAAATTTCCTTAAAAATTGTTGTCTACTTGACATACAAATATAACATCAACCATGCATTTTAATGGTTACAACCAAAAGCATAAAAAAATGCTAATAAATCTCCAAAAAATAAAAAAATTATGACCTTTACGGACAACAAGATAATGATTCAGAATGAGATTTTGGACACTTCTTTTTCAAAAGAAATTAACTTCAATATCAATTTAGTCACTACAAGGACTAATAATATAGGCTAAAAAGCCGGGTGCACATCCATTGACCTTTTGTGTCCTACTGTATTCCAACAGTAATAACCATTCGGGAGATTAGCAATATGAAGAAAATAATAATAAAACAATTGCTCAATATCCCTCAAGAATGCAACAATTGGTGTTTGCAGTTATGAATACGGTAATAACCAATCTCATCCTTTTAAGATCACTGAGAAATCAAATTTCAAATGGTGTAAATGATTCTTTTGAGAAAAATAAAGAATCTATTATCATAAGAAAAATCTAATTTTTGGTTGATGAAGATTTCTTTGAAAGAATAGAAATCAATAACCAATATTGGCTAAAAGTTCTTAGGATGCCAATTTTTACATCTCATTAAGGAGAATTGATGTGTAAAAACCAATATCAATTGGTTTGGCCAATTACAAAAATTGTATTGACAAATAAAGGATATAGTCGTTTTTATCATCGCGTATGGAAAATCCATCTTATGTCCGACGGATGGTTTCTTGTAAATAAATGGAAACCAAAGATAAAAATCACATGATCTAAATCCAACGGATTAAGATACCAAATTGAATTGGCCGTAGGTTTTTCAACCATGTACGTGATTAGTTGCCGTCGTAAAAGTAATGAGTCTGCGATACCACCAAAATTTTGTGATTACAATTTCATTAAAAGGAATAGAAATTGTAAATCATCTTGCAATGGATTTTTTATTTCTTTTTCTTTCTCTAAGAAAAGAAATAAGAGAAGAAAAAAGAATCAAAATTGTTGTTGACAATCGATCACCATACAACTTAATATGTACAAATAAAATATCAATAATTTAAAATATAATTGAGATTTTACTTAATAACGTTGGCGCACACATCCCTATATGGAAAGTGAAAACTACTATAACCCCCTACTATATGGGTTCAATATACAGAAGCCCCACTAAATGGATCCTTCACTATTAACTCAATTCTTTCAGATTTGATATTTCTAGGCCCAAAATACCATTTTATCTTCAGATCTAGCCCAGAATATTAATTTGTGTATTTTGGTAATGACAACACTACCCTTTTGTATACATACAAGAGGATACGATGGCTTTTCATTTTCAGAGTTTCTTTCTCTCTCCATATTTCATCCTCTCCAAAATAATTTTCAGAGATCTCAAAACCTAAACCACCATAGATTCAATAATACTAACCTAAATCGAGAATGTCGCAAAGTTAATCAATCGTCCAAACAATAAATCCAGTAAAAAGCACATCGAATTCTCACTAGATCCTCAGTTTTAATGAGTTATTGTGCCTGTAGTGAAGAATCAAAATCACCATCAACAAAGAAATCTGAAGAATTCATCAATAAATACTAAATAACAGATAAGTTTCCTTGTTGTATCCTTTAAAAAAATTTCATGTTTTAGTTTTGAAAATTGATATTAAGATTTCGAAAACATAACTTCGATTTCACTTCTATTATTTGATTCATGAATAGCACTCAGATCTACTTTAATCTCATATTTCTCTTCATTTTGAGTTAGAAAACTCGAAAAAATATTGAAAACAAAAATCCCAAAATTTATAGGGTTCTTCGCGGAGAATCCATCGATCTTTCAATCATTTATCCTGATTGAAAATCAGACTCTAGATTCGTAATCCTCATGTCTGAATCCGTATTACCCATTTAAAATTTCCGAAAACGAAGTAGTTTGATTATTTTGACCAAATCTGATTTTGTTGATTTTTCTATGTAGGTTATAAAATAGGAGGCAACTGATGAAGATGATGCTTCTCTTCGATTAGTTGAAGGTAATGAAAATTGTAAGGATGAAGGTGAAACCATACGATGTTGTAAGAATGTGCATATACTTATATTGCACGAGTAAATATGAAATGTTTTCATGCATTTTGTTGTTAGAATTTGCAGGTTTTTACGGTTGTGAGCCTTGTTAATTTGTCTGGTAATTAGTTGGTTGATTTAAGTGTTTTGATGTTTAATTTTAAGCTTGTAGTTCTAGATTTCATTTGGCAGGATTTTTGGTGTTTGGTCTGATTGGAACAAGTCAGGTTAGTGATGAATTAGAACACTGGATTGGACAGATTGAGACTACGCAGAATCGTCATGGGATGGTACTTGAATCCATACAGGGCGACATCATGCAAGTAAAGAAGCAAATGCAAGAGTGCGCATTGGATAGTAAGTAAATGTTTACCTACTCTTAGTCAGACAGTCACATTAGGAAAAAATTAGAATGGTTATTAGACATGTAGTGAATCAGATTAAAAAAAAAGTATGTTGTTCTCTTTGGAACTGAAAATGTAGTACATCTTAATGATTTCATTGTTTCAATTTATTAAATGAGGAAGGTATTTGAGTTTTTTTATTTAGGTGTTGTCTTGTTTGTATAATTTGTTGATGTTCTCGTGTTCTCATTCATTGAAGGTATAAAGAAGAAATTGGCAGACCATGATAACTCATTGCAGCTAGTGGTGACTGTTTTATCCTTTGATTCTTCTTGCTATCTTTCTTCAAATTCCAAATCAGTAAGTATCCATTAGTATATAGATTTTCTTACATCTGAACTAAACTCTACTTACTATGGGAGAGGAAGATGTCAAAAATATGTATGATTGATTTGATCTTTAAAAAAAATAATAAAAAAAAATTGAATAACAGAGATCAGATTGCGAAAGAGAGCTGATATGCAGAAGAAGAAAATATATTTTATGAATGATAAAGATGAGATTGCGAAATTACAAAAGAGCTTGTATGCAGAAGAATCGACAAAATAATCAAACAGAGGCGAACCTATTATGGCGTACACCCTAGTTCGCGAAATCAAAATTTCGCAAGAAGCAAATGTAAGACCTAAAGTGCGTCATAGAAGGGGGTACCTATTGCATGGCTCAGGGAAAAGGTTACACCGCCCCTGGAACCTCATGGAGATTTGGGGTCAATAAAGCCCATCTAGGAGAGGTACCTTGGATTTTCAATCTAATCTTATGACTTAGATTGGACGACCGAGGGTCTCTTCTAAGGAGTCATCATTTGATCAAGGCGCCGAGGTACACGGTTGAGCCAAGAGTGCCTGGGGCATTTGAAGTGTCTCGGCCATTCTTGGCAAGTCTTGGCTTATGCTGCACTCGGCCCGACGAAAACTCCACTTAGGGTGCAGTCTCGTAACCATAAGCCATATAGGCAAAAGGGATAAGAGGCTGCGAAAACAACTGGTTGTTGTTAAGACCGGATGGGAGGAGGCAACCTTGTATGGTAGAGGTACGCCTCCTTGAAGGGGCAACCAGGGGGAAGATAAGGGCGGCACCCTCCATTAGGGAGCTGATAAGTGTCTTAAGACGCAAATGTCATGAGGCTTTATTTTCGCAAGGAAATTTAGGCTTGTCATATTTGTGCGACAATCCTGAAGAGGCAATAATACAAAAGAAAAAGATAAGACGAGATCAATGGGTCAGTACATGAAAGTGTAAGGACGTCCTGCGATTTCGTCGCAAGACGACAATGTCATGGGGCTTTATGTTCACAAGAATTTTTAGGCATGTCATATTATCGCAACAAAAATATCCTGCAGAGGCAACAATACTAGAGAAATGATAAGACAAGATCAATGGGTCATTACATGGAAGTGTAAAGACGTCCTGCGATTTTGTCGCAATGACAAGAGGTGGCATAATAAGACCTTTAACTAGGAAGGCAAAATAAGACCACGTAAGAGAAAAAGAAAAAATGAAATCTTGGAAGAAACCAAGAAATACTTACTTGCGAAAATTCAGCAGTAACAGCTGCGAGATTGAGGCATGAATACATATCACTATTCGAAAGTAACTTGCTCAATCTTTCATTTGAATGCAAATAACAGAGGCAAGTATGGAAATGTATAGAATAAAAACATGTTATTTGTCTTCATATGATAGATTTACGCACTCATAAAATGAAAGGTTGATAATATATTGATTAATTATATTGCAAAAAAGAATTGCTCTTTTAACATGTGCAGAAAGGAACAAGAAAATTAGAAATTGTATTTAAAGATTCAAGAAATTCGCGGCAAAAGATTACAAAAATAGAAGATTAAAAGAATGAATGTACAGATATTACAAAAAGAGAAGGAAGAAAATAAAACTATTTCTCGTTTGATTCTTCTTCTTCATCATCTTCATCAGATCCTTCTACTTCTTCATCTCCATCAGATTCCTCTCCTTCGCTAGCATCGCTGTCAGAGATATCCAGAGAAGGAACATTCTTGGGGATTTCTTCAAGAAGGCAAGGATATGCGGAATGAGGGATACCGTTGTCGTCGCAGACCATCTTAATAGTCTGATTGTGAAAAAGAGTAGCATCATTCTTAAAATTCGTAACAGTAATCTGTAGTTGCCTCTTCAATCTAGAATATTTATCATCCCGAGAAGAAAGGTTCTTTGTGAGTTGCTCCTTCTCAGACTCAAGTTCTTCAATTCTTTTAAGAAATCTCTCTTCAGCTTCTGCGAATATGTGACAATGAATCAGCAACTCAACGACAATTTCATGAAAGACAAACAGTTAAATAAAGAAAAACAATTAACAACCTTCTCTGTCAGAAATCATATCCCTAACCAAGGCCGTATGCTCAGCTTGAAGACTAATGTTAACACCTAAATTATTTCTGGCATCATCTAGAACTTTCGCAGCCCAATCGAATTCATCGTCATTATTTATGAGAAGAAGGGAGCGAATTTTATTCTCTCTTTCGCTAAGTATAGCATTTTTGCGGTTAGATTCATCTCGTTCAATTTGAACTTCAAGAAGAGTCTTTTGGAATTTCGCTAATGCTTGAGCACCTTGTCTAGCGATGCGATCTTTATCATCTATGAGATCACTGATTTTGGTTCTTAAAGTATTAATTTTTTCTTTAGAATTAAGATAGAGATGCTTAAATTGGTTGGCTAAGCCTAAACTAGACCTATGATCAATTTCTAAGAGGCGAAATTTGGATTGAAGTTCATTTAGAGGAAGAGATTTAATCTTGTCATTTGAAAAACTGTTCAAAGAATTGTTATCCATAGGGTCAAGGAATGAGTGAAGAAGAATGGCTTCATCAGAAAGGTTATAGACGTCTACGAAAATGGTAAGTCAGATGAGGGAAGATAATGAGAGAACAAAACAAAGGAAAAGAGAAAAGTCTCATACCATAAAGTTGTTGATTGGAACTTTGAAGACTAGATATCTTATTCTTCTGAGTGGAAGAATCATCTTCTAGTTGCTTAGTCTTCTCGCGAAGAGTAGCAGCTTCAGCTTCCAGTTCTTCATTTCTCTTGCGAAGTTGAAGATTATTCTTTTCAAGAATACCGCGCCTTTTCTCAAGATCTGAGGCAACAGCGAAGGAGGCTCTCTCGGTCTATAAAGGAAACTGAAGAAATTATCATGATATAACTTCAAATCAAAATTATGAAGAAATAGGGGAACAAAGACATACCAAGACACCAAGCGAATTTAGAAAGCTGGGAGTCACTGATCTAGAGACCCCATGAAGTGAATCATCACCCTCTAGTAAAGTAGCATCGCAGATACTCGCGATAGCTTTGCATGTACTAGAGAGACGATCATCTCCAATCCCTTGCATGGAGTCAGAGAAGATGCTGGACAATTGTGCCATAGAAGATTCAGTTCGAAAATCCTCCTTTGCGAAAGAAGTATCAACATCATCATTATCTTCATCATCGTAGCTTTCCATTGGATTGAAGATTATAAGGAGAAGGAGAGTGAATCTTTCGTTTCTTTGAAGGTGGGGCAGTGAACTTCTCCCTGCGAAGAGAACCTTTACCCTTGCCTTTGGTCTTCGCAACCTTAGAACTTTCTTCTTCTTCAGCAACTTCAACACCAACCTTCGCACACGAATGAAGATAAGAAACAGAGGCAACAATATTTTTAAAAATAATAAAGAAAAGTATTTATTACTTCATCCGTGATTACGGAGCGCCGCTAGGGTACTTGCCTTAGCAGTTCTTTTGTAGCTTTTTCTCAACTTGGTAATCTGAAAATTTCGCAAGATTAATAGGTATAAAAAGGAGTGAAGATTATAAACTGAGCGAAATTTAGGAAGTATACCTCTTTTGCTTTCTCAGGCCAGTTAAAAACCCAAGGTTGATAATTGGCGATATTCGCAGGGAGCACATTCGAACCTGAAATATAAGGTCCTTTCAAAACTAGCGAAAAGACGCACCACCTGTCGTCTTTAGAGTGTCGAGGAATATTGTTCTTGCCCGAATGCCAGTCGATGTCTTGCATAAGTATTTTATCGCTGGAAACATTTTCTTTCCTCTTCAAGCGAGCACCCCAGCGAGTTCTATCATTCTTCAAGTTTATTACTTCATGGTTTTCGAAGAAGCTCTCTACTGTATACTTTTCAGCGAATATCTCTAAGTCCTCAAACTTAGGATCCCTGACTTCTTTGGGATAAAGATACCCCTTACCAGCACCACGGTTGGCGAACTCAATCATTAAGTATTTCTTAATGATAGAAAAGTATTTCTTACTTCATCCGTGATTGAACGGAGCGCCGCTAGGGTACTTGCCTTAGCATTTCTTTTGTAGCTTTTTCTCAACTTGGTAATCTGAAAATTTCGCAAGATTAATAGGTATAAAAAGGAGTGAAGATTATAAACTGAGCGAAATTTTGGAAGTATACCTCTTTTGCTTTCTCAGGCCAGTTAAAAACCCAAGGTTGATAATTGGCGAGATTCGAAGGGAGCACATTCAAACATGAAATATAAGGTCCTTTCAAAACTAGCGGAAAGACGCACCACCTGTCGTCTTTAGAGTGTCGAGGAATATTGTTCTTGCCCGAATGCCAGTCGATGTATTGCATAAGTATTTTATCGCTGGAAACATTTTCTTTCCTCTTCAAGCGAGCACCCCAGCGAGTTCTATCATTCTTCATGTTTATTACTTCATAGTTTTCGAAGAAGCTCTCTATTGTATACTTTTCAGCGAATATTTCTAAGTCCTCAAACTTAGGATCCCTTACTTGTTTGGGATAAAGAGACCCCTTACCAGCACCACGGTTGGCGAACTCAAGCATTAAGCGGATACAATCCCCACTCAATTGGTAGATGGCTCGCGAGAATTTCGCATGAGCAAGAATTTCATAAAATAAGGGAAGATTAGGGTCATAGAGAGGAATGGGAAGGCCAGCGAGAATCTGACCTAGAGAAATTATGATTTCTGATCATCACAATGATGATCGGGAAAACGATTTTGTAAAGAATGGATTTAGATTCTTGATTGGGAATGGTGGTTAATATGAAACCTTTCTCTTCGAAATCTTTCTGAACTTTGTCCAGAGAAGTTTCATATTTACGACCAACTGGAGGCATTTTCAGAGTATAGGAATGAAGATAAAATCGAAGATCAAAAGGAGTAGAAAGAAGAAGATTTACAGCAGCAGAAGCGGAAGTTACGGAGAGATGTTGAAGAAAAATTGCAGAGAAAGCAAGAAGGAAAGTAAAAAAGAAGAAGAGAGGAGTAAGAAAAGTATATATAGAGAGAAGGTTTCTCGAAAAGGCAAACACATTTAATGCGAAGAGTAGACATGAACGGTTGAGAAATAGCAGTTGAAAAAGACGTGTCAAGAAATGGATGGAAGAAGAGATACGTGTAATAAATTATGCGTAAAAGTACAGAATCATGTTAATACAGAAAAATATGAAAAAATGAACAGCTGCGGCATTTTGAAAGTACTAGTTCTCATGACATTCTCTCCTTCGCAGAGAAGACAAGAAAATAGGCAAGATGTAGGATCAGAATATCGCAACACCAAGACTCTTGCAAAATCCATAAACGACACATTGCGAAGATATCGCAGATTGGTAATAAAAATGACGCAATGGATGACGACAGCTTGAGCACGAGAAAGATGTGAAGACCTAGCGAGATTTAGGAGTGCTGCGAGATTTAACATTTGTACACTTGCGAGAATGTCGCAAGCCAGATTCGAAAATAAAGGACAGCTTAGCTGTCATCCACTATGTAATGTCCTATATAAAGAGCCGAACAGGCTTAAGGAAAGGGAGAGATCTTTTCGAGTGTTGGGCAAGTCATTAAGAGAGAGAAAGTTCAGAGCGGTTGTTAATTCTTTAGTTATTTCCTTTTCATCTTGTAACATTTGTGAGATTAATCAATAAAGATTATGATTGTTCATCTTAAAATGACTTGATTGTGTGAATTCTTGTGAGGGGTGTAGTGTGGGATTTCCTGCTACTACAGTAGCCATCTCTATGCAATCTTTATGACATATATACTAGCAACTACATTTTGTATGTGAACTATAATGTCCATAAGCCAGGCATAAGAAACATATAAATCTTACCTTGGTTGCTGGCATTAGTTGTTGGAACAGTACATAAGACTTGGAAAATTCATTTGGTGTTTACACTGGCTCAATGTGGTAAGTATGTATGGTATAATTTGAGTAAATTTCTTTTCTGGATTATGTTAAGTGCTCTTCATTTAGATGTTTGGTTGTTTTCTATAGGTTGAAGTTCTCTTTGTGGCACAAGTCAAATTTAGCATAATCATTGCTCATTCTAATTTATTATAGAAATGATATTCATTCCTCATTCTTATTTATTATAGAAATGATTAAACTTTATTTATTTATGCTTGAACTGCTTAAATATTGAAGTAGCTAAATTAGAAGAACCTAGGGTGTAATGGTAGCACACCTGACTCCTTGTCAGAAGATACGTGTTCGATTCACGTCCAGTTCACTCATTTCTGTATGTTAGTTTTGGTATCAACTTGGATTGTTGATACCATATTTGGGTGTCCACTTGCATTGTTGGTAGGTCTGCAAAAGAGCTTTCCTACGTTAAACTGCAAGTGCACAGCGCCTGTTGGAGGCGTGGCAAGTACAGGTCGATCCCACAGAGAAATGGTGTATGCTTAAGTGATCTAAGAGCTTCTCTTAACTGATTTCTAGTAAGTGTAACACAATAATGGTTTGTTTGTCGAAACGACTAAGTTGGAATGGTGACAGTGACTCTAAACTAAGGTAATGACAAGCAAAGATGTTGTAACAGTGGTTTGAGAGCACTAGGGTGATTGAATTCACCCCCTAATCCTATATTAAGGTAACACACATCAAATTATGTTCTTACACTTCCCTTTGGAAGATTCAGGTGGAAATTATACCAATTGACTTCACAAATTATCCCCTAGTATAGAGTGTCTTCTTACAGCACACTCTATCACAGGCTAATTTGCTCACCAATTGACTAATAATCCTAATGCAATGCAAAACAATAAGAATCAAACTCAAATGTGAATCAACTTCATATAATCAATGGGGGTTTCATCTACACCCTAGCTAAGTGTTTAGAACATTATACAGAGAATAAAAAGACTTCAAATTGAGTTACAAAAACTAAACCCTAAAACATGCTCTGTATTTTTCTCTCACAACAAAAACAACATTTATAACTCACAAACATTTCAAAATAACAAATACACACTGACCCAAACCTCTTTTCTCTCTTACTCGTCTCTGAATCGACCATGCATAGATGTTGGAGAAGCCCTAGCTCTAGTTATCTCTAATTTAGCTTCTAGGGTTGGGAGAAGCTAAGAAAGAGATATCTAGACCTAGAGAGGTGGAGAGGGTGGCTGCAGGCGCAGTTGGCAGGGTAAGGAGATGATGGAGGTGGCTCTGCCATGGTATGGTCGAGAGAAGAAGGGGGATGGGTTTCTCTGCAGAGGTGTCGGAGAAGAAAGAGAAGATGGAAGTGAGAATGGTTTTGGTCGAGGGTATAGGTGTAGGGGGTTTTGCTGTGGAGCGGGTACAGCGAGAGACGATGTGAGGGGTGCAGCGAGCGTCGGATGCGGCGCGCGAGATCTGAACGTCTCAGGGAGAATCAGGTTGTTTTGGTGTTGAGCGGGAACATCGAGTGTTGATGGGAAGGACGGAGCGACCGTTGGATGCATAAGATGGAGATCTCAACGGCTCAGAAGGAACGGACTCGGATCCGGGTGATGGGTCGGGTCTTGGATAGCTCAAGCCCATATCTTGTAGATGGGTTGCTCCTTGTTGGGTTGCAGGCGATGCGCGCGGGCTTTGGCTTTTTCTCCATAGACGCTCGCCTCCAATTTTCTTCGCTCTTTTGGCTCCTCAATTTCTCCGAGCTTTATTTACTACCTAAAAACACAAAATTAATTAGTACAAATATTTATTCTTGAAAACAAAGAAAATACAGAATCTGGGATAATATCTGATTTCTGAGTACAAAAGATGAGTTAAATGCCAATAAAAAGGTGTATAAATATGCAATATTTGGCACTCATCAAATACCCCCAAACCTGAATTTTACTTGTCCTCAAGTGAAATAGAAATTAAGAAATCCTAACTATACCACTGTCGCTGGTCTCTCGAATGCATTTAGCGTATGCATTAAGCCTTTAAACCCCTAGGTGTCCCTAGTGGACGAGTTGTAGTCTCGTGAGGGTTTACCAGAGGTGTACCCACAAAACCTTCTCCAACTTCTGAGTGTAAAAGAGTCTCAAGCATCCAAGGAGCTATGAGGACATAAAGTTTTTCGCATGCTAGTAACACGAAGTTAGAACTACCAAAGAACGCATTCTCATCCTTAAGTCCGAGCGAGAAATAACCATACCATATGAAAGAATTCGGATTCGATTGTGATCATAAGCCTCGACTTCTGCCTCACCATTAGGGTTTTATGATAATTGCACTCAAAAAGATCGCTTTTTTAGTCTCCCATGTGTGCAGGCAGGAATAAAGAGAGAAATCCTGCACACGTTGTGGGTGAGAAGGATAACCTTCCGAAATAATTTCTGGAGACTCCACAGAAGTGTGGACAAAAAGAATCTTTTTCTGATGATCTCTAAGAAAGGAAATCAACCATTAGCAAGGGTGGGAGTACTCACTTACCTTCTCACCCGATCGGCAATTAATATCACTCTCTCAGCATTCATAGAAACGTCTTCAATCTTCGGTCTTCAAATGTTGATGATGAACTTCTGAACTTCACAAAAACTTGACAAACATTTTTTTTTTTTTTTTTTTTTTAAGAACATTAATTACATAAAAATAACAACAATGAAACTACTAACTCAATTTTTTTTTTTTTTTTTTTTTTTTTTTTTTGAATCACATGAAATGAAAATAACAATAAAACAATAAAACTTGTATTGTCTTGATTTCATAAACTTCACTAATTCTCATCCTATTTTCTTTTCTTTTCTTTGTTGCACGTAAACCTTGGACTTTTTCAATTCTCTTCAAATATTCTGATGATGCTCCGCTTGCTGACGACGATGTGTTTCTATGAAAGTGTTGATGTTGTTGAGAGGGAGAGAGAGTGATGCTAACTGCAAATCGATATTTAGAAGGAGTTTTCATCTTTAAACGTCACCCTCATGATTGACGGAATTAGCACTCAAGAGATCAAAAATAGTGCTGAAAGTGGTGCGAAGTTGGGTAGCTCACCATTCCTACCCTAATTGACGTACGGTGACACACACTCTAATGACTTTTCTAGAAAGTTACAAAGAGTGAAGGTCGGTACCTCGCTTGATGTAAAATGGGTAGTCTCCACTATGGGTGATCACAATTCTACTACCGAATATCTAAACAACACCTAATTCGCCCTCCGGTATGGTTAAATCCAACTTTAACGCTCTAATCAACTAAGAAACCCGATTGTGTTCTCCGGTACTTCCAAGTTCTGTTATTTCGGTCAGACTCTCTATGTAAACATAGCTAGAAGCATGCTAGTGACTCTAAAATCTCTAAAAGTTGGAGGTTTTTATGTACATATTTACAAAGAGTTTCTTTTTTTTTTTTTTTTTTTTTTTAACAAAGACTAAAAACAAAGACTAAAAACTCTACATGCTACATGCAAATGCACCCCCAAACCTAAACCAAACATTGTCCTCAATGTGTCAATAGATAATAAGAATTCAAAAAGTCACATACCAAGAGAACTATGTTGAGTAGAGAAAATGGAAGAGATTACCGGATGTACAATGATGTTGCTAAACCAAAGGAGGATGAATGCTTTGAAAGCAAACAACCAGAGCGCAAGACAAAAAGGTTGGTTAGCACAAATAAGAACTATGCAAAAAGAAAAAGAAAAAGAGAAGGGAATGGATTGTTAGTCCATATGTATGTACACAAGTGAACTAGTCTAGTCCACATAGATGGGGTCTTCCAAGTCGACGGTCTCAACTTCTGGTGGAAGATGCTCCAGAAATGGTTTCAATCTCTGACCATTGACTTTGAAGATGTTCTTGGTTGCTGGGTTTTCAACTTCTATGACTCCATGGGGAAAGACAGTGACGTACCAAGAATGGTCCCGACCATCGAGAACGTAGCTTTCCTGGAAACAAATGCAAGCGAGTGTTGTACAATAAAACTTTCTGACCTGGTGTGAAAGACTTGCGCAGAATGCGCTTGTCGTGAAACACTTTCATCCTATGTTTGTACGTTTTGGCACTATCATATGCATCATTTCTCAATTCTTCTAACTCATTGAGTTGAAGTTTCCTATGGGTACCAGCCTTATCAAGATCAAAATTCAACTTCTTCACAGCCCAATATGCACGGTGTTCTAACTCAACAGCTAAATGACATGCTTTCCCGTACACAAGTCTGTAAGGAGACATCCCAATGGGAGTCTTGTATGCAGTTCTATAGGCCCATAAAGCATCGTTTAAGCGCAAAGACCAATCTTTCCTAGAAGGATTGCAGTCTTCTCAAGGATATGCTTAATTTCCCTATTAGAAACTTCTACTTGGCCCACTTGGTTTGAGGATGGTAAGGTGTTGCGACCTTATGAGTGATTCCATACTTGCGCACTAGTGATTCAAAGGGTCTATTGCAGAAATGACTACCTCCATCACTGATTATTGCCCTAGGGGTTCCAAAACGGGAGAAAATGTTTTCCTTAAGAAAAGAAAGAACAACTTTATGGTCGTTGGTTTTGGATGCAATGGCCTCTACCCACTTAGAGACATAATCAACAACAACAAGAATGTATAACTTACCTTCGAGTTAGGAAATGGACCCATGAAATCAATACCCCAAACATCAAACAACTCAACAATCAAAATGGGTTGTAAGGGCATCATGTTTCTCTTAGAGATACTTCCTAATTTCTGGCATCGGTCACAAGCAACACAAAAGGCATGGCAATCCTTAAACAGTGTTGGCCAATAGAAACCGCTTTGCAAGATCTTTGCAGCAGTTTTCTTGGCACTAAAGTGGCCTCCACATGCATGTTCATGACAGAAAGAGATGACATCCCTTTGTTCAGAATTGGGGACACATCTCCTAATGATTTGGTCTTGGCAGTACTTAAACAAATATGGGTCATCCCAAAGGAAGTGTTTAACTTCAGCCAAGAACTTAGAACGGTCTTGTTTAGACCAATGCAAGGGCATTCTACCCGTGGCAAGGTAGTTCACAATATCGGCAAACCATGGCATTTCAGACACAAGCATCAATTGCTCATCAGGGAATGATTCCCTAATTAGCACAAATTCATCAGCAGATTCAACATTCAACCTAGACAAGTGATCAGCAAAAACATTTTCTGACCCTTTCTTATCTCGAATTTCGAGGTCAAACTCTTGTAACAAGAGTATCCATCGAATTAGACGAGCCTTAGCATCTTTCTTAGACAGAAGATATCTCAATGCAGCATGGTCAGAATAAATGATGACCTTAGACCCTATCAAATAAGATTTAAACTTATCTAATGCAAACACAACAGCTAGCAACTCTTTCTCAGTTGTGGAATAATTCAGTTGAGCATCATTAAATTTTTTCCTAGCATAGTAGATCACATAAGGAAGTTTGTCTACTCGCTGGCCCAAAACAGCTCCTACAGCATAGTCAGACGCATCACACATAATCTCAAATGGTAATGTCCAGTCAGGTGGTCTGACTATAGGGGAAGATGTAAGGAGAGCGTTCAGTTTCTCCCATGCTTCCTTACAAGCATCATCAAAGACAAATGCAACATCTTTTGCAAGAAGATTGCACAAAGGTCGTGAAATTTTACTAAAGTCTTTGATGAATCGGCGGTAAAAACCCGCATGGCCTAGAAATGATCTGAGGTCCCTCACAGATCGAGGTTGAGGCAAGTGTTGAATGAGGTCTACTTTGGCTTTGTCTACTTCTATGCCTTTTTCCAAGATGATATGCCCTAGAACAATGCCTGAGTTAACCATGAAATGACATTTTTCCCAATTCAAGACCAAATTCTTTTCCTTACACCTAATCATCACACAAGTGAGGTGATGCAAACACTCATCAAAAGAAGACCCAAACACAGAAAAATCATCCATAAAAATCTCAAGAAACTTATCTACCATGTCGGAAAATATGCTCATCATGCAACGTTCAAAAGTAGCGGGTGCATTGCACAGCCCAAAAGGCATACGACGATAAGCAAATGTTCCATAAGGACATGTAAATGTGGTATTTTGTTGGTCTTCGGGTGCTATGTGAATTTGGTTGTAGCCAGAATAGCCATCTAAGAAACAAAAGTGACTATGTTTTGCTAACCTTTCCAAAGATCTGGTCAATGAAGGGAAGGGGAAAATGGTCTTTCTTGGTTACTGTGTTCAGTTTTCTATAATCAATACAAACTCGCCACCCTGTGGTTACACGGGTGGGAACAAGTTCATTCATCTCATTTTGAACTACAGTAATGCCAGACTTCTTGGGTACTACCTGAATGGGACTGACCCACTGGCTATCAGGAACCGGGTAAATGATACCCGCATCAAGCAGTTTCAGAATCTCACCCTTGACAACATCTCTCATGTTGGGGTTAAGTCTCCTTTGCATTTCCCTAGATGGTTTAGTGTTCTCCTCAAGGTTTATGTGATGCATGCAAATTGTGGGACTTATACCCTTAAGATCGGAGATGGTCCAACCTAAGGCTCCTTTATGCTCTTTAAGTACTTCTAAAAGTTGACTTTCATGTTCTGTGTCTAAACATGATGCAATAATCACAGGTAAAGTATCAGAAGGACCTAAGAATGCATACTTCAAGGTATCAGGTAATGGTTTCAAATCAAGCTTAGGTGGTGTATCAAGAGGTGGGGCAGATTTGGTATCGAGAGTGGAAGTGGTTCCACCTTTGCATTACGCCACTTAGCAATATCCATGGGTGGAACAGATTCAAGCAAAGAGTGAATTTCACCAATGTACTTAGACTCGAAGAGATCTAAGTCAAAGTTATCTAAACATGCTTGCAAGGGGTCCACTGATAAAATATCGGGCAAAGAGTCTTGGATCAGACTCTCAATCATGTTAATCTCATGCAAATCAGTATCATCACAATCAATGGGTTGTTGACTAGTATTAAAAACATTCAGCTCTACGGTCATGTTACCAAAAGACAATTTCAACACACCATTACGATAGTTGATGATGGCATTGGACGTCGCCAGGAAAGGACGTCCTAAGATCACGGGAATGTGATTACTTGGGTTTTGCACGGGTTGAGTATCTAAGACAATGAAGTCCACATGAAAGAAAAATTTATCAACCTTGATTAACACATCTTCAACAATACCACGGGGGATTCTCACAGATCAGTCCGCTAACTGTAGCATAACAGGTGTGGGCTTCAACTCCCCAAGGCCCAATTGCACATACACAGAGTATGGCAATAGATTCACACTGGCTCCTAAGTCTAGTAACGCCTTTTCGACCACATGGTCACCTATGGTGCATGTAATTGTTGAACTGCCTGGGTCTCTAAACTTAGTGGGAATCTTGTTTTGGATTATGGAGCTCACTTGCTCAGTGAGAAAGGCACGCTTATGCACATGAAGCTTTCGCTTTTGTGTGCACAAGTCCTTTAAAAACTTAGCATAGGTGGGTATTTGTCTAATTGCTTCGAGAAATGTAATGTTTATGTTAACTCTCTTGAACATTTCCAAAATCTCATTGTATTGTTTACCCCCCTTCTGTCGCACCAACCGTTGTGGGAATGGGGCAACAGGTGCATGACTTGGCAAAGAAACATCTATATCGGTAGGACTTTTGGTTTTATCAATAGGCTCAGATTCTTTCTCTACAGTAGATGTTTTCTGCGGTGTTGTGTGTACTGGTGAGTCTGATGTAGACTCGCTTGATGGTGGTACACCTACATTGTTCTCAACAACTCTACCACTACGGAGAGTGGTGACAGAATTTACATGACTATGTGGAGTTTCAATGCAGGTAGAGGAGCCTGCTTGAAACACATTCTTTGGATTTTGTTAGGGTTGACTAGGAAATTTGCCTTTCTCTCTCTCATTCAATGCATCACATATTTGACCCATTTTAAGTTCTAGACTTGTGAAACGTTGGTCGGTGGTTTTCCTAAGTTCTGTAAGATTTTTGGTTAACTTGATCCGACACGGTCTTCAAAGCTAGTCTTTTCTCTGTGGTACCGAGGGTGTGGTTGTACTGGGGGTTTTTAGGATATGAGTATCCTTGGTTGTTATTTGTTGGTCCCCCTTGTACAGGTCCCTTGGACCATGAGAAGTTAGGGTGATTCCTCCACCCTGGGTTATAGGTTTGAGAATAAGGGTTGTTCTCTTGCCTATGGTACAATGCATTGGCTTGCTCAGTTTTGGACTCTTGAAATGCATGTAAGTCTGGACAGCTGTCCACTAAGTGGTCAGAGCTATGGCATGCGGCACAAGTGGCCATTTCAATTTGGTCACGGAGAGTAGGGGCATTAGGTTTTACATTCTTTTGCAACTCAAGCATTTCTATTCTCCGGGCCAAAGATGCCATTTTTGCATTTCCCTCAAAGTCAGACTCGATTCTATGAACATTGTTTGCGGGGGTAGTCCTTCTCGGTTCACGGATGGACTCCCACTGTTGAGTCTTTTCAGCGACTTCGATTAAGAAAGTTCAAGCCTCATCGGCACTCTTGTCAATAAATGCACCATTGCACATTGACTCGACTGTGGTACGGGTTCTAACATCTAGACCCTCATACAAGATTTGCACGAGTCTCCATTTTTCAAAACCATGGTGGGGGCATTGGAGTAATAATTCATTGAATCTCTCCAAGTACTTTGCTAGAGAGTTTCGTCTTCTAATTGCACAAAACCATTTAGACTTTGGCGAATTGTCGCCGTCTTATGGTTAGGGAAAAACTTTTTGAAAAACTCTTTTGTGAGGTCATCCCAGTTCTAATGGACTGTGGTTGTAGGGCATGAAGCCAAGACTTGGCTTTGTCTTTCGAGAGAAAAGGAAACAATCTCGGTTTGAGGAACTCCTCGGCATTTGGTTAAAACGCAGAGTCCCACAAATATCCTCAAAATCTCTCACGTGATGGTAAGGGTTCTCGGATCGACCCCTCTAAACACGGGTAGCATATGAATGGTGTTTGCTTTCGGTTCAAACTGACCAAAGATCGGCTGGTAGAATGATGCAAGAGGGTGGCTTGCCCTAGTTGGGTACATGTAGTCCTTGAGACTACGGGGTTGGTTTTGTTCATCACCCATAGTTTCTGTTTGAGATAGGTCCAGGCTTGGGCTTTGTTGAAGAACTGGGTATGCTTACGATTTCATCGGGCGGATTCTAACTAGTCGATTTGTTTGGTCTCTAAAAGACACAATCATAGCCTAGCTAGCGCATCTAGCATGTTAACATACAATCACGTTCAATACAGATAAGCAAAAACTCAAAAATGACACACCAATACAAGACTCAAGCCCAAAAGATTGCTTTGTTGATGTTGTAAAGCCCAGCTAATTAGCTGGATTTCAGCCTAGATGATGTGGGCTTAGTTTGGTGCGAAGCGAGCCCGATTTTGGTTATTTTGGGCACACCAACAAACTCAGCTTATGTGGGCTTCAGTTATGTGCAGAGCCCAGTTTGGATGAAAATGCACAGCCCAGGTTGTGGGAAGCCTAGTGGAACTGGGTTCTAGGCAAGTTTTGGGTGAAAATGCACAGTGGCAGCCCAACAGTTGGCAGCTCAGTCAGTTTTTGTGCAAGGTTTATGCATAAATTGTTTCTGTGCAGGTTTTATGCACAAGTTGGCAAATGAACACACACAGGTTATGCTCTGGTTGGTTTTGCACAGCACAGTTGAGCAAGTACACTGATCAACTGGTGCACAGACTCTCAAAACAAAAGACACAGCACAGCTAGGGTTGTGTGCACAGAGGAAAGAAAAAATTGTGAATGGTGCACAGGGTTGAGGGATGTGCTCACTCAATGGTGAAGCATGTGCTAGGTTGTGTGTTTGAAAAACAAGTTAACTGCTAACACAAATCTGCTACTTGACACTCACTCAAACACCACAGGGTCACACACAAGTTATAGATGCAAGTGCACAGATATAGCAGCAGCATATACACAACCTTAGTATATTTGCAATGTAAATAAACTTCACAGATGGAGCAAATAATTCAGCAAATAATCAATGCTAGCACTTATACATATACCACAGATTGTCAATAAGCTAACAGATCAGTAAGATAACAGCACTTGAACAAAGCTAGTCTTTTACAACATGCTCAGGGTGTCAAGATGTCAGCAGGGAAGAACAATACACTTGGGTAAAAATGCACAGGTTTGTTGGAGTTAACTGGGGTAGTTGATATCAACCAGCCCAGTTGATTCAGCAGACTTGGGTATCTCAGTTATAGCTCAAACTCACAGCTTCAGGGGATGGAGTAGAACACAAGGGTTGCGGTGAGATAATTCAAAGATATGACCCGGTTGTGGTGTCAACTTACTCGATTAAAGCTATGGGCACAGAGCTCACAGAGCAAGGATTAAAGTGTGAGCAATACCTAGCAAAGGCAATACAGGTGTAACACAATGACCCTCAGTCTTCTTTCAGTCATGCACAGGTTATGGCTTCTCAGCTATCATGTGGCAGGCTTACAAGTTTTCAGTTACAGCTAACTTGGGTTTCCAAGTTGTGGCTTACAACTTGCAGCTTCAGGGGGCTAGCAAGGTGGTAGATGGCTCACAAGGTCTGTGGGGTCAAGTCACTTAGCTGGCTCATAGTTATGCTCAAGTTGTATACAGCATAGATTATACCATTCATTCATTAACAGGCATGCTATATCAACATTCATTAAGTAAGGGCAGAAGACAATACCACCAGTATAACACTGGGTTTAGGCAAATCCACTAATTGTTTGGCTGCTCCCTTTTCTTCTCCTCCTTGGGTTAGCTCAGCTGCACAGCTTGTACCTGTCAGCTCAACAACCAATTTCAGTTCCCAAAGTTACACAGTCAAAACAAAAGAGCACTAATGCTATGGCAGAATTCAGAGCTATGCATAATCTAAGTCACAGCATGTGCAAATCAATGACCGAGAGAAAAACAATGTTACAAAGGTGCAAAGCTAACAATAGAAGGTAACATGGGTGATTTTAACAATGCAGTGAATAATGAAGATGGAATATAGAGCACAAGATGGAATATCTTGGTGCCTTTGGTATGCACCAAATGCAAAATTTTATACACGAGATAGTTAACTAAGCTACACTATAAGGTTATATGCGAGATATAATTGAAGATATGCAACAAAAGATGCAAAGAAAGAAAACTACAGCTAAGCTATGCTAAGAGAAGCAAAAACAGGATTCAAAGCGAGATATATACAAGGTTGAAATGAAAATCAGTGATGTAAGCAAATGATCAACAGGGCACACTACCAAATCCCCGGCAACGACACCAAAAACTTGGTAGGTCTGTAAAAGAGCTTTCCTACGTTAAACTGCAAGTGCACAGCACCTGTTGGAGGCGTGGCAAGTACAGGTCGATCCCACAGAGAAATGGTGTATGCTTAAGTGATCTAAGAGCTTCTCTTAACTGATTTCTAGTAAGTGTAACACAATAATGGTTTGTTTGTCGAAACGACTAAGTTGGAATGGTGACAATGACTCTAAACTAAGGTAATGACAAGCAAAGATGTTGTAACAGTGGTTTGAGAGCACTAGGGTGATTGAATTCACCCCCTAATCCTATATTAAGGTAACACACATCAAATTATGTTCTTACACTTCCCTTTGGAAGATTCAGTGGAAATTATACCAATTGACTTCACAAATTATCCCCTAGTATAGAGTGTCTTCTTACAAAGACACTCTATCACAAAGCTAATTTGCTCACCAATTGACTAATAATCCTAATGCAATGCAAAACAATAAGAATCAAACTCAAATGTGAATCAACTTCATATAATCAATGGGGGTTTCATCTACACCCTAGCTAAGTGTTTAGAACATTATACAGAGAATAAAAAGACTTCAAATTGAGTTACAAAAACTAAACCCTAAAACATGCTCTCTGTTTTTCTCTCACAACAAAAACAACATTTATAACTCACAAACATTTCAAAATAACAAATACACACTGACCCAAACCTCTTTTCTCTCTTACTCGTCTCTGAATCGACCATGCATAGTTGTTGGAGAAACCCTAGCTCTAGTTATCTCTAATTTAGCTTCTAGGGTTGGGAGAAGCTAAGAAAGAGATATCTAGACCTAGAGAGATGGAGAGGGAGGGCTGCTGAGCGTGATTGCCAAGGTGGTAAGGAGATGATGGAGGTGGCTCTGCCATGGTATGGTTGAGAGAAGAAGGGGGATGGGTTTCTCTGCAGAGGTGTCGGAGAAGAAAGAGAAGATGGAAGTGAGAATGGTTTTGGTCGAGGGTATAGGTGTAGGGGGTTTTGCTGTGGAGCGGGTACAGCGAGAGACGATGTGAGGGGTGCAGCGAGCGTCGGATGCGGCGCGCGAGATCTGAACGGCTCAGGGAGAATCAGGCTGTTTTGGTGTTGAGCGGGAACATCGAGTGTTGATGGGAAGGACGGAGCGACCGTTGGATGCATAAGATGGAGATCTCAACGGCTCAGAAGGAACGGACTCGGATCCGGGTGATGGGTCGGGTCTTGGATAGCTCAAGCCCATATCTTGTAGATGGGTTGCTCCTTGTTGGGTTGCAACTGATGCGCGCACGGGCTTTGGCTTTTTGCTCCATAGACGCTCGCCTCCAATTTTCTGCTCTTTTGGCTCCTCAATTTCTCTGAGCTTTATTTATGTTAAGTGCATATTTTGCATATATTTAGTATTGAATCCATGCTAGTAATTGCTTATTTTCTTGTGAATTATTGTATATTACGTTTGTTTTTCTCTATTTGTGTTCTATTAGGTGAATCATCCGAAAGAAGCGAATTGGCACTTAATTGTGCAATAAAAGAAGTTAGCCGCAAGGCCGAGAAGGGACAAAGACCAAGGGAACTCATCCAAATCGAGGAGTTCTTGACATCATCGTGAAGAGGACGAAAAGACGAAGCTAACGGCGAAAGAATGGAGTCATTCCGACATCGTACGAGAAAGTTGCAAGCGATTGAAGCGAGTCAAAGTTACGAGAAGTTGTTAAAGCACATAATTTATGAAGGCACCAGCCTATTTTACTCAGGGCAGCCGTTCAGGGAGTATCCATAAAGTTGAACTGTCAGTCCCGTAAGACTGACAGTTGAAAGCATCGTCTTCTCCAAATGCAAACATAGAAATCTCAGTTGTGTCGTCGTTGATGGAGCTGTGATCAGAATTAGTTGGTGAGTACTGATGCTGGAGTTGGTTTGATTGCTTCCGGTGAAGCTGTGGTTGATGGCTGGGTTCAGTTACGGAGGCTAAGAAGGGAATGAGACAGAGGGTTGATGTTATCGGTGATTTGATGAACAATGGTTGCATGGAGATGGAACGAGAAGGTCAGAATGATGTTCATGGAATTGCTGCCATTATGAGACAATGGAATGATGAAGAACGAGTAGAATTAATGATGCTTGACTTGCTGCCACAATGATAGAACTGAGAGCGAGATGACTCAAGTTTAGGCTGTTTGCCATTGATTGCGAGACAATGACGATGGATCGTATATGATACGAGCTGTTGTTGGCTAACGATGGAAGATGGCATTGATCTCTGGTGTTTCTCATGCAAAGAGATGGACGAGCTCGAGAGTTTCAGGGAGAAGAAGTTAGCTGCGAAACAGAAGGGCGTGGCAGTTGCTACTGTTAATATCGGTGAGATTGAGTTTGAGAAGAAGACAATGACTGGAAGCGATGATTGGGATCGATGGCAGAGCTCAGCTGATTGGTGATGTCAGTGATCAAATGAAAAGATGGAAGGAGGGCTCGACTGGCAGTAACGGGTTGAAGCTTAAATAGCAGAGGATGGCAGTGATGATCATATCGATTGAGTTGTTGCTACCATTGAACTGAAGGCAGTGATGGAGTTATATATGAAGAGTAGAAGCTCGAGTTATAGATGAACAGAGCAGTGATGAGAACTCGAGTCTGCCATGGAAGTCAAGAAACAATAGAGAATCTCTGTGGGTTTTATCGGAAAGAAGAGAAAGCAAAGCTATATATTGGTCCCTGTGACAACAGAGAATGGAGAAGAATGGTGATGCCAGGGATCAATGAGAAGTGCTGCTATGATCTTGAGGCTCGAGATGGGTTTCGCAATGATGAAGAAAATAGATGGTTTTCACGGAGAGCCTGGTAAACGCGGGAGCAATTGTTGGTATCGAAAAACTCAGGAGAAAATAAAACTCACGGTTACCATAGTAATCGTGGGAGTTGGTCGAGAAATAAAAATCCCGTAACTTTTTATTTTCACGGAGGGAGAAGTGTCCGTGATTCTGACGGAGTGAAGATAATCCAGCAGAAATTATCGCTCGAGTAGGATGTCCGTCATGGAATTGGAAGAAAAGGTATATGTTTGTCGATTCTGGCATCGACATGCTAACAGTGCTTTGGGCTGGGCCTGTCCAGTTTCGTACATGAGCCTACTTGGCTATTTTATCTACTCCATGCACGGCCAAGTATAGGATGCGACTTCTTTTGGGATTCTAGCTAGTTCTTGGCAACCATTCGACACGGGATTTGGCGCACGGGTACAACAACAACTTGGATACCTATTTAAGAGAACTTCTAATATTTTTGGGGGATATCTCATAATCTATTATCAAGCCATTGGAGAGGAGAACTCAAGGGAAGAAAAGCTAGGGTTTTGGAGCGATTCATCACCGTAACTATTTCTTTACCATTTTATCATATGAAACTCATGGGTTTTGTTAGTACCATGAGTAGCTAAACTTCTTAGTGATTGGGGATGAATTCTAAGTTCTAGACATGATTTGAGTTATTATATAAATCTATTTTGAAGTTCTTCACATGATTATTGATTGTTTATACTAATTAGAATATTTATGATTGATTGATAGATTGTTTAGGTGGCCAACTGAATTAATTTGTTGATTCAATCAAATGCTAGTATTGAGTTAGGAGATAAGTAATAGTCGAATAATTCATACAAAAGTAGAGAACACAAGACCTTGCGAGAGGGATTACGTGTAGTGATTGTGTGTATAAACAACACTAGAAAGTGGACCTTGAGCTAAGAGTCTAACTACTAGGATCAATCTATAATTCACAAAAGATAAAGCATTCGGACAAATTACACCTTGAGTGAGCTCCTACTAGGTGGTTTCGAAGAATAGAATCTGGTATTGGAGAGCTTAGTACCAAAGTGATTTAAGGAATTTAGGGGATAGCACTGAGCTAGTCATGTTATTCCACGGTTGGTAATAATTTGTGATTAATTGTATTAATGGATGAATATAATAACTTGATGACGGTTTAGTAACGAAGAAGGATTCCCTAATCATATTTCTCTCCATTGCTTGCAAACTTAATTATTTTCAATTGCTTTGTTATTTACTTTAAATCAAAAACAAACCCCCATTGTGACACTTTTTGACAACTAAATCTCCCGCTCTTCGTGGGAACGAACTTGACTTTCATTATATTATTTTTAATTGAGTGGAAATAAGATATTAATTTGATTGCACCTACGACACGCATCAAATTTTGGCGCCGCTACCGGGGAGCAGTCGGTAGCTTTAGTTGTTATTTCTTTTTATTTTTAGTCTTATTTTTAGTTTTTGATTTAGCTTTTTGAGAATTTTGTTTGGTACTTAATCCCGGCACCGAAAGATTGGGATTATCTCGAGGTGTGGAATTCAAACTCGCAAGGGAACGAGACTACAAGCACGTCCACAGTTGCAAAACTTAACCTTCTACGAAGAGATGGTTAATACAGACGACGAGAGAGATCCTCCACCTCCGGAGAGGAATTTAAGAGAGTTGACGTCTCCATGCTTAGATTCGCAAACATTGTGCATTGCAATCACTAACCCAGTGAAGCTGAAGTCGAATCTAACGCATCATCTACCAAAGTTCAAGGGACATCCAGGTGAAAATCCAAATCGACACCTTCAACAGTTCGAACACAATGACAAGTCTCGAGGCATGTAACGCGCAGCGAGAGATATGGCTATGCTACAAGCCTTCCCGTTCTCATTGATAGACTTAGCAGAAGAATGGTTGTATTGTCTTCCTCCAGGGAGTGTTACAACATGGACTCAGATGAAAAAGCTATTTCTGGAGAAATATTTTCCTGCTTCCAAAGCGGCATCCGTTCGGAAGGAGATTAGTGGCATTCTACAGATGTCAGGGGAGTCTCTATATGAATATTGGGAGAGGTATAAGAAGTTGTTGGCAAGCTGCCCCCACCATAATATATCCTCAATACTTATCATTCAATACTTCTACGAAGGATTACTTCCAGAACAGAGGAATTTGATTGATGCGGCTGCCGGTGGTTCACTTACTGAGAAGACAATCTCGCAGGAAACCAGTTTGATTGAGAGTATGGCTTCCAATGCTCAACAATTCTATACCAGAAACAACTCTAATGTCAGAAGAGTTAGTGAGATGGGAGAGTCTGCACAGTCAGAGCAACGGATGAACAACATAGAGAAGGTAGTACAACGAATGGCAGCAGTGATTATTCCTTCTTATGAAGAAGAGTCTGAACAGGTGAATGCTGTGTTCCCTAATTAGAGGCCAAGGTATGATCCCTATTCTAATACTTATAATCCAGGTTGGAAAGATCACCCAAATTTTAGTTATGCAAATCAGCAAGCTGCAGCTCCTAATCCTTATGGGCGACAGAGTGGTTTTCAACAACCACAATTCCGACCACAACCTCCACCTCAGCCTCAACAACAGACTCAGAGTTCCAGTTTAGAGGAGATGATGAAAATGATGATGCAAAAGCAAGATGCCAATGCTCAGCGTCAAGATACAATCCTGCAGAAACAAGACATGGCTATAAAGGACTTGCAACTTCAAATGGGACAATTGGCTACAGACATGAATGAAATAAAAGCACAGAATTCGGCAAAGTTGCCATCACAACCTTTTGTGAATCCAAGAGCGAACGTCAATGTTGTAACTCTAAGAAGTGGGAAGCAAACTGAAGAGCCAAAACAACAAGAAAAGGTTAGTCACGACTTGGAAGAGGAAGTAGAGGTGGAAACTGTTCCAAAGGAAAAGCCAACCTCAACTGGCCAACCTAAGGATACAGTTCCTACTTTTACCACACCACCTCCTTTTCCTAGTCGTTTTGCCAAGTCAAAGAAGCAAGCTCTAGACAAGGAGATTATGGATATTTTCAAAGAAGGTGCATATCAACATTCCATTTATTGAGGCCATCGAACGGTACCGAGGTATGCCAAAGTTCGAAGGATTTTGTACAAGGAAGGAGAGGTTGATTGCTAACGAGATCACTCGGGTGGGCGAAAGTGCTTGACTATGTTGCTAAAGAAGATGCCTACAAAGTGTAAAGATCCTGGTGGTTTTACAGTGCAAAGTGTAAGGATTGGTGAAAAACGGTTCGAGCGTGCTTTACTCGATTTGGGAGCTTCCATAAGCGTGATGTCAGCCGATGTTTATGATTCATTGAATCTGGGACCTTTAAAGGAGACAGGGATTATCATTCAATTAGCTAATAAGTCTAACATATATCCTAAGGGACTCGTGGAAGACGTGTTGGTGCAAGTGAATGAATTAATCTTTTAGGTTGATTTCTTTGTTGTGGATATGCGAGAATGGGGACAATTGTTCGTCTACTTCATTACTTCTTGGGAGACCATTTATGAAGACTGCTAAGACGAAGATTGATTGTGATACTGGAACACTCACTATGGAGTTTGACAAAGAGGTTATACGCTTCAATATTTTTGAAGCCATGCGTTATCCAAGTGATATCCATTCCGCATTTTCTGTTGATGTTATTGGTTCGTTGGCACAACAGATGTTTGATTTGATAAACGAAGATGAACTTGAATCTGTGCTACAAAATAGCATTGATTTGGACGTCCATGGCATGCCTAACTTGGACGTTGATATTCCCAAGGAGTTTGTTGAGACATGTGGTGCTTTAACAGCATCACAAGGAGTTAGAAGATGTAATATTTCATATATCTCTTTACCTGTAACTGATGAAGTTCCTTTACCTTCTGTTGTGCAGGCACCTAAATTAGAGCTGAAACCTCTACCTGATCACTTAAAGTACGCTTACTTGGGTGATGGGGAAGAGCTTCCAGTCATTATTGCAAAGAATCTCACAGCAATACAGGAAGAACGCCTCCTTAGGGTTCTGAAAGAGCACAAAACGGCTATTGGTTGGACAATTGCTGACATCAAAGGCATTAGTCCATCCATGTGCATGCATAGAATCCTTATGGAAGATGATATTGGTTGGACAATTGCTATTGGTTGGACAATTGATGACATCAAGCCAGTACGTGATGCTCAGCGTAGGCTTAACCCCCCAATGATGGAGGTCGTGAAGAAAGAGATCCTCAAATTACTAAGTGTGGGGGTGATTTACCCAATTTCGACAAAAAATGGGTTAGCCCGGTGCAAGTGGTGCCTAAGAAATCAGGTGTCACTTGTTGTTAGAAATCAAGATGATGAACTTGTTCCTACAAGAGTTCAAACAGGATGGCGAGTGTGCATAGACTACGTAAAGCTCAATTCGGCAACCCGCAAGGATCACTTTCCTTTGCCATTCATTGATCAGATGTTAGAGAGGTTAGCGGGACATTCATATTATTGCTTTTTGGATGGTTATTCGGGCTACAATCAAATTGTTATTGCACCGGAGGATCAAGAGAAGACTACTTTCACTTGTCCTTTCGGTACATTCGCATATAGAAGAATGTCATTTGGTCTTTGCAATGCGCCTGCCACTTTTCAGAGATGTATGGTTAGTATATTTTCTGATTACGTGGAAAACATCATTGAGGTATTTATGGACTATTTCAGTGTTTATGGTGATTCATTTGATATTTGTTTAAATAATCTTGAACTTGTGCTTAAAAGATGCATAGACACTAATCTTGTTTTAAACTGGGAGAAATGCCACTTTATGGTAGACCATGGAGTTGTACTTGGCCACATCGTGTCCTCTCAAGGGCTCGAAGTAGACAAGGCAAAGATAGACTTGATTAGGAACTTACAATACCCCACTTCGGTGAGGGGAATTCGCTCGTTTCTTGGTCATGCAGGTTTTTATAGGAGGTTTATCAAAGATTTCTCCAAAATCTCAATGCCGATGTGCAAATAGTTGCAAAAGGAGGTTGCCTTTAACTTCGACCAGGAGTGCAAGGATGCCTTTAATAAATTGAAGGAATTGTTGACTACTGCACCAATTATTAAGTCACCTGACTGGAGTTTGCCGTTCGAGTTAATGTGTGATGCAAGTGATTATGCATCGGAGTTGTTTTGGGTCAAAAAGTAGACAAGAGGTCACATGTGATTTATTATGCATCAAGGACCCTAAATGATGCTCAAATCAACTATTCCACTACCGAGAAAGAGTTGTTGGCTATAGTATTTTGCATTAGAAAAATTTAGATCTTATTGGGTGGGTACTAATGTGATTGTATATTCGATCATGCAAAGACTACGGTATCTATTGAAAAAGAAGGAGGCTAAGCCAAGACTCATACGTTGGATTCTTTTTCTTTGCAAGAATTCAATATGGAAATCCGAGATAAGAAAAGTGTTGAGAATACGATTCTTTGATCATCTTAGTAGACTTGTTGTTTCCGAAGAAGAACTCCCGTTACATTCTGATTGTTTTCCAGACGAACAACTTTTCTCGATTGAAGAATCAACACCGTGGTATGCTGATATAGTGAACTATTTGGTTACAAGGCAAGTACCTAGTACGATGTCTAATTTTCAAAAGCTAAAGCTTAAGAAAATAGCCAAGCAGTATGTGTGGGATGAGCCCTACTTGTGGAAATATGGTGCTGATCAAATTATCCCATGAGTGCGTACCAAACTCGAATTTGATCAATTCTATCTTTTTGTCATTCTTATGCTTGTGGTGGTCACTTTGGTGCAAACGTACCGCTCTCAAAGTCCTTGAGAGTGGCTTTTATTGGCCTACCCTATTTGAGGATGCATATTTTTTTGCAAATCTTGTGATAGATGTCAACGAACGGGCAATCTAGGTGCTCGAAATCAAATGCCACTCAATCCTATTCTCACTGTCGAGATTTTTGATGTGTGGGGCATTGATTTTATGGGTCCTTTTGTTAATTCGAATGGAAAATTTTATATACTTCTTGTTGTGGATTATGTTTCTAAATGGGTGGAAGCTAAAGCCACCCCTACTAATGATTCTCAAGTTGTTTGTGAGTTTGTGAAGGAATATATTTTCTCTAGACATGGTACACCAAGAGTGGTTATCAGTGATGGAGGCTCGCACTTCAAGAAATCCTTCCATGCTCTCCTCAAGAAGTACAACATTACACACAAGATTGGTACGCCATATCACCCACAAACTAGTGGGCAAGCCGAAATTTCAAATCGTGAGATTAAGTCCATCCTTGAGAAAACCGTTAATGCTACACGGAAGGATTGGAGTTATAGACTCAACGATGCACTTTGGGCGTATAGAACAGCATACAAGACACCGATTGGTATGTCTCCATATCGGTTGGTTTATGGCAAAGCTTGTCATCTCCCAGTTGAACTTGAGCATAAGGCTTTATGGGCGGTAAAGATGTGCAACATGGAGTATGATAAAGCGGGGAAACATAGGCAACTACAAATCAATGAGCTAGAGGAGATACGTAATGATGCTTACGAGAGTTCTCGTATATATAAGGAAAAGACTAAGCTTTTCCATGACAAGATGATTTCTCGAAAGAATTTTGTTGTGGGACAGAAAGTTCTTTTATTTCATTATCGTCTTAAGCTATTTCCTGGTAAGCTAAGGTCCAGATGGATTGGACCATATGTTGTTACTAATGTTTATTCTCATGGTGCAATTGATATCACTAGTCTTAGAGATGGGACTACTTCTAAGGTCAACGGCCATAGATTGAAGCCATACTATGAAAACATCGCTTATGTGAATGTGGACGAGATAGAGCTTCGCGATTTACTCCCTCTGGAGGAGTAGCATAAGGAGAATGCCAAGTCGGGCTGACGACTTTAAACCAAGCGCTAAATGGGAGGCAACCCATAGGTTTTGTATCTTAAACCCTTATATTTTTGTTTTTTTTATTGTTTTCATATCATATTTGCATCCCCATGTTTAATTTCATTGAGTCCGGAATCTGTTTTAGAAGAAAATTATGATGAATACCTTTTCGTCAGAAAAATCCAGACTGCGTGTAGTTCAGTCCAGAGACCATAACTGTCAGAACGTTTTTCGAAACACGGTGCCCTTCTGAAACTTTGTAGAAAACACGTAGATGAACAACTTTTGTGAAATGGAGTTTTTCCAAATTCCTTACCAATATGCACAATTTTTGCGTTTTATCTGCTGTTACGTCAGAATTCGAGAACTTTTCGCTTTTTACACATTGAGGACAATGTGAAGTTTAAGTGTGGGGGAGTATTTTGCATATAGATTTTTCAATTTCTTTGTATATATTTGAATAAAACCTCCAACTTATAGAGATTTTAGAGTCACTAGCATACTTCTAGGTATGTTTACATAGAGATTCGACCGACATAACCGAACTTGGAAGTGTTAGGGAACTACATTCGGATTTCTTACTTAATTGGAGTGTTAAATAATGGATTTAATCATGCCGGTGATGCAAATTAGGAGCAGGGAGAAATGCATTATTAGAGTTGCTGATCAATCATTAGTGGAGACTACCCATTTTCATATCAACCAAGGCACTGGACCAAATTTTCTTTGTAGTGACTAAAGAGCTTTCTTTTGAGTGTGTGTCACCGCACGTTAATTCCGGGTAGAATGGTGAGCTACCCAACCTCCCACCAATAGAAGCACTATTTTTGATCTCTTGAGTGCTAATTTTGTCAATCATAAGGGTGACGTCTATAGACGAAAACCACCTTCTTGTAGTTTGATTTGCGCGGTTAGCACCATTCTCTCTCTCGAACAACAACAGATCCATAGAAACACCATCATCATCAACAAGTGGAGCGACATCAAAAGTTACAAGGAAAGTTGAAGACGTTTGAGGTTTACAAGCAACAATACAAGGAAGAGCGAAGTTTCAAATTCAAGTAAAGCAACATATACATGAGCAGATTTTTATATACATGTTGAAGACTTACACATAAAGAGCGGAATTCTATATCTAAGTATGAAGACTTATTACAAGAGCGAAGAAAATCAAAAGATGAGAGTTATTGAAGTTTATGATACGAAGGCATTACAAGTTGTGAAGATCAAAGTGGTAACGTACTTCTTTCATGGCCATGTTAATTTTATTTCATATTTATTGTTTTAGTTGCAATCTCTCTTCACAAAAAAAAAAAAAAAAAAAAAAAAAAAGAAAAAAAAAAAAAAAAAAAAAAAAAGAAAAAAAAAAAATAAAAATATATATATATATACAAAGAGATTTGCATTTAGGTTGTTATTTGTTCAATAAGGCCATGTGGAAGAAAAATATATAAAGAAGTTTCAAGCAACAAGGAAATTGAGGAAAAGAGTACAAATTGTCTAAGTTCTATAAGTTCAAGAGTTTATCATCAACAGTTGAAGACCGAAGACGAAGACCAAGAAGATGAAGAAGACGAGCAAAAGGAAGACGTTTCTATTGGATGCTGTGAGAGTGGTGCTTTCATCATTGCAATCATATATAAAGGTGGTAAGTACTCTCATCCTTGCTATAATGGTTGATTTCCTTTCGTAGAGATCATCAGAAAAATATCTTTAATTTCCACGATTTTGTGGAGTCTCCAGAAATACTTCGGAAGGTTTCCTTCCCACCATTCAACGTGTGTAGGATTCTCTCTTCATTCCTACCTGCACACATGTGAGACCCATAAAAAAGCCGTCTTATTGAGTGCAATTATCATAAAATCCTTTTAAGTGAGGCAGAAGTCGAGGCGAAATGCTTATTGATCGCTCTCAAACACGCATTCTCTCATTATGGTGTGGTTATTTCTCACTCAAGATTTAAGAATGAATATGTTCTTTGATATTTCTAACTTCTTATTACTAGCATGCAGAAACTCTATGTCCTCATAGCTCTTTGGATGCTTGGGAAGCTGGAACGCTTTGAAGTTGGAGCTGGTTTTGTGGGTATACCTCTCGTAAGCCCTCACGAGACTATAACTCGTCCACTAGGGACACCTATGGGTTTAAAGGCCTGTTATTCATGCTAAGAGTAACCGTATCCTCGGCGACATGGAGTTGTTGTATTTTAGATAGTTTGCTCGAGGACTAGCAAAAGCCAAGTGTGGGGGAATTTGTTAAGTGCATATTTTGCATATATTTAGTATTGAATCCATGCTAGTAATTGCTTATTTTCTTGTGAATTATTGTATATTACGTTTGTTTTTCTCTATTTGTGTTCTATTAGGTGAATCATCCGAAAGAAACGAATTGGCACTTAATTGTGCAATAAAAGAAGTTAGCCGCAAGCCGAGAAGGACAAAGACCAAGGGAACTCATCCAAATCGAGGAGTTCTTGACATCATCGTGAAGAGGACGAAAAGACGAAGCTAACGGCAAAAGAATGGAGTCATTCCGACATCGTACGAAAAAGTTGCAAGTGATTGAAGCGAGTCAAAGTTGCGAGAAGTTGTTAAAGCACATAATTTATGAAGGCACCAGCCTATTTTACTCAGGGCAGCCGTTCAGGGAGTATCCATAAAGTTGAAATGTCAGTCCCGTAAGACTGACAGTTGAAAGCATCGTCTTCTCCAAATGCAAACTGAGAAATCTCAGTTGTGTCGTCGTTGATGGAGCCGGGTGATCGAAATTCGTTGGTGAGTACCGATCCGGAGTTGGTTTGATTGCTTCAGTGAAGCCGTGGTTGATGGCTGGGTTCAGTTACGGAGGCTAAGAAGGGAATGAGACAGAGGGTTGATGTTATCGGTGATTTGATGAACAATGGTTGCATGGAGATGGAACGAGAAGGTCAGAATGATGTTCATGGAATTTCTGCCATTATGAGACGATGGAATGATGAAGAACGAGTAGAATTAATGATGCTTGACTTGTCGCCACAATGATAGGCGAGAGCGAGATGACTCAAGTTTAGGTCTTGCCATTGATTGGCAGACAATGACGATGGACTGTACATGATACGAGCTGCTGTTGGCTAACGATGGAAGATGGCATTGATGCTGGTGTTTCTCATGCAAAGAGATGGACGAGCTCGAGAGTTTCAGGGAGAAGAAGTTAGCTGCGAAACAGAAGGGCGTGGCAGTTGCTACTGTTAATATCGGTGAGATTGAGTTTGAGAAGAAGACAATGACTGGAAGCGATGATTGGGATCGATGGCAGAGCTCAGCTGATTGGTGATGTCAGTGATCGAATGAAAAGATGGAAGGAGGGCTCGACTGGCAGTAACGGGTTGAAGCTTAAATAGCAGAGGATGGAAGTGATGATCATATCGATTGAGTTGTTGCTGCCATTGAACTGAAGGCAGTGATGGAGTTATATATGAAGAGTAGAAGCTCGAGTTATAGATGAACAGAGCAGTGATGAGAACTCGAGTCTGCCATGGAAGTCAAGAAACAATAGAGAATCTCTGTGGGTTTTATCGGAAAGAAGAGAAAGCAAAGCTATATATTGGTCCCTGTGACAACAGAGAATGGAGAAGAATGGTGATGCCAGGGATCAATGAGAAGTGCTGCTATGATCTTGAGGCTCGAGATGGGTTTCGCAATGATGAAGAAAATAGATGGTTCTCACGGAGAGCCTGGTAAACGCGGGAGCAATTGTTGGTATCGAAAAACTCAGGAGAAAATAAAACTCACGGTTACCATAGTAATCGTGGGAGTTGGTCGAGAAATAAAAATCCCGTAACTTTTTATTTTCACGGAGGGAGAAGTGTCCGTGATTCTGACGGAGTGAAGATAATCCAGCAGAAATTATCGCTCGCGGTAGGATGTCTGTCGCATGGAATTGGAAGAAAAGGTATATGTTTGTCGATTCTGGCGATCGACAAAGCACAAAGTGCTTTGGGCTGGGCCTGTCCGATTTCAGACATGAGCCTACTTGGCTATTTCATCCACTCCATGCTCGGCCAAGTATAGGATGCGACTTCTTTTGGGATTCTAGCTAGTTTTTGGCAACCATTCGACACGGGATTTGGCGCACGGGTACAACAACAACTTGGATACCTATTTAAGAGAACTTCTAATATTTTTGGGGGATATCTCATAATCTATTATCAAGCCATTGGAGAGGAGAACTCAAGGGAAGAAAAGCTAGGGTTTTGGAGCGATTCATCACCGTAACTATTTCTTTACCATTTTATCATATGAAACTCATGGGTTTTGTTAGTACCATGAGTAGCTAAACTTCTTAGTGATTGGGGATGAATTCTAAGTTCTAGACATGATTTGAGTTATTATATAAATCTATTTTGAAGTTCTTCACATGATTATTGATTGTTTATACTAATTAGAATATTTATGATTGATTGATAGATTGTTTAGGTGGCCAACTGAATTAATTTGTTGATTCAATCAAATGCTAGTATTGAGTTAGGAGATAAGGAATAGTCGAATAATTCATACAAAAGTAGAGAACACAAGACCTTGCGAGAGGGATTACGTGTAGTGATTGTGTGTATAAACAACACTAGAAAGGGGACCTTGAGCTAAGAGTCTAACTACTAGGATCAATCTATAATTCACAAAAGATAAAGCATTCGGACAAATTACACCTTGAGTGAGCTACTACTAGGTGGTTTCGAAGAATAGAATAGAACTGTATTGGAGAGCTTAGTACCCGAGTGATTTAAGGAATTTAGGGGATAGCACCGAGCTTTGTTATTCCACGGTTGGTAATAATTTGTGATTAATTGTATTAATGGATGAATATAATAACTTGATGACGGTTTAGTAACGAAGAAGGATTCCCTAATCATATTTCTCTCCATTGCTTGCAAACTTAATTATTTTCAATTGCTTTGTTATTTACTTTAAATCAAAAACAAACCCCCATTGTGACACTTTTTGACAACTAAATCTCCCCGCTCTTCGTGGGAACGAACTTGACTTCCATTATATTATTTTTAATTGAGTGGAAATAAGATATTAATTTGATTGCACCTACGACACGCATCAAATTTTGGCGCGCGCTCTTAGGGAGCGATCGGTAGCTTTAGTTGTTATTTCTTTTTATTTTTAGTCTTATTTTTAGTTTTTGATTTAGCTTTTTGAGAATTTTGTTTGTGTACTTAATCCCGGCACCGAAAGATTGGGATTATCGAGGTGTGGAATTCAAACTCGCAAGGGAACAAGATACTACAAGCACGTCCACAGTTGCAACGGAACCTTCTACGAAGAGATGGTTAATACTGAGACGACGAGAGAGATCCTCCACCTCCGGAGAGGAATTTAAGAGAGTTGACGTCTCCATGCTTAGATTCGCAACCACCTGTGCATTGCAATCACTAACCCAAAGTGGAGTCAAGTCGAATCTACCGCATCATCTACCAAAGTTCAAGGGACATCCGGTGAAAATCCAAATCGACACCTTCAACAGTTCCGAACACAATGACAAGTCCGAGGCATGTAACCGCAGGGAGAGATATGGCTATGCTACAAGCCTTCCCGTTCTCATTGATAGACTTAGCAGAAGAATGGTTGTATTGTCTTCCTCCGGGAGTGTTACAACATGGACTCGGATGAAAAAGCTATTTACGGAGAAATATTTTCCCGCTTCCAAAGCGGCATCCATTCGGAAGGAGATTAGTGGCATTCTACGAGATGTCCTGGGGAGTCTCTATATGAATATTGGGAGAGGTATAAGAAGTTGTTGGCAAGCTGCTGTAGGATTCAAATATCGCACAACATATTTTCTTAGCGTGCGAGATTCAATTATTTCCTTAACTCGCGAGAAGAGATTGCGAGATTCATTATTTTCCATAACTCGAGAGAAGGTAGCAAGACTCGCGAGAGTGTCTCGAGAGAAGGTAGCAGGGCTCGAGAGAATGTCTCGAGAGAAGGTAGCAAGAGCTTGCGAAATCATTAAAGGGCTCGCGAGAATATGAGCTGTATGTGAGCTGTCATCCATTATGTAAACACCTATATAAAGAGGAGAGCAGGAGAGAGAATGGGGGGATACTTTTAGGAGGAGAGAGATATTTTTAGAGATAGAAATATTTTAGAGAGAGATATTTTTGGAGAGAGACTTTATTTTCTTTATCATCTTCTTCATCTAAAACTAGATCTAGAGCTCTACAAATTATCCATTAATGGAGATTGTAAATGTAATTCTTATGTAACCTCAACAATCATAGTAAAGAATCGTGGATGTAGATCACATTGATCGAACCACGTAAAAATCTTATGTGTCTATTTAAATTTCTAGCACTTATATTTGGAATTTAGATAATTAATAAAATTTAGATCTACATATATAGTGAGGGGTGTAGTGTGGGATACTTCATGCTACTACATATGCGCTAGAAACAGTGGACCTAATCTTGTTGGTTCAAGAAAGTTTAGAAAAACGCTCTTGTTGGTGATGAATTCAATTGGATCTATAAACTTTAAGAGAAATTTCAAAGAAATTAGCTTATTGTGAAGATATATCTCACTGAATATTGAAGTTCCAGGGGTAAAATAGGTAGTTTCACTAGTAATGTGCATTTTCATAAGGCAAATGTCATCGGCATCCTAAGAGACGCAGAAATTGAGATGAAGAAAAAATAGAAAAGTGAAACCAATCAGAGTCTTCATCAACAAATCAAGACAAATTTCTACCCTATTTCTCTTATACTTTGTTCATATATTTAGATCTCGGAATTTTAAAAGCAAATTTTTGAAAAGAACTCTTTAAAACACAATCTTCTTTTCCAACAGAAGTTAGATTTTTCACAAAAATGTTAGTCTTTGTTGATAAACCCATTTAATGGATTTCGAAAATATAGGCTATTGCAATTTCAAAACGATTTGAAGATTTTTCAGTTATGATTTTCATATTTCATTTACACAATAGTTTAAAGCTTTTCTGATTTGCCCATCCGATCCTTAATTTGATACTTGCATGGGCGAAAATTCGCAGGATAGACTTGTTAATGATGAAGGAATCATCATTATCTCGTCATCAGCATTGGGAAGCACAGGCATCAATCACTTTGGGAAAGTTTGAGGACAAATATGGATGCCCCTTACTCACCCATCGACAAATCTCAATCGATTTTTGCAACAAACTTCGCCATCGGCTCTAGCAAAGCAACCAAAGGAGCCAAGCATTAAGCGAAAACGCAAAGATGAACATAAAGCTAAAAAATCACACCGTAAGCGCAAGGCGAATGAAACTTCACTCCAGCAGAAATTGCGGAAGGAAAATGTAACTTCATTATCAGTACTATTGATGAACATATGACGCAAAGAGCTCATAGCAGAGAGCTCATAGCAGCACGTTCCCTTCAGAGCGGACGAAGACAAAAATTATGCCAAGAGACGAGTTTAGTTACTTCGTCATCAACTCCTGCGAAGACTAAGCATTTGGTTCACTCCGGAAGAAGACCTCGTCAACTAACCTTCGCAGGAAGGCATATAATAACTAAGTCCAGCTATTGTTAGCCATTAGTATTGCTCGCCAAAGCAACCCCAATGCCAGCGAAGTTGAACTGGAAGATCATCACTGAAAAGACACGATAAAATAACAGCAAATATAGAAATTCTGCGAAGTTCACTTCATCAACAAAGTTCCAGCGAGGTCGCCGCAGCAGCAAAACTCAACTATGGAAAAAGAATCTAGTTCGCGTGCAGCAAGTCATCTCGCAGAACAGCAAACAGGTTTAGCCACAACAATAATACAGAGTAGGATTGAGAATACCATTTGGCATGAACAAGTGCAAGTGAAGTGTCTCCACCAAGAAGAGTTGATGCAACTTCCCCAAAGAGATCAATGACAAGATCTAACGAGCAAGGGAATGAGATACAGTCGACGCTAAGAAAACTAACAACAGATCCAGAGTTTATGGTTTCCTTTAAACTTAAACAGCAGCAAAGTAAAGAGATGGTTACATCAGAACTAAAGCAATGGGGAGGATTATCAAAGGCGAATATCAGCAAGGAATGGGTTAATCTCGCAGGAGGACCAACCATCTCGCAAAAGCAAAACATCCCAGGTTTAACTCGCCAGATGACCGACCAAAGATCAGCAATGTATTGCTTCATCAGTAAGACATGGAGGATGTACAAACTATTGGAGGAAGTGGAGTACTGAAGAAACAGATTCATAGTAAAATATTAGCATGTCAAGGAAGTTATGAAGAACGAGATATTACAGTCGAAGAACAAAACGAATTGAAAAATTCAATTCTCGGTAAAGATAAAATGTAGAGGAAATGTTGGATTTCATCACCGGTATTTATCAAAGTAAAAGATGAACAAAATCGGGGAAAGAAGGACTTTCTACTACAAAAGAAAAGGAACGAACGAACTAATCGAGGCCGAAGACGAGTTAACAAAGAAGGAGAACCATAACGACCATATTTACGGATAAATCGGGGATGTAATAGAATTTGGGGACTATGAAGAAAGAGTGTCTGCGAAGTTATCGCAATAGCAACTCAGCTAGTTCATCCAACTGAACTACAAAACCTCAAAGATGCACAGGCGAAGTGATTCAACGAAAAAGATCTAATTTAACTGCGTCACCAGACCAAACAATAAGACCCAGAGAACAAGAGAAGAACATACAGAAGCAGCAACTATTCCATCATCAATTACCTAAACTGCGTGAAAGACGAAGATATACTTTCCATGGAAAATGACAAGGAGTTATAACATGTGAATAAGGTGTGCGAATCTTGTCACAAGAACACAAGAAGGAATTTGCACGAGATGGTCACGAGCAAAAAGGAGAAAGCTTGGTGTCGCAAGATCGAGTCGCCCATGCGGCAATATTTTTTCACATTTTTCTAAAGTTGTCTAAAGAGAAGAAAGTAATAAGATGATGGTAGTATGGCTTTCTTTCGCAATCGAAGCCTATATAGATGGTCAACGGTGGAGTGAAGGAGTTTGATGATGCGAGATCGATTCTCTACTCAACCATATTTTTACATGTTTTATTCAACCGCAAGGGAAGAAAAGAATAAGAAGGCAACTTTACCAACTTTATCAAAAAGAAGTTGGCACGTATGGTGGAGTCGCAGAGTATGCGTTCGAGTTCGCAGGATCGAATCTAACTTTCGCAAACTTTTTGCATATTTTTACTCGAAATGCTAGACCCAAAGATCACATTAAAAGAACGACGTAGCCACATTCTTTCACGAGACAAGAGCCAGGAAAGTTGGTTAGAGGCAAAGACAATGAACTTGAGGACTTGAGATACAACTCTTATCTCCATGAATTTTTGCATCATTTTTGGACTACAAGAGCTTCGCAAGAAAACCATATACTTCATAAGAGACAATAACAAAGAATGATTATTTCGCAAAGAATGAAGAAAAGAATGAAAACATGCGAAAGTATCGCACAAAAAATGATAAGAGATTATCAAAGATCAACGAAATCACAAAAGAGCTTATATGCAGAAGAATCAACAAAATAATCAGATAGAGGCAAACCTACTATGACGAAATCAGAATTTCGCAAGAGGCAAAAGTACCTAAAGTGCGTCGTAGTAGGGGGTACCTATTGCATATGAAGAAGAATCAATAAAATAACCAGAATGGGACGAACCTTTATGGCGTACACCCTAGTTCGCGAATAACATTTCGTAAGAGGCAAATGTAAGACCTAAAGTGCGTCATATAAGGGGGTATCTCTCGACATGGCTCGGGGAAGGTTGCACCGCTCTCCGAAGCCTCGAGTCATGGAAATTTGGGGCCCATGAAAGCCTATCAGGAAGAGGTACCTTGGATTCCCAACTATATATATAAGGTTATACCCTGGTTGGGCGACCGAGGGTCTCTTCCAAGGAGTCGAGTGTATGCTCAAGGCGCCGAGGTACACGGTTGAGCGAGTGCCGGGATGGATGAACCTACCCCTGGCCATTCTTGGCAAGTCTTGGCATATGTTGCACTCGCCAAGAAGAAAACTCCACTTAGGGTGCAGCCTCGTAACCATAAACCCTATAGGTATAAGGGATAAGAGGCTGCGAAAACAACTTAGTTGTTGTTAAGACCGGATGGGAGGAGCTAGTCTTGTATGGCCGATGTTTCGCCTCCTTGAAGGGGCAACCGGGAGATGATAAGGCGACGCTCTCCATTAGGGGAGTGTCAAAACAGACGCAAATGTCATAAGGCTATGTTTTCGCAAGAGAATTTAGGCTTGTCATATTTGTGCAATGATCTGCAGAGGCAATAATACTAACGCGAGGGTAAGGCGAGATCAATGGGTCTTTGCACGAAAGTGTACGGACGTCCTGCGATTTCGTCATGCAAGACGGCAATGTCATGGGGCTTTATGTTCGCAAGGATATCTAGGCCTGTCATATTGTCGCAACTAAAACATCCTGCAGAGGCAAAAATACTTGGAAAATGATAAGGCAAGATCAATGGGTCTTTACATGCAAGTGTAAAGACGTCCTGCGATTTTGTCGTGATAAAAGGTGGCAGGGGAAGACCTCTAATTAGGGAGGTCTAACTTGGAAGACCACACAAAAATGATAAGGCAAGATCAATGGGTCATTACGTGAAAATGTAAAGACATCCTGCGATCTTATCGCAATGATAAAATTCAACGTAAAGCAATAAAGAGATTATACTATCGCATGAGCACAACGCAGGAGATAGAGGAAAAATAAGAATGAAGAAATAACTCACTCATTCAACACTTTTTCAACGATTCTACCTTCGTAGATAAAGAACAGAGAGGCAACAATGGATTACCAAAAAAACATTTTATGTTCTTTATTTTCTCGGCAAGAATCATTTCAAAGAAGATGTTTACCAATGAACAACAAGAATCCTCACCAAAAATGGAATAATGACTTCGCATGAGAAGAGGCAATACTTCTTATACTTCAAGGATTAATATTTCTTATCCACTTCGCAAAGTTTGAACTTCGCGAAAGAATGAAACATAGCATGAGGCAAACATGGAGCGAGAGTTTCGCATAATGGATTCGCAATACTTCTTATATTTAGAGGATTAATTACTTCTTATACTTCTCAAAGGATACTTCATCCTTCTTATATATTTCGAGGATTAAGTACTTCATATACTTCTTCAAGGATACTTCATACTTCGCATAATTCAAGAAACGATACTTCATATATACTTCTCAAAGCTTCGGAACTTCGCAAAAGAATAGAGGCAAGTACGTACTTTTCAAGTCCAGTATTCTTCCGCTCGTTCCTTCATCAAACAAAGATCAAAGATTACATCAACAACGAATTTTTCCTTAAAGATCGCTCTTCAAGCAATATTCAAGGAAAAAGAGGCAAGATGTAGGATTCAAATATCGCACAACATATTTTCTTAGCGTGCGAGATTCAATTATTTCCTTAACTCGCGAGAAGAGATTGCGAGATTCATTATTTTCCATAACTCGAGAGAAGGTAGCAAGACTCGCGAGAGTGTCTCGAGAGAAGGTAGCAGGGCTCGAGAGAATGTCTCGAGAGAAGGTAGCAAGAGCTTGCGAAATCATTAAAGGGCTCGCGAGAATATGAAATTTGTATGTGAGCTGTCATCCATTATGTAAACACCTATATAAAGAGGAGAGCGGGGAGAGAGAATGGGGGATACTTTTAGGAGGAGAGAGATATTTTTAGAGATAGAAATATTTTAGAGAGAGATATTTTTGGAGAAAGACTTTATTTTCTTTATCATCTTCTTCATCTAAAACTAGATCTAGAGCTCTACAAATTATCCATTAATGGAGATTGTAAATGTAATTCTTATGTAACCTCAACAATCATAGTAAAGAATCGTGGATGTAGATCACATTGATCGAACCACGTAAAAAATCTTATGTGTCTATTTAAATTTCTAGCACTTATATTTGGAATTTAGATAATTAATAAGATTTAGATCTACAAAATATAGTGAGGGGTGTAGTGTGGGATTTCTGCTGCTACTACAGCTGCCCCCACCATAATATATCCTCAATACTTATCATTCAATACTTCTACGAAGGATTACTTCCAGAACAGAGGAATTTGATTGATGCGGCTGCCGGTGGTTCACTTATCGAGAAGACAATCTCGCGAGCAACCAGTTTGATTGAGAGTATGGCTTCCAATGCTCAACAATTCTATTCCGAAACAACTCTAATGTCATAAGAGTTAGTGAGATGGGAGAGTCTGCACGATCGAAGCAACGGATGAACAACATAGAGAAGGTAGTACAACGAATGGCAGCGGTGATTATTCCTTCTTATGAAGAAGAGTGCGAACACGGTGAATGTTGTGTTCCCTAATCGAGAGGCCAAGGTATGATCCCTATTCTAATACTTATAATCCAGGTTGGAAAGATCACCCAAATTTTAGTTATGCAAATCAGCAAGTCTGCAGCTCCTAATCCTTATGGGCGACAGTGGTTTTCAACAACCACAATTCCGACCACAACCTCCACCTCAGCCTCAACAACAGACTCAGAGTTCCAGTTTAGAGGAGATGATGAAAATGATGATGCAAAAGCAAGATGCCAATGCTCAGCGTCAAGATACAATCCTGCAGAAACAAGACATGGCTATAAAGGACTTGCAACTTCAAATGGGACAATTGGCTACAGACATGAATGAAATAAAAGCACAGAATTCAGCAAAGTTGCAATCACAACCTTTTGTGAATCCAAGAGCGAACGTCAATGCTGTAACTCTAAGAAGTGGGAAGCAAACTGAAGAGCCAAAACAACAAGAAAAGGTTTGTCACGACTTGGAAGAGGAAGTAGAGGTGGAAACTGTTCCAAAGGAAAATCCAACCTCAACTGGCCAACCTAAGCACAGAATACAGTTTCTCCATAGACGCTCGCCTCCAATTTTCTGCTCTTTTGGCTCCTCAATTTCTCCGAGCTTTATTTACTACCTAAAAACACAAAATTAATTAGTACAAATATTTATTCTTGAAAACAAAGAAAATACGAGAATGCGGGATAATATCGATTTTCCGAGTACAAAAGATGAGTTAAATGCCAATAAAAAGGTGTATAAATATGCAATATTTGGCACTCATCAAATACCCCCAAACCTGAATTTTACTTGTCCTCAAGTGAAAATGAGAAATTAAGAAATCCTAACTATACCACTTTGTCATTTGGTCTCTCGAATGAATTTAGCGTATGCATTAAGCCTTTAAACCCCTAGGTGTCCCTAGTGGACGAGTTGTAGTCTCGTGAGGGTTTGCAGGTGTACCCACAAAACCTTCTCCAACTTCGAGTGTAAAAGAGTCTCAAGCATCCAAGGAGCTATGAGGACATAGAGTTTCTGCATGCTAGTAACACGAAGTTAGAACTACCAAAGAACGCATTCTCATCCTTAAGTCTTTGAGCGAGAAATAACCATACCATATGAAAGAATTCGGATTCGATTGTGATCATAAGCCTCGACTTCTGCCTCACCATTAGGGTTTTATGATAATTGCACTCAAAAAGATCACTTTTTTTAGTCTCTCATGTGTGACGGGGAATAAAGAGAGAAATCCGCACACGTTGTGGGTGAGAAGGATAACCTTCCGAAATAATTTACGGAGACTCCACGAAGTGTGGACAAAAGAATCTTTTACGATGATCTCTAAGAAAGGAAATCAACCATTAGCAAGGGTGGGAGTACTCACTTACCTTCTCACCCGATCGGCAATTAATATCACTCTCTCAGCATTCATAGAAACTTCTTCAATCTTCGGTCTTAAAATGTTGATGATGAACTTCTGAACTTCACAAAAACTTGACAAACATTTTTTTTTTTTTTTTTTTAAGAGCATTAATTACATAAAAATAACAACAATGAAACTACTAACTCAATTTTTTTTTTTTTTTTTTGAATCACATGAAATGAAAATAACAATAAAACAATAAAACTTGTATTGTCTTGATTTCATAAACTTCACTAATTCTCATCCTATTTTCTTTTCTTTTCTTTGTTGCACGTAAACCTTGGACTTTTTCAATTCTCTTTAAATATTCGATGATGCTCCGCTGCTTTGACGACGATGTGTTTCTATGAAAGTGTTGATGTTGTTGAGAGGAGAGAGAGTGATGCTAACTGCAAATCGATATTTAGAAGGAGTTTTCATCTTTAAACGTCACCCTCATGATTGACGGAATTAGCACTCAAGAGATCAAAAATAGTCTTTGAAAGTGGTGCGAAGTTGGGTAGCTCACCATTCCTACCCGGAATTGACGTACGGTGACACACACTCTAACAGCTTTTCTAGAAAGTTACAAAGAGTGAAGGTCGGTACCTCGCTTGATGTAAAATGGGTAGTCTCCACTATGGGTGATCACAATTCTACTACCGAATATCTAAACAGCACCTAATTCGCCCTCCGGTATGGTTAAATCCAACTTTAACGCTCTAATCAACTAAGAAACCCGATTGTGTTCTCAGGTACTTCCAAGTGACATTATTTGGTCGGACTCTCTATGTAAACATAGCTAGAAGCATGCTAGTGACTCTAAAATCTCTAAAAGTTGGAGGTTTTTATGTACATATTTACAAAGAGTTTCTTTTTTTTTTTTTTTTTTTTTTTTAACAAAGACTAAAAACTCTACATGCTACATGCTACATGCACCCCCAAACCTAAACCAAACATTGTCCTCAATGTGTCAATAGATAATAAGAATTCAAAAAGTCACATACCAAGAGAACTATGTTGAGTAGAGAAAATGGAAGAGATTCTAGGATGTACAATGATGTTGCTAAACCAAAGGAGGATGAATGCTTTGAAAGCAAACAACCGAGCGCAAGACAAAAGGTTGGTTAGCACAAATAAGAACTATGCAAAAGAAAAAGAAAAAGAGAAGGGAATGGATTGTTAGTCCATATGTATGTACACAAGTGAACTAGTCTAGTCCACATAGATGGGGTCTTCCAAGTCGACGGTCTCAACACGGTGGAAGATGCTCCGAAATGGTTTCAATCTCGACCATTGACTTTGAAGATGTTCTTGGTTCTTTGGGTTTTCAACTTCTACGACTCCATGGGGAAAGACGGTGCGTACCAAGAATGGTCCGACCATCGAGAACGTAACTCACGGGAAACAAATGCAAGCGAGTGTTGTACAATAAAACTTTCGACTGGTGTGAAAGACTTGCGCAGAATGCGCTTGTCGTGAAACACTTTCATCCTATGTTTGTACGTTTTGGCACTATCATATGCATCATTTCTCAATTCTTCTAACTCATTGAGTTGAAGTTTCCTATGGGTACCGTCCTTATCAAGATCAAAATTCAACTTCTTCACGGCCAATATGCACGGTGTTCTAACTCAACGGCTAAATGACATGCTTTCCCGTACACAAGTGCTGTGAGGAGACATCCCAATGGGAGTCTTGTATGCAGTTCTATAGGCCCATAAAGCATCGTTTAAGCGCAAAGACCAATCTTTCCTAGAAGGATTGACGGTCTTCTCAAGGATATGCTTAATTTCCCTATTAGAAACTTCTACTTGGCCCTTTGGTTTGAGGATGGTAAGGTGTTGCGACCTTATGAGTGATTCCATACTTGCGCACTAGTGATTCAAAGGATCTATTGCGAAATGACTACCTCCATTGATTATTGCCACTAGGGGTTCCAAAAGCGGGAGAAAATGTTTTCCTTAAGAAAAGAAAGAACAACTTTATGGTCGTTGGTTTTGGATGCAATGGCCTCTACCCACTTAGAGACATAATCAAACAACAACAAGAATGTATAACTTACCTTGAGTTAGGAAATGGACCCATGAAATCAATACCCCAAACATCAAACAACTCAACAATCAAAATGGGTTGTAAGGGCATCATGTTTCTCTTAGAGATACTTCCTAATTTCGGCATCGGTCACAAGCAACACAAAAGGCATGGCAATCCTTAAACAGTGTTGGCCAATAGAAACCGCTTTGCAAGATCTTTGAAGCAGTTTTCTTGGCACTAAAGTGGCCTCCACATGCATGGTCATGACGAAAGAGATGACATCCCTTTGTTGAGAATTGGGGACACATCTCCTAATGATTTGGTCTTGGCAGTACTTAAACCAATATGGGTCATCCCAAAGGAAGTGTTTAACTTCAGCCAAGAACTTAGAACGGTCTTGTTTAGATCAATGCAAGGGCATTCTACCTGTGGCAAGGTAGTTCACAATATCGGCAAACCATGGCATTTCAGACACAAGCATCAATTGCTCATCAGGGAATGATTCCCTAATTAGCACAAATTCATTAGCAGATTCAACATTCAACCTAGACAAGTGATCAGCAACAACATTTTCTAACCCTTTCTTCTCTCGAATTTCGAGGTCAAACTCTTGTAACAAGAGTATCCATCGAATTAGACGAGCCTTAGCATCTTTCTTAGACAGAAGATATCTCAATGCAGCATGGTCAGAATAAATGATGACCTTAGCCTATCAAATAAGATCTAAACTTATCTAATGCAAATACAACAGCTAGCAACTCTTTCTCGGTTGTGGAATAATTGATTGAGCATCATTAAGTGTTTTACTAGCATAGTAGATCACATAAGGAAGTTTGTCTACTCGGCCCAAAACGGCTCTACAAACATAGTCGGACGCATCACACATAATCTCAAATGGTAATGTCCGGTCGGGTAGTCGACTATAGGGCGGATGTAAGGAGAGCCTTGATTTCTCCCATGCTTCCTTACAAGCATCATCAAAGACAAATGCAACATCTTTTGCAAGAAGATTGCACAAAGGTCGTGAAATTTTACTAAAGTCTTTGATAAATCGGCGGTAAAAACCTGCATGGCCTAGAAATGATCTGATGTCCTTCACAGATCGAGGTTGAGGCAAGTGTTGAATGAGGTCTACCTTGGCTTTGTCTACTTCTATGCCTTTTTCCGAGATGATATGCCCTAGAACAATGCCTGAGTTAACCATGAAATGACATTTTTCCCAATTCAAGACCAAATTCTTTTCCTTACACCTAATCAGCACACAAGTGAGGTGATGCAAACACTCATCAAAAGAAGACCCAAACAAAGAAAAATCATCCATAAAAATCTCAAGAAACTTATCTACCATGTCGGAAAATATGCTCATCATGCAACGTTGAAAAGTAGCGGGTGCATTGCACAGCCCAAAAGGCATACGACGATAAGCAAATGTTCCATAAGGACATGTAAATGTGGTCTTTTGTTGGTCTTCGGGTGCTATGTGAATTTGGTTGTAGCTGGAATAGCCATCTAAGAAACATTTTAGTGACTATGTTTTTTAACCTTTCCAAAGATCATCAGTCAATGAAGGGAAGGGGAAAATGGTCTTTCTTAGTTCTTGTGTTCGATTTTCTATAATCAATACAAACTCGCCACCACGTGGTTACACGGGTGGGAACAAGTTCATTCATCTCATTTTTAACTACGGTAATGCCGGACTTCTTGGGTACTACTGAATGGGACCGACCCACTTTGGATATCGGGGCCAGGGTAAATGATACCCGCATCAAGCGGTTTGAGAATCTCACCCTTGACAACATCTCTCATGTTGGGGTTAAGTCTCCTTTGCATTTCCCTAGATGGTTTAGTGTTCTCCTCAAGGTTTATGTGATGCATGCAAATTGTGGGACTTATACCCTTAAGATCGGAGATGGTCTAACCTAAGGCTCCTTTATGCTCTTTAAGTACTTCTAAAAGTTGACTTTCCTATTCCGTGTCTAAACATGATGCAATAATCACAGGTAAAGTATCAGAAGGACCTAAGAATGCATACTTCAAGGTATCAGGTAATGGTTTCAAATCAAGCTTAGGTGGTGTATCAAGAGGTGGGGCGATTTGGTATCGAGAGTGGAAGTGGTTCCATTTGCATTACGCCACTTAGCAATATCCATGGGTGGAACAGATTCAAGCAAAGAGTGAATTTCACCAATGTACTTAGACTCGAAGAGATCTAAGTCAAAGTTATCTAAACATGCTTGCAAGGGGTCAACTGAAAAAATGTCGGGCAAAGAGTCTTGGATCAGACTCTCAATCATGTTAATCTCATGCAAATCAGTATCATCACAATCAATGGGTTGTTGACTAGTGTTAAAAACATTCAGCTCTACGGTCATGTTACCAAAAGACAATTTCAACACACCATTACGACAAGTTGATGATGGCATTGGACGTCGCCGGGAAAGGACGTCCTAAGATCACGGGAATGTGATTACTTGGGTTTTGCACGGGTTGAGTATCTAAGACAATGAAGTCCACAGGAAAGAAAAATTTATCAACCTTGATTAACACATATTCAACAATACCACGGGGATTCTCACAGATACGTCCGCTAAGCGTAGCGTAATGGTGTGGGCTTGACTCCCAAGGCCCAATTGCACATACATAGAGTATGGCAATAGATTCACACGGCTCCTAAGTCTAGTAACGCCTTTTCGACCACATGGTCACCTATGGTGCATGTAATTGTTGGACTGCTCGGGTCTCTAAACTTAGTGGGAATCTTGTTTTGGATTATGGAGCTCACTTGCTCAGTGAGAAAGGCACGCTTATGCACATGAAGATTTCGCTTTTGTGTGCACAGGTCCTTTAAAAACTTAGCATAGGTGGGTATTTGTCTAATTGCTTCGAGAAATGGAATGTTTATGTTAACTCTCTTGAACATTTCCAAAATCTCATTGTATTGGTTACCCCCCCCCCTTCTGTCGCACCAACCGTTGTGGGAATGGGGCAATAGGTGCATGACTTGGCAAAGAAACATCTATATCGGTAGGACTTTTGGTTTTATCAATAGGCTCAGATTCTTTCTCTACAGTAGATGTTTTCTGCGGTGTTGTGTGTACTGGTGAGTCTGATGTAGACTCGCTTGATGGTGGTACACCTACATTGTTCTCAACAACTCTACCACTACGGAGAGTGGTGACAGAATTCACATGACTATGTGGAGTTTCATTGCAGGTAGAGGAGCCTGCTTGAAACACATTCTTTGGATTTTGTTGGGGTTGACTAGGAAATTTGCCTTTCTCTCTCTCATTGAATGCATCACAGATTTGACCCATTTTAAGTTCTAGACTTGTGAAACGTTGGTCGGTGGTTTTCCTAAGTTACGTAAGATTTTGGGTTAATGATCAGACACGGTCTTCAAAGCTAGTCTTTTTCTCTCTGAGTGCGAGGGTGTGGTTGTACACAGGGGTTTCTAGGATATGAGTATCCTTGGTTGTTATTTGTTGGTCCCCCTTGTACAGGTCCCTTAGACCATGAGAAGTTAGGGTGATTCCTCCACCATGGGTTATAGGTTTGAGAATAAGGGTTGTTCTCTTGCCTATGGTACAATGCATTGGCTTGCTCAGTTTTGGACTCTTGAAATGCATGTAAGTGCGGACATGACTGTCCACTAAGTGGTCGAGCTATGGCATGCGGCACAAGTGGCCATTTCAATTTGGTCACGGAGAGTAGGGGCATTAGGTTTTACATTCTTTTGCAACTCAAGCATTTCCCTCAAAGTCAGACTCGATTCTATGAACATTGTTTGCGGGGGTAGTCCTTCTCGGTTCACGGATGGACTCCCATTTTTGTTGAGTCTTTTCAGCGACTTCGATTAAGAAAGTCCAAGCCTCATCGGCACTCTTGTCAATAAATGCACCATTGCACATTGACTCGACTGTGGTACGGGTTCTAACATCTAGACCCTCATACAAGATTTGCACGAGTCTCCATTTTTCAAAACCATGGTGGGGGCATTGGAGTAATAATTCATTGAATCTCTCCAAGTACTTTGCTAGAGTTTCGTCTTCTAATTGCACAAAACCATTTAGACTTTGGCGAATTGTCGCCGTCTTATGGTTAGGGAAAAACTTTTTGAAAAACTCTTTTGTGAGGTCATCCCAGGTTCTAATGGACCGTGGTTGTAGGGCATGAAGCCAAGACTTGGCTTTGTCTTTCAGAGAAAAAGGAAACAATCTCGGTTTTGAGGGACTCCTCGGCATTTGGTTAAAACGCGAGTCCCACAAATATCCTCAAAATCTCTCACGTGATGGTAAGGGTTCTCGGCATCGACCCCTCTAAACACGGGTAGCATATGAATGGTGCTTGCTTTCGGTTCAAACTAACCAGGCATCAATTTGGTAGAATGATGCAAGAGGGCTGGCTTGCCCTAGTTGGGTACATGTAGTCCTTGAGACTACGGGGTTGGTTTTGTTCATCACCCATAGTTTTGTTTGAGATAAGTCCGGGCTTGGGCTTTCTGTTGAAGAACTGGGTATGCTTACGATTTCGTCCGGGCGGATTCTAACTAGTCGATTTGTTTGGTCTCTAAAAGACACAATCATAGCCTAGCTAGCGCATCTAGCATGTTAACATACAATCACGTTCAATACAGATAAGCAAAAACTCAAAAATGACACACCAATACAAGACTCAAGCCCAAAAGATTGCTTTGTTGATGTTGTAAAGCCCGACTAATTAGTTTGGATTTCATTGAGATGATGTGGGCTTAGTTTGGTGCGACGAGCCCGGTTTGGGTTGATTTTGGGCACATCCAACAGCTCGGCTTATGTGGGCTTGATTATGTGCGAGCCCAGTTTGGATGAAAATGCACAGCCCAGGTTGTGGGAAGCCTAGTGGAACTGGGTTCTAGGCAAGTTTTGGGTGAAAATGCACAGTGGCAGCCCAGCAGTTGGCAGCTCAGTCAGTTTTTGTGCAAGGTTTATGCATAAATTGTTTCTGTGCAGGTTTTATGCACAAGTTGGCAAATGAACACACACAGGTTATGCTCTGGTTGGTTTTGCACAGCACAGTTGAGCAAGTACACTGATCAACTGGTGCACAGACTCTCAAAACAAAAGACACAGCACAGCTAGGGTTGTGTGCACAGAGCAAAGCAAAAATTGTGAATGGTGCACAGGGTTGAGGGATGTGCTCACTCAATGGTGAAGCATGTGCTAGGTTGTGTGTTTGAAAAACAAGTTAACTGCTAACACAAATATGTTACTTGACACTCACTCAAACACCACAGGGTCACACACAAGTTATAGATGCAAGTGCACAGATATAGCAGCAGCATATACACAACCTTAGTATATTTGCAATGTAAATAAACTTCACATATGGAGCAAATAATTCAGCAAATAATCAATGCTAGCACTTATACATATACCACAGATTGTCAATAAGCTAACAGATCAGTAAGATAACAGCACTTGAACAAAGCTAGTCTTTTACAACATGCTCAGGGTGTCAAGATGTCAGCAGGGCAGAACAATACACTTGGGTAAAAATGCACAGGTTTGTTGGAGTTAACTGGGGTAGTTGATATCAACCAGCCCAGTTGATTCAGCAGACTTGGGTATCTCAGTTATAGCTCAAACTCACAGCTTCAGGGGCTGGAGTAGAACACAAGGGTTGCAGGTGAGATAATTCGGCATATGACCCAGTTGTGGTGTCAACTTACTCAGATTAAAGCTATGGGCACAGAGCTCACAGAGCAAGGATTAAAGTGTGAGCAATACCTAGCAAAGGCAATACAGGTGCAACACAATGACCCTCAGTCTTCTTTCAGTCATGCACAGGTTATGGCTTCTCAGCTATCATGTGGCAGGCTTACAAGTTTTCGATTCTGACTAACTTGGGTTTCCAAGTTGTGGCTTACAACTTGCAGCTTCAGGGGGCTAGCAAGGTGGTAGATGGCTCACAAGGTATGTGGGGTCAAGTCACTTAGCTGGCTCACAGATTATGCTCAAGTTGTATACAGCATAGATTATACCATTCATTCATTAACAGGCATGCTATATCAACATTCATTAAGTAAGGGCAGAAGACAATACCACCAAGTATAACACCGGGTTTAGGCAAATCCACTAATTGTTTGGCTGCTCGCTTTTCTTCTCCTCCTTGGGTTAGCTCAATTTGCCATGACTTGTACTGTCGGCTCAACAACCAATTTCAGTTCCCAAAGTTACACAGTCAAAACAAAAGAGCACTAATGCTATGGCAGAATTCAGAGCTATGCATAATCTAAGTCACAGCATGTGCAAATCAATGACTGAGAGAAAAACAATGTTACAAAGGTGCAGAGCTAACAATAGAAGGTAACAGGGGTGATTTTAACAATGCAGGTGAATAATGAAGATGGAATATAGAGCACAGTATGGAATAGCTTGGTGCACTGGTATGCACCAAATGCAAAATTTTATACACAGATAGTTAACTAAGCTACACTATAAGGTTATATGCAGATATAATTGAAGATATGCAACAAAAGATGCAAAGAAAGAAAACTACAGCTAAGCTATGCTAAGAGAAGCTAAAAACAGGGATTCAAAGCAGATATATACAAGGTTGAAATGAAAATCAGTGATGTAAGCAAATGATCAACAGGGCACACTACCAAATCCCCGGCAACGGCGCCAAAAACTTGGTAGGTCTGTAAAAGAGCTTTCCTACGTTAAACTGCAAGTGCACAGCGCCCGTTGGAGGCGTGGCAAGTACAGGTCGATCCCACAGAGAAATGGTGTATGCTTAAGTGATCTAAGATCTTCTCTTAACTGATTTCTAGTAAGTGTAACACAATAATGGTTTGTTTGTCGAAACGACTAAGTTGGAATGGTGACAGTGACTCTAAACTAAGGTAATGACAAGCAAAGATGTTGTAACAGTGGTTTGAGAGCACTAGGGTGATTGAATTCACCCCCTAATCCTATATTAAGGTAACACACATCAAATTATGTTCTTACACTTCCCTTTGGAAGATTCAGGTGGAAATTATACCAATTGACTTCACAAATTATCCCTTAGTATAGAATGTCTTCTTACAGCACACTCTATCACAGGCTAATTTGCTCACCAATTGACTAATAATCCTAATGCAATGCAAAACAATAAGAATCAAACTCAAATGTGAATCAACTTCATATAATCAATGGGGGTTTCATCTACACCCTAGCTAAGTGTTTAGAACATTATACTGAGAATAAAAAGACTTCAAATTGATTTACAAAAACTAAACCCTAAAACATGCTCTCTGTTTTTATCTCACAACAAAAACAACATTTATAACTCATAAACATTTCAAAATAACAAATACACACTGACCCAAACCTCTTTTCTCTCTTACTCGTCTCTGAATCGACCATGCATAGTTGTTGGAGAAACCCTAGCTCTAGTTATCTCTAATTTAGCTTCTAGGGTTGGGAGAAGCTAAGAAAGAGATATCTAGACCTAGAGAGGTGGAGAGGGTGGCTGCAGGCGCGGTTGGCAGGGTAAGGAGATGATGGAGGTGGCTCTGCCATGGTATGGTCGAGAAGAAGGGGGATGGGTTTCTCTGCAGAGGTGTCGGAGAAGAAAGAGAAGATGGAAGTGAGAATGGTTTTGGTCGAGGGTATAGGTGTAGGGGGTTTTGCTGTGGAGCGGGTACAGCGAGAGACGATGTGAGGGGTGCGGCGGCGTCGGATGCGGCGCGCGAGATACGAACGGCTCAGGGAGACTCGGGATGTTTTGGTGTTGAGCGGGAACATCGAGTGTTGATGGGAAGGACGGAGCGACCGTTGGATGCATAAGATGGAGATCTCAACGGCTCGGAAGGAACGGACTCGGATCCGGGTGATGGGTCGGGTCTTGGATAGCTCAAGCCCATATCTTGTAGATGGGTTGCTCCTTGTTGGGTTGCAAGCGATGCGCGCGCGTGGCTTTGGCTTTTGCTCCATAGACGCTCGCCTCCAATTTTCTGCTCTTTTGGCTCCTCAATTTCTCCGAGCTTTATTTACTACCTAAAAACACAAAATTAATTAGTACAAATATTTATTCTTGAAAACAAAGAAAATACAGAATCTGGGATAATATCTGATTTCTGAGTACAAAAGATGAGTTAAATGCCAATAAAAAGGTGTATAAATATGCAATATTTGGCACTCATCAATTGTTGACACAAGATTATGATGTAATTTTTTTATTATTCTTTTTTCTTCTGATTTTTTGTTTTTGAGATCAAATTTGACACCATATTATGATGTTAATTTCGGTTGTTGGCACCATATTATTTTTTTTCTTATTTTATGATGTTTGTTTTTGGGATCAACTTCGGTTGTTGACACAAAAAAAGCTGGAGTATTTTTTTCAGTTACTGTGTCAATTTGGGTTGTTGACTCCATTTACTGGGATCAACTTTCATTGTTGGCACAAAAAAAACTGGAGTTCTCTTCAGTTATTTTGTCAACTTTGGTTGTTGACTCCATTTATTGGGATCAACTTCCATTGTTGACACAACTGAACTTGAATATTTTTTAGTTATTTGTGTCAAATTTGGTTGTTGGCTCCATTCAATGGGACCAACTTCCACTACTGACACAAAAAAAAAAATTGGAATATATACTAGTAAAGTTATCTTTGAACTTTTAATTTTGGATCAACTTCCATTGTTAACACCATATTATTATGTCAACTACAGTTGTTGACACCATATCCTTTTTTTTTATATTTTGATTTTTGTTTTTGGGATCAACTTCGGTTGTTGACACCAAATTCTGGTGGCCGTGGAGGCGGTTGACAAGTGGCGGTGATGGCGGACTGGTGGTGGTGGCAGCGGTGGTGGACTTATGGTGGTGGCCGGTGGTGGTGGCGACGGTGGAATGGTGGCGGTGGTTGTGGTGGATTGGTGGCGGTGGTGGATCTGGAGGTGGCGGTGGTAGATCTGGAGGTGGAGTGATGGTGGTGAAATGATTTTTGTTTTTTAAAATGAAAAAATATGTTTGTGTGATAAAATAAGAAAAACATTAATTAATAGATAGTATTAATGTAATCTATCTTTAAGTGGATAAGGTGATGGGTATATTTATTATGTAGTAGGGGTATATTTGTAGGGCATGAAAACTAGGAGTATTTAATTAAGTGGGAATTGAATAAATACCAATGTTTTGAAACCCAGACCGGACGTCGAACTAGTAAAATTACTGGGTCAGGGTCAACTGGTCTAACCAGTGGTTCAACCGGGGGTCAGTGGGTCACATGTATATATATATATATATATATATATATATAGGTATTTGATATTTTAACTTATACTAAATATTTTTAACTTCTTGTAAATATCAACTAAAGATAACTAAGGAGTAAGGATAGGGATGGACACGTGCAACTAGGAAGTAAATAATTGCCAATGTCGTTTACCTCTTAATTTCCCCATATTTGCCCATCAAATATTATAATTTTACGTTTTCTGCCACCAAGCCCTAACCTTTATTGCATCTTCTCTTCTTGTCCTACGGCATCTCTCTCCCAAACATAACTACTTCTGAGTACTCCTTGTGCCTCTCCATCTAAATCTCTAACAAATCACTACAACCTCAAAAGAAATTGAAGATCAATTATAACAAACATGTATTCATATAAAAATTGAAGATCTGTTGTAACATTTATTTTGTTGGCAGAACAACTACTCAATCTATGATATCAAATATTTAATTATGGGTTTTGTGTTTTCTTGATCTTGGTTAATTCTAATAATATTGCTTTCTCTAAATTGGGCATCTCAATTGGATGAAGAAGATTAGTGATTTTTGGTTGGAAAGTGATATGAATGTATATGTGTATATGAAGTTGTTCTTCGTTTTTTTGTGAAATAGAGAAAGAGAGAAGGAGACACAAAGTAGAGGGGAAGAAGAGAGAGAGAAATTCTATTAATGTATGTAGAATACAAAGGTTTAGGACTCTATTTATAGAGTTTACATACTTGGTGCCCAAGTAATAGGGTTCCACTAAAGTGGGCATCTATATGATAAATTTCCGTTTATAACACTCCCCCTAGATGACCACTGTATCTAAGCTAACTGCCTCGTTAAAACCTTGTCAGGAAAATCCGAAGGGACAAAACCTGATCGAAGCAAAAAGAGTACAATTATGAAAAACTTATAACAGAGTTGGACATGTATATGTTGCCTCATTAAAACCTTGACAAGAAAAACCCAGTGGGACAAAACCTTGACGAAGGAAAAAGAGTACAACGTGATAGTCCAGTAAAAGACCTTTTATGATGCTCCCCCTGATAAGTACTTCATTTAAGTCTTGGCTTGCGAGATCTTCGAGTCGACACTTCCCAATTTCGATAAACGAATTTCTTGAATCTTTGGAGACGGCAATGCTTTCGTGAGAAATCTGCCAGTTGATGAAGTCTTCTTTTGCGTTAGTCTTTTAATAGTAGTGTTCTCGAGTCTTCATGTTTCTTTTAATACATTAAGTACTTGTGTCTTGGATTGCTAATTTCTTAGAGATGATTTGCAGAAATAGTTGATGTAGTTTCTTCAACTAAGTTCCAAGATATGAATACCTTATCATATGTGAACAAAAATCGTATTTGTGAGAAAGAAATCCAAATTCTTAGGAGATGATTAAGTTGATTTGGTTTAATCAAATGTGGGCATCCACTAAGCAACCAAAATTGATACAACTCCCCCTTGGATGACCATCATATTGAATCAAATTCCCTTACTAAAACCTTGCCCATAAAAACCCGATTGGAAAAAATTTGGGCGAAGGAAAAAAAACATAAATATCAACATTTTGGAAGAAAATTAAACGTCAATGAGATGTTGCCTCATTAAAACCTTGTCAAGAAAACCACATGTGACAAAACTGAAACAAAGGGAAAAGAGTACAACTTTGACGTAAATATGGATGCTAACTCAACTACATGAGTTTTTCAAAAAAAAAAATAAGCATCAAAATAATAACTCTAGTCTATCTTAAAGACGAGTTTATGCTAGCATAATTCAAACTGCAGATTTAAGAAAGGAAAGAAAATAGAATTTATTCTGCTAAAACGTGAATTTTTTTGTTTTTAAGGACCCTTCAAGAGACCTATAAAGTTGATATCTTCAACTGATTAATCCGGATTTTTTTTTTTGTTTTGTACCGAATTTCTAAAAAACACTTAAATGATTGTTAAACCTGATAATTGAGTGAGGTGGCTGCCAGAATATAATTTGAATCCTACGGGGATTACAAATACGAAAATGGTCTCTGGATACATATGAGTCATTCAAAGACTACCACGCCAAATGCATCATATAAAGAGAACAATTATTAAAACAATCCTGGGGTTTGAGAAAAAAAATAAAACCCTCAAATCGTTTTTACAACGAAAATATTTCTCATATGAAGACGCAATATCACTACACCAGCCTGTAATTAATAGGCTTGACATGTTTAAGGTGTTAAGTTTGGATCCAAAATTGCATCAATCGAGAAATTAATCCAAGCTAATTTGATTGTATGCCAACCAATCACATATGTCGATATTCCTCTGCAGAGGGGTTAACAACCACCGTCTTTATTATTTTAGTAGCTATACTAAATGAATATTCAACAACATTTAATTAACTACGATCCCACACAATTCTCAAACAGAATTCATAGAATTACTGGTACCAGTGCCCGCAGGCACTATAATCTCTCGATCTTCCAGTGAGGAGATATGAACTGAGAATGTGGATATTTTTGATAGACTCTATTGGAGCACTATTTGTAGCCTATATAAAATTGCTACATGATTACTAGATGTGATTGAATTTGCTTTTCAAATGACGTGATTAAGCTTATGGGAAAGCTAATTGAGATATTTTAACGCCTATTTAATGGCAGCCTTTTTCGATTTGATCATCATGGGAGAGAAATGATATAACCTTTTAATTAATGCCAACTTCTAATAACATAGAGTCTCCCCTTGATTCTGGCGGAAATTGTCATCTCATATACGAAAATAAATTTCATAGAATATTATCCGATTAAATCAAGGACATATACTCATAATATATTCTGGATTTTAAGAATAATACCAGTTGGACTGTAGATAATGACTTCAAAAGCCATAAAAAAACTGTCCTTAAAAATTGTTGTCTACTTGACATACAAATATAACATCAACCATGCATTTTAATGGTTACAACCAAAAGCATAAAAAAATGCTAATAAATCTCCAAAAAATAAAAAAATTGTGACCTTTACGGACAACAAGATAATGATTCAGAATGAGATTTTGGACACTTCTTTTTCAAAAGAAATTAACTTCAACATCAATTTAGTCACTACAAGGACTAATAATATAGGCTAACAATTCGGGTGCACATCCATTGACCTTTTGTGTCCTACTGTATTCCAACAGTAATAACCATTCGGGAGATTAGCAATATGAAGAAAAATAATAATAAAACAATTGCTCAATATCCCTCAAGAATTTGCATTTATGAATACGGTAATAACCAATCTCATCCTTTTAAGATCCATTGAGAAATCAAATTTCAAATGGTTTAAATGATTCTTTTGAGAAAAATAAAGAATCTATTATCATAAGAAAAATTTACTTTTTGGTTGATGAAGATTTCTTTGAAAGAATAGAAATCAATAACCAATATTGGCTAAAAGTTCTTAGGATGCCAATTTTTACATCTCATTAAGGAGAATTTATGTGTAAAAACCAATATCAATTGGTTTGGCCAATTACAAAAATTGTATCGACAAATAAAGGATATAGTCGTTTTTATCATCGCGTATGGAAAATCCATCTTATGTCCGACGGATGGTTTCTTGTAAATAAATGGAAACCAAAGATAAAAATCACATGATCTAAATCCAACGGATTAAGATACCAAATTGAATTGGCCGTAGGTTTTTCAACCATGCAAGTGATTAGTTGCCGTCGTAAAAGTAATGAGTCTGCGATACCACCAATTTTTTGTGATTACAATTTCATTAAAAGGAATAGAAATTGTAAATCATCTTTCAATGGATTTTTTCTTTCTTTTTCTTTCTCTATGAAAAGAAATAAGAGAAGAAAAAAGAATCAAAATTGTTGTTGACAATCGATCACCATACAACTTAATATGTACAAATAAAATATCAATAATTTAAAATATAATTGAGATTTTACTTAATAACGTTGGCGCACACATCCCTATATGGAAAGTGAAAACTACTATAACCCCCTACTATATGGGTTCAATATACAGAAGACCCACTAAATGGATCCTTCACTATTAACTCAATTCTTTCAGATTTTGATATTTCTAGGCCCAAAATACCATTTTATCTTCAGATCTAGCCCAGAATATTGATTTGTGTATTTGGGTAATGACAACACTACCCTTTTGTATACATACAAGAGGATACGATGGCTTTTCATTTTCAGATTTTCTTTCTCTCTCCATATTTCATCCTCTCCAAAAATTTTTTTCAGAGATCTCAAAACCTAAACCACCATAGATTCAATAATACTAACCTAAATCGAGAATGTCGCAAAGTTAATCAATCGTCCAAACAATAAATCCAGTAAAAAACACATCGAATTCTCACTAGATCCTCAGTTTTAATGGAGTTATTGTGCCTGTAGTGAAGAATCAAATTCGCCATCAACAAAGAAATCTGAAGAATTCATCAATAAATACTAAATAACAGATAAGTTTCCTTGTTGTATCCTTTAAAAAAATTTCATGTTTTAGTTTTGAAAATTGATATTAAGATTTCGAAAACATAACTTCGATTTCACTTCTATTATTTAATCTCATATTTCTCTTCATTTTGAGTTAGAAATCTCGAAAAAATATTGAAAAAAAAATCCCAAAATTTTTAGGGTTCTTCGCGGAAAATCCATCGATCTTTCAATCATTTATCCTGATTGAAAATCAGACTCTAGATTCGTAATCCTCATGTCTGAATCCGTATTACCCATTTAAAATTTCCGAAAATGAAGTAGTTTGATTATTTTGACCAAATCTGATTTTGTTGATTTTTCTGTGTAGGTTATAAAATAGGAGGCAACTGATGAAGATGATGCTTCTCTTTGATTAGTTGAAGGTAATGAAAGTTGTAAGGATGAAGGTGAAATCATACGATGTTGTAAGAATGTGCATATACTTATATTGGATGAGTAAATATGAAATGTTTTCATGCATTTTGTTGTTAGAATTTGCAGGTTGTTACGGTTGTGAGCCTTGTTAATTTGTTTGGTAATTAGTTGGTTGATTTAAGTGTTTTGATGTTGAATTTTAAGCTTGTAGTTCTAGATTTCATTTGGCAGGATTTTTGGTGTTTGGTCTGATTGGAACAAGTCAGGTTAGTGATGAATTAGAACACTGGATTGGACAGATTGAGACTACGCAGAATCGTCATGGGATGGTCCTTGAATCCATACAGGGCGACATCATGCAAGTAAAGAAGCAAATGCAAGAGTGCGCATTGGATAGTAAGTAAATGTTTACCTCCTCTTAGTCAGACAGTCACATTAAGAAAAATTTAGAATGGTTATTAGACATGTAGTGAATCAGATTAAAAAAAAAGTATGTTGTTCTCTTTGGAACTGAAAATGTAGTACATCTTAATGATTTCATTGTTTCAATTTATTAAATGAGGAAGGTATTTGAGTTTTTTATTTAGGTGTTGTCTTGTTTGTCTAATTTGTTGATGTTCTCGTGTTCTCATTCATTGAAGTTATAAAGAAGAAATTGGCAGACCATGATAACTCATTGCAGCTAGTGGTGACTGTTTTATCCTTTGATTCTTCTTGCTGTCTTTCTTCAAATTCCAAATCAGTAAGTATCCATTAGTATATAGATTTTCTTACATCTGAACTAAACTCTACTTACTAGGTCAAGGGAGAGGAAAATGTCAAAAATACCCTTGATGAAAGCTTCAAATCCTTTCCTGTTCAGCTCAGAAAGGAAGTATACCAAGATATTATCTCTGCAATTTCAGAATCACGACGAAAAACAGATGCTCAAGTTAACAACTAAACTTTCTGGAGCATTAGCCAACTCAGTGAAGGTTTGTCTAGACATTGATAAAGAACAGTACTTACTTAGTCATATTAATCATTTCTATTGCCTTTTCACTAAATATTTTGGTTAGTGACATATTTCTGCTATTCAACTCTATGTAGAATGATATTATCAAGTAAAAGTATGTTTATTTTCGAAGACTTAGTGGAACATGCCGAAGTATAGTATATAAAAAAAATTTAGACTCTAAATTTTATATTGCTAGTTTGCATAACGCGAAATAAAGAAGCCTAGAACCTTCTGTTGGTAGGAACCCATATTTGATGAAATTATGTTGTTATAAGCATGTGTATCTACTAGTTACACATGATTTATAGCATGTGTATCTACTAGTTACACATGCTTTTAGGATCTGTAATTGCTGGTTACACTAGGAAAATGCATGTGTAACTACCAATTACACTATGAAAATGCCTGTGTAACTACCAATTACACTAGAAAGATGATGATCATTTTTGTGTACTTTACTTCTGATTCTATGTAGTTTGTTCTATCTCTGTCAATGAAATCGAATTTGTAACACTAGTATTATTTATTGGGAATTAGTGAAAAAGCGGGGGTCTAACAACCACACCTAATATTTCGCTTAGCAATATGTATGAACTAAACCTTAATAATATTCCGATAGTGAAAACTCAATCAAAGAATAATACTAAAGAGTTTATCTCTTACTCAACACAATCAATGGTTAAATAGAAGCAAGTCCGTAATCCTGATTTTAGCGTGATGTTATTGAACCAAAATCTTTTGTGTTAGTCAAAACCTATTCAATATCCACCGTGTATAAACCTCTTTAAGCAACAATCACTAAAGGAATATTTCAACACGGTGTCCACTTGAAACAGGGTTAGTCCGGACTGGTCTAACAATGTGAAAATAACAAAATCAAGTGTTCAAGATCAATCAAGTCTTATCCAACAAAACTATGATTAACTATGATTCATTAACGTACAACCTGTATTATTTCAATTATATAAATAAAATATAATGCGGAAAAGAAATAACACAGACACCAGAAATTTTGTTAACGAGGAAACTACAAATGCAGAAAAACCCAGGGACCTAGTCCAGAATAAACACACACTGATTATAAGCTGTTACACCAATTTCCTACTACCTATTCGGACTAGGTGTAATAAATGTTTCAGCACAAATATAACTCCTAGCACAAAACCGATTGTCTTTAGGAATTCTTCTCGTAAATCTTCTAGCAGAACCCAAGGCTCTCTTTAGAAGATACAACAACACGATTGATACGATTCGATATTTTGTTTGCACAAAACACCGGTTTGATTTCCCTTTAGATGTGAATCAAGGTTTTGGAAATCTTGTGTTTATTTTGATAAAAACAATTACTAGTTAAAAGTAATATCAAAACAAACTTGTAGATTAGGGATTATTATACTCTTCAATAATGGAAGAGAAACCTAATTATTCTACAACAAGATCAACTAGAATAAATCTAGATATATCTTGTTTAAAACTTCTTAAGGATTTTTACGAGATACCTTAATCGAAGTTTTCTTTCTAGCTTCCGATTTTGACTAACAAATGTTGGTATACGATCGGAAACTGAAATCTATCAAAACCTAGGGTTTATGATCAACAACTCTTGAATGGTTTTATATCAGAAGAGAAAACCTTAGAATAGATAAGAGGTGAAAAACCTAGATTACAAGTTGTATAATCAATCAAGAAGATTAATCCAACTTGGCTTTGTGATCCCCAATACAAATACTTTTATCTCACTCTTGTTCACGAAGAACAGAAGACATCGAAAACAACCTTATGAGCTTACACCAATTTTCCAAAGGGGATGAAAATGTGTAGCACTCACGAACCCTTTATTTATAGTGAAAGGTAGCTTGAAAGCTAAGCATAGCTATTTTCCTTTTTCAAGACTCTCCTAATTTGGGAGTCTTTCCTAAGTTACAACTCTTGCCAAAATAATTAATTAGCAAATATTGTATTTATGTGAATAAATCACATTTTAACTTAGGAAGGAATTAAAAGTTATCACAAACACTTTAATATGGTAATCAAATATGTTTGGATTAATATCCATCTTACCTAGATAAGGAAACATCACCAACTTGACAAAAAATGCCTTTTAGTCACGTAATTGGGCCCAAGTCCGTGAACCTTTAGAAACAGTCCATGGATTGTTTCCTACTAACGAACTGTAACAATTACAGCAACACTTATAATTTTTACTTTAATAAATCATTCATAACTTCATCGTTATAACTCGGAATTGAGTGATTCTTGGCTCGTTGAATTCGTAAGCTCAGTCACTATAACATGAGAACCTTTCCAGGGATAAAGGTTATTGTCACAAAAGTCGTGGCTCAAATAACCTCGAGTATATATACATAAATGTACATTAACCGTCATAGGAATTGTTCCATAGAGTGAGCATTTCTTTCGATAGATTAGAAAGGCAGAATTGAACAAGAATCCAAATGAAATCAATTACCACATACCTTTGTTGATGAAGTCCTTGTTGATGTCTTCTTGTAATCTTCAGTCTTCATCCTTAAGAGTAGTTCTTCTTAGAACTAATCTAGTCCGAAACTATCTTTAGTATACTAAATCAAGAATGCATTTTGGCAACTAAAATTGACATACCAACGCTAGTGGGTTCAACCGATCAATGCTCTAACAATCTCCCCATTTGTCAATTTTAGTGACAAAACCATTTTACATATGGATTGTACTTGTTAAAAGCATTACAGCTCCAAAATCCAACATGCTTGATTTCCTTGGTTCTTCAACAATGCGTGTGCTCATCCTGTACTTGTTGAAGATGCATCATAGTATTATTACACATCATCAAAGTTCAATTGTATCACAACTTTGACAATAATACTAAGGTGATATGTATCACTCCCCCTTAGCCAATACTCCATCTCACATGGAAACCACTCTCCCTTACATAATGATCCAAAAACCATATGTATATGTAGTGTGAACTACAAAATAATTCTCCCCCTTTTTGTCCATATAAATTGGCAAAGGTACGAAAACTAGTGGGATCCTAATGAAATTTTCATAGAGGAACTTCTTGACCAAAGGAAAACATATCAACTTTAGTTTAGATGATATCACAGAGTCGAAACTTAGTGACTTCACCAAGGAGTTTATTAAGATACAAGTTAACCCCTACATGTTCCACAACCGCTTCTCCCCTCAAAGATATAGCAATTAAGCACAAGTTCAATTAAGGACTCTCCCCCATAAAATGTCATTCCCGAAAGAACAACAAGAGCGACCTTACTCCAGAGAGAAGGATTTAAATTTTGGATTTTAGAAACCCTACAAGGAGATACGAGCTAAAGACCAATCATTGAAAGTCTCTCATGAGATCGTGTTACTAAAGAAATAGAACTATCTCATAGTAACAATACACAATATGTAATCATGAAGATCAAGTATTGTGATAATATTTTATAAGATACAAACTTGTAGAGACAAGAATTGATATGCTTAGAAGGAAGAATAACCTTTTCCACAAGGATTTACACCAAGAATGGTTACCATAAGAGTATGAAAAAGATTTTTTGACAATAAAAACCAACATCCAATGGCTTTGATTATTGCTTCCAACCTGTTGTACTTAAGAATTTCAATCACAAATCAAGTTAGGTAATTAAGAATCATCCACGTGGTATTTAACCATATTCATCTTAACCATAACTAGTTCAAATGACTCAGATGAACTAGTTAGAGAGTTGTTCAATTGTATAAATCTTATAGAAGTATACAAGACACAATTGAAGAAAAAAAACGATTTGATTCACTCGAATCGATTCATGAACTTTATAGCCACGGTTTGCAAATTGCATTCCTTAGTTAATATAAATATAAGTTCACAAATAATCGTCTTTAGATATAACCAACTCAAGTACACAGACTTAGTTCGCGGACTTAAGTTCCCGGAAGGAGTTCACAAACTCCAGCAGATATTCTCGGGATGAGAACCTCTGCCAGTTCGCGGACTGGGTTCGCGGACTGAGTTCACAGCTCTTGTTCCGGTTTTCCCGATCAACAAAGTACGCATACTTTGGTTCAAGGAATAAGGACTTATACATATATATGTTTCCACACAATGCTTATATACATCATTGGTTATATAATCTAAACTCTCATTTCAATCATTGAGACATTGGTTATGTTTCCCAAATATACCTCAAGCTAAAACTTTTCCTACCTACAAGTCCTTTCTCCGAAAGTGATTGTCTATGGACTGAATCGAGACAATGCAACTAATCGGTTCACACTTCGTGTGATCGTCTATGGATACGAGATCGAGACAATACAACAACGAAGTATGTTTACTTGATACAAAGGTTCGGACTTAACCAAACACAATAGGATTGCTTATCAAGTAAATAGGAATTAACGTTTGTGTGATTTACTTTAATTATAATAAAACAATTATAATGCGGAAAATAAAAGTAAATGACACAGCAAGATTTTGTTAACGAGGAAACCGCAAATGCGAGAAAAACCCGGGACCTTGTCGAGAATTGAATACTCTCAGGATTAAGCCGCTACACAAAATTACACCTAACTTCGTATAGTTGAGACCAAGTAACTAACCCTATAGTTCACTTAGTTCCGTCTGTATTCCCACGCCTCCGACTTGTGAATAAGTCACGTACTTGGAACAATTCCTTTGGTTCGTATTCCAAACAATAAAGGAACAATAAATCTGTTTGGTATCAACTCTATTCAACCAAGTGTCGGACAAAGGCTCTTCTATTTATCTTAACATAAACTCCTTCGTCGGATCCTTAGATCTATCTTATGTTCAATCCCCCAAAGGTAATCGTTTAAGATTAAGCCAATCAATACCTTTAATCACAAGGAAACTTATTGATGCCGATCTACTCAATTAATCAATCCAATCTACCACAAGGATGAACCAATTATTAATTGGATCCTCTTTTTTAGAAACAAGTATTTTGAGACCAAAGATTATAAAACCCAAGTCGATCTTCAATATCTTCTTTGTCTTCAAATCTTCTTAAATCTTCAATAAAAACCTGCACACAATCACTTGAATCTCTTGTGATCAATCACGCACAGAACGGAGTCTGTTAACAATGGATTATCACAAGATCGTCTTTAGAACTAACAACTGTCTAAAGATCCATGTCGAAACTCTGAACTAGTTTGAGTGAATCTTATATCAGAAGAGAAGATTCTAAAGAATAAACAAACTAGGTGCAATCAGATTTCAACCACCGTTAGTCAATCAAATCAATCGAAAACAAAGATAAACCGTAATTATCTAGTTTCCCACCAACGGGTCGCGCTAGAGCTTCTCAATCCCAAAAAATACTTTAAATTGAACGGTCGTAAGAGATTTCGCTTAATTAGGTTACTCTCCTCTCCGAATAGGCGGCTACACCAGTAACAACAACAAAATAGTAAATCTATTGTTACGAAGGATTAGTTTGCTAGAAAGGCAAACTTTGTGTATTTATAGACAAGGAAGTTTGGACACCAAGTAATTTCCAAAACCGAAAATATTCTCAAGATATTCATAAAGCACAGATTCGGTTTTCATAATTCCTGAAAATGCTCTGTCCAAAAATAACGATCGAAATCTCTCGGAAAATCTAATTAGTAAATGCACATTACTAATTCTGTAATTTCCCTACAAAATGAAATTAATAACCTTAATTAAAAGATTCTTAACTTACTTATGTTTCGATCCTGGGATTCTCTTCCCTTAGCCATTAAGGAATATCTTTGAACAATTATAAAAATAAACATTCACAGCACGTGTTCAAAGTTTGTTGACATCTTAACTTTGTAAGTTCTCTTTCACACTTACAACCTTTAAACCGATTTTCTACACTTCCAAACAAGTTTAGAATTGGTTCATCTGAATTTCAAGAACTATGTGATTGATCAAACCAACATTTAATCACAATCATGGGTTTACGGTTCTACCAAAAAAAGTTTCGGTTCTACCTCCATGTGAGTACTGTGCATAGTCACACTAGCTTCCCAAAATTTCGGTTGACTAGGTACTAGGATCGGTTCCTCACATATATATGGTATCTAACTTATATGTGTTGCACATGTACATAGGATCGGTTCCCCTTTCTGCTATAAACCTTGCTACACCCCATACAAGGATCGGTTCCCTTTGATGTACTACACCCCTTACTAGGATCGGTTCCCTTTCCCTTACAAGGTCAGACATACAAAATCCGATCATACCACAGGTGATTACTTAAAATCGGTTTTAATAATAAAAGTTATACCAATACATAAGTCAGGCCTTTGTGAATAGTTCTACCAAGAACACAAAAAGTTGTGAGCGGTTATACTCTATCACACATATTGGTTGTTCATAAGATATGCAATGAATAACAAAACCAATAACACCTGTCAATTTCCTTTTCGGTTCACAAACAAGTTTATGAACTTACTTCCTTAGAACACATGTAAACATTGTTCCGTAGGATGAAATCCTCACCTCATACACATACATAATCACAATAGCATTCAAATGATTATGGCGATGTCTTATCTATAAAGTTTAATGGTTAAGCAATAAACCTTGTATTGTATTCCTTAATACTATGTCTATCTAGAGTTCAAATATGCTTCGCAATTATGTTTTCAATATGCACGACTTGAAAGATACGTTAGGGAATGAAACAGTTCAAGTCAAATATCACTAACCTCAAGTGGAAGGATGATTGTTGTCGTTGTAGCTCCTTGCTTCTTCATATCTTCAAGTCTTCGCAATACTTGTAACGTCTCATATCCTAATACTTTCAAGCTAACCTATACGAAGTTTAACTCTAGTACATATCAAGCGAATCTTAAAATAAGTTTTGATTCACTAAAATATGACAACCAAACTTGACATACCAACGCTTAGTGGGTTCAACCGAGCCATGCTCTAACAATCTCCCCTTTTGTCAATTTTAGTGACAAAACTCTTACATCATATGGATAAACAAATTACAATAATTCATTACAATCCGCTTGATTCCCGATTCAACAGCATTGTGAAACTGCTTACATTCAATCCTTGAAAATGTCGCCGTTGACATTATAATAAACAAAGCTATTACTCCCCCTAAGGAAGATAGGTAGATATTCAATCCGCACATCTTTGTTATACCAAACATATGACATGTTACTCCCCCTTAGTCTGTGCTTTCACTCTTTCGTTAGATAAAAACATTCAAGTACCAATGTTCTTTTCCCTAGCGATGCCAATCAATATAAATATCAATGCCATCATCACCTGTTTACTCCATATATTTCTCCCCCTTTTTGTCACAAAAATGACAAAGAAACGAAAAAATAAAGGACAACACGAAAAGAATCTTACAAATCTCAGAATAAACTTGCAAACCTGTAGAGTTAGGCACGAGGGTTCCACACATCATGTTCTGATAACCAATATCAAAACCGAAACTACAAGTAGTCTTATTTTGATATGTTACCAAGGAAACAATTGTCCGAAACAATTTTTCCAATTTAGTTTAGCAAACCAAAAACAACTAAGCATATTAGTCCTTTTGCTAAACCGATTGTTCAAAAACAACCGCTTAATTCGATAAGACCAAAATAAAGATAAACTCCATTTTTCTCATCAGGTTCTAATTATCCATAAACTGATACCTTTCAATTTTAAACAAGACAAGTACTAGGTTAGTTAACTAGCATTTCTTGTTTAGGCATTCGATTAGACTTGAATAACTGAAACCTCACTTCGATAAGTCTAACTAAGATCAGAATTAACTTAGTTTATCTTATCCGGAATCGAATTGGACTAAACAACTCATCCCGTACACATATTATTTCGTTAAGCCATAAATAATTCATACAAACCAAAATAAATCAACTTGCATAATTATTCACCTCAATCGGAAGCAATTGAAACAACATAGACATTATAAGCACCGCAATTGCACCGTAATTTTGTAAGCCTAAACGATTGATACCATACAAAAGCAAGATAACAATAGTTTTTCTTAACCGGAACCAATTGAAACACACATCCACACACACATCATGGAATAAATATCAATTGAACCAAAATTTTGTTAAGCAAAAGCAACAAATGTATATAATATAAACTCAGGCTTTTCTTAAACAGGAAAACAATTAACTAACAAGATTGTTACCTCAAATTTCGCATCCACTTCTCCAATATGATTGCATTTTCGTCCAGGGAGAATTGATATCGAAATATCACCACGTTGTCATCCTTATGCGTGAACAAAATAATAACAACACACCTCAACCTTTACCAGAGAAAGGTTGAAAACCGGTTTTAACAATTGCAAGCAAAAGTTGAAAACCGTCGAAACACATATGCTTTTATGCTAAACCAAAACCGATTCAACATATTGTGACTTTTTCACATATTGTTTCTATCAGAACCCCTCATAATCCTTTGATAAAGCCTACCTACAAGGGCTAGAACTTAATCCCGCTAAATCAAAAAGTCACCCAAACCATGAGGGTTCACAATATATGAGATCGAATATTAAGGTAGTAAAACCGAAATCAAACATCCCATAAACATACATAGCAATAAGGTAAAAGCAATTATGCACAGACTAAGTAAACTAAAAACTATCATTAGAAAAAATACCAATCACATAATTTTATTCATAATAGACCAATACAATCAATGAAAGAAATTAAAAATTGATGTCTATTTTTCTTCTCATTTGTGAAACTCGAAATAGACTTTTTAGAGTTTTCATCCAATCTTTGAAACTTAGGATCAGATTTTTTTGGATTCCAATCATCTTCAATGATCACGAGCCTAGATTCAAGACTCACAACATTGTCATTGACTTATTTAACTTCCTTTCTCAAATCCTTTTCCATGTTCCTTACTTCACATAAAATTAGATCCAGCTTTAGTGAAAGATTCTTGAGAAGATTATCATTGAGAGAGGAGATCTCTTCATTAGGAACATCATGCTGAAGCATTGGAGATGAATCAGAATCTCCATCAGACGATTCAAGACGAAGTTTCTTGTTTGGAAACAATATTGTCCAGACTTTTTCGATTTTCCGAGAACTGCAACTAGAGGTGGACATTTTAGACAGAACTCTGCAAAAATGAGGCAATATATTTTACCTCTTATAAGTTTTAGAACTTTTCTTAAAAGATCTTTGAGAATATTTTTCATAACCGAAAAATTAATTTTTAGAAATATTTAAAACTAAATATTTACATCAGTATCCTTACTCCATATTATTAAGGGTAACTCGTAAGGATTCATGATAATCGGTTAGACTATCACAATCTGGTTGTTGAATTTTCTTCCTTTGGATATTTCAACAGAATGTTTGAGCACTTAGATTCACTTCTTAGTCTTGTTTTGGGATCATGATACTGAAAGAGCTTATTCTCTTGTTTCGAAGAGATTTTCGATCTACGATTAGATCTTGATTTTCTGGTTTTATACAGTCTCTCTCTATGTTTTGTATTTAAACATTCCCTTTGAAAATGCCCACTTTGTTTGCACAGAAAGCAAACACCAGAATTATTACGCTTCCTGGAATTGGATCCCTCAGATCTCTTTATTCTTGCCTTCTTGTTTCTTGAATCATTCAACCTAGGTGATGTTATTTTCAAAGCAATAGAGTCTCTCTCTCAATTTCTGATTTTCTGCTTTTAACACCCTAATCTCATCTTATCAAGAACGAATGTCGGAGATGAGTTTAGATTCTTGTACTTCATCGCTGTCGTATGCGTCAAAAATAATTTCACTTTCTCACTTTACTAAATATAAATGAAGTACGTGGTAAGAAAGAGTTTGTTCCCACAGAGAGGCTTTTGTTGTTATAAAATTTCAGTTTCTTTGTAACCAAGGGGGGATTTTTGTTTTAGAAGAGCAATAAAAATAAATTGAAAGCAATAAAATATGAAAATAATCAATAAGAAGAAGGTATTGGTCACGGGATAGTATCATTCACAAACATGTATTTTCATCAATGATTAGAATTGATATTTTAATCTCTCATTTACTAAAAGTCCTAGGATACCTTGATCGCAAGTATATCCCGCTAATTCCCTGATTTCATCACAACCACATTAAAAGATGCATATGTGAATTCTTCCTAGAAAGCAACTTAAAGTGTAAAAGCACAATTAAGTTTAACTCCCTAAAAGCACCAAGTTCTATGGAATAAGACTAATCAAGGCAATCAAACGTGTAAAAGCACTAATTCAATTTAACCAAGGTTATGATTCATTTGTGACTATTAGGATATATCACTACAAGCACTACCCACAATTATGCTACTTAGAATCAGGGATAAACAACTTTTTCGTATTGAAAACCCTAATATAGCTTTAGAAATGAATGCAAATAGGATTGATTCCGGACTCAACCAAACAAACAATCAAATCATATGACAATATAAACCATGTATCGTAAACAATAAATTATTGAGACAAAACTAATTCATTGAAGCAATATCATGTTGTGAAATCAATTTTATCCCATAACCAATAATAATTGTTTAGCTACTCATAGCTTTGAGTTCATCATATTCAATAATAAAATGAAGAAGATGAAAAACAAAAATGAAATAAAACCCTAGTCGCCGCTCTCCAAAGCTCCAAGTAGAAAAATACGTGATCTCCCAGGAAGTAGAAACTTTTTTTTTTTCCTTTTGTACTTCTCTTCTTTCCAAAACTAGGTCTTCAAAGCCCAAAGTCCAATAGTAAGATGTCCACCAAGCCCATAAGTGAGAAATACCCATGAGAAAATATGTCCCAAAAACTGTCGTCGAAAAAATGGTGTCATCTCCGGAAGTTGGCCGGTATTCGACCAGGAAGTAGCTCAGGTGACCGGAAAAGTCCACCCGGTCACCTGTCAACGAGTCAGCTCGGTCAGGTCAACCGAGTCAATACCGATTCAGCTATCTGACTCGGTCAAGTTGGTCAGGCCAGGCCATTGCACAGGCCATATCTTCTGCTATATTATCATTGTGCTTCCCAAGTTAACTCCAGCCATGATGGTTGTTCAATTCTCTCCAGTTCATTACCAAAACCACAATTCACTCACTTACATCATTGCCACCATCTGTTGCAGCTACTCTTGAATTCAAAACCTCTTGACACCTAAACATACATCTAATCCATGACTGCATCAGCACCTGCTATTGCTCATCAAACACAGAACCATCTCCACTTGCAACTGCAACCACCAACATCTTCAATACCCTTTCTTTCTCCTCAACTGCACCACTTCTAACTGCATCTGTGAGCAACCCCATTTACCACCAGTTGTAGCTTCTCTACAACTTCAACTCCAAGCTGCTGCCACAACTAGCACCACTGCAATCCCAGTTTCATTGCAGTACAGCTTCTCCACTGGAAACAACAGCCAACACCCATTACGTATGTTCTTGATCATCATCTAACCTTCTCAGCTGCTGTAGCTTCAAAACCAACACACAGCTGATCTTCACAAATCCAACTGCAATTTATCTCATATGCTGGGTTCACATAAACTCCAGCAGCATCAACAACTCCATCTCATAATTCAGCTGACCTGCAATCAACAGAAACTACAGCTGTAGCTTCAAAATCTCCTCATTCTTAACCTCAGAGCACCATCAATACTAAACACCATGTACTAAAGTTTAGCTCGGTGGCAGCAACTACATTCATTTATTCATCAGTCTCATCATATAGCACCAACAACATCTTCATACTATCATTCCCATTATTTCCATCTTGTTAATCCTGCAATTGCACCAACAACTTCATCTCTGCATTCCAGCAACAACATTAACTTCCACTCCTTCTTGCAATCTTCTTGGCTTTGAGACACCGACAACAACACAATGTCTTTAACACTAAACACATCTCCTCTCTGTCACATTCTCTAACCCCAGCATTCTTTCACAACCTCATATCCATAACCATCATCTTCTTAGACCCATTATTTCATCATTCCCATCTTCTTTCTGTCTCTGCATTTCATCAAACCCTATACCCCAGCTCAGTTGCAATCACCAACAAGTCCACCTGTAACCTCAAATTCTCCATATGCTTCAATTCCTACTTCTCCCTGGATTGAAATGGCAGTAGACCCTAGTTCTGTTCTATTCAGCTTATCTTCTTTCTTCTGTCTCAGAGAGCTTCTTCTTGAACAACAACTTCAACCCAATCCTGTTGAACTCAGAACAGGTCACCAACATCAGCAGAAACCCATACTAGCACCTCAACCTTCTTTGTAACCTAACTCAATAATTCTGAGACACCCATCTCTTCAATCGACCATCAAACCCACTTAAACGCCACCAGAATCACAGCAACATCATTTTCTTCTTGATCTGATTCAAACCATTACCATCTCCGTCTCAATTCAGAAACCCTAACTCATCTCAGATGCATATCAACCCCCAATTCTTCATTTCAGATCGATCCCCAACTCTGATTCACTCTCGACCATAAACCCACCTTCTCCATCACCTGTTCGAATCATCCTTTGCTTCAAATTATTCATTTCCCTGAATTTCTCTCGATCTGTTTCTCAATTTCAGCAGCAGGATTCGCTGCTTGTTTTTCCTTCTGTCTGAATTTCAGGTGAATGAGGTGAATGAGAGAAATATCTCTCTCATAGAATTCGGGGTTGTAATGAAACATGGTTGGATAATGACAGCCCCAACACCCGGATAAGGGCCACCCAACTGAACTATCAATTTTCCTTGAACTGTTGGTCCTGCGAGACTGGCAGTTCAGTTTTCATAATTCTTGTTCTATTGGTTCTAGGGACTGATACGCTTCATTGATTTTTCTCATAACTTCCTCATATGACACCGTAACGACATCATTCTTTCGCCGCAGAACCTTAGCTGGCTCTATCACTCGGCTTTTATGCTCAAACTGGATGTTTCCTTCTTCTTTCTCTCCGAATGACTTCAAAGTACCTAAATAACTCAAAATCAAACATAAGATACAAAATTTACAAGAAAAATAGCAAAGAAAGCATAAACAATAGATAAATATCAAGGTGTTTACAACACCTATCAAATTCCCCCACACTTAGACTTTGCTAGTCCTCGAGAAAATCAAATTAAGCAATTCTAAAACATACATACAACTCCATTTCGTCGAGGCTACGGTCACACTTAGCACGTATAACAAGCCTTTGAACCTCTAGGTGTCCCTAGTGGACGAGTTATAGTCTCGTGAGGTTTTACTAGAGATGTACCCACAAAACCTATTTTTCCAACTTACTCGTTCTCCGAAATGATAGCATCAAATGCGCTAAGAAGACATAGAGATTCTGCACACTAGGCATAAGAAGTTAGACACAAATATGAACACAATCTCATCCTTAAAAGTTGAGAGATATAACCATCCCTTATCGAAAGAAATTCGGGTTCGGAGTGATCAAAAGTCTTAACTCTGCCTCGCAAGAAAGGGTTTTATGAAGTTGCTCTCAATAATAAATAGCTTTTTTATGGATCACACATGTGTCCAGGTAGGAATGAAGAGAGAAATTCTGCGACACGTTGAATGGTAGGAAGGCAAAACCCTCCGAATTGTTTTGAAAACCCACATCTTTTATTCATTTTGAAAACCCTTTTTTCTGACGATCTCTAAGAAAGGAAATCAACCACTTAACGAAGGTGGGAATATGCTTACTTACCTCGTTATCCGTTCGGCGTGCAGTTAGCACCACTCTCACAGCATCCATAGAAACGTCTTCCGTCTTCAATCCTTGTCTTCATCTTCGTCTTCGGTCTTCAACTCTTGATGATAAAATCTTGAACTTCGTAGAATCTTGACAATATGATTCTTTCCTCTAATTCCTTGTTGCTTAAAACTTCATTATGAATATTTCTTCTTCCAATGGCTTTATTGAATGAATACAAAACCAAAAACGAACTAAACAAACCAAATACGATGCAATGATTTTTTTTTTTTTTTTTGTAAGATGCAAGATAAATAAAGTAAATACAAAAAAAAATGAAAATGAAAACGAACAAAATATTAAAACTAAATGATGACCCTAATGAACTTTTCTCTTGTCTTTTTTTTTTTTTTTTTTTTGAGACAAGAGAAAATGTAATACAAATATGAATAAAGATAAACTAAAAATGCAAGTACAAAGGCCATGGTGTAAGCACTTTACCGCTCGATTCTTCACAACTTGTATCGTCTCGATATCATAAACTTCTCGAACTCATCTTGATAATCTTCAATCTTGTACAATAGTCTTCAACTTGTAAAAATTCTGCTCTTTGTCTTGTTGCTTTACTTGAATCTGCAATCTGCTCAACTTTGTACCGTTGCTTGTAAACCTTGAACCTCTTCAACTTTCCTTCGAATTTGTGATACTCCTCTTGTTGATGATGATGGTGTTTCTATGAACCTGTTGGTGTAGAGAGAGATAAAGTGGATGGTGTTAACTGCGAACAAGATTACAAGTGGTATGTAAGTTAGCAATTCGATATCACCATCATGATTGATAAAATAGCACTCAAGAGATCAAAATAGTGCTTCTATTGGTGGGAGGTTGGTGTTTATGGGTGAAAACTACTCCTGTAGAATTTGGTAATTTGGGGTGTGGATGAGGAATGAATTTAAACCTTAAACAAATGCACTGCGCGGTGAGTGCTTGTAGATTCGAGAGATCAATGCGTGCAAGTCCGGCCTAAACCAAGAAATGGCCGTTCCGGACTTGTTTCGGTCACAAAGTGAAGGAGATGGGGTTGATCTTAGGGAGGGAAGCGAAGAAGGTGTTGAGATTGTGAAGGTGTTGGCTTGCTAATGACTTGTACGAGAAAGGTGAGCAGGCTTGTGATTGATGCAAGCAAGCTCTGGGTGTTTGAATACGTTTTTGTATTAACACTTGGTTTTCCGTCTCGTCTGAACTTGTGTTGTTGTTTGAAATAGGGCGGAGAACCTATTTATACAAGTCATTGAGCCTCATTCACGTCTCTCGTGGAAAGTGGAGGAAGTGGAGTGATGGAGTAGTGGAGTTGTATGTCAGTGCCACACGACCAGTCTTGCCCACTTCTCCTGTTCATCTCTAACCGTCCATGACTTCCTGACACGTTATTGTGATGGCGCGTTGCACGCCGCACGCTTGTAAACCGCAGGACCAATACCCCAGTATGTATCCCCCATTTGTGACATGATTGATGTCTGGAATGTGTGGATCGTGGATCCACGAAAGATAGCATGTAATGCTGAATTGAATAACTGTGTTATTCAGAAAGTCGATACTTGTGAAGTATCGTGTGTATTTTATGCAGGTACTACATTATGGTGTGGTAAAGTGATGGGTAATAACGCCTCATTGACCAAATAACTCCTGACCAGGGTTGTATAACCAAGCTGGTGAAGTTGGACGGATGAGATGATCTTTGAGACACTCATCTGCGACCGTTAATGAATATTAGGGTTTTTGAAGAGGTGCGCAAGCATCACTCTTCAGCTTGGTCGAAACCGAGCATGGAAAGGGATTTGGAGAGAACCGACTGGGCGTGCATGTAGATAGCATGCCAGCGTACACGTCCATGTCTCACTGTCCCATGAAGGTGCGATCTAGGCCACTCAATTTGACCGGCAAAGAGGAGTGGTTGAGATCAATTTTGCAATAGGAAATTGATGCCGCAAAAGGCCGCGCATCATGCTTTTTTCGGCGCGCGTTCCAAGACGACCTAATTTGGTCGGTCTTGGCCGATGGGTTTGACGTGAAGATGGCAGGCTGGTGTTCATGCCTATACCTGAATATCCCATGAAAACGTGATCTAAGCCACTTAAATCATCCGGTGAAGTTGAGCGGTCGAGATCAGTTTGTGGTTTGGGAGGCGTGGCCATGCTAGTTTGGACGCACGTTTGGGATTAACCAGGCATGATATGCCTTGGCCGAACACATGAGGAGATAGATGGGCCCATGGTGGTCATCTTTGGTATGACCGGCCCTTGCTAGATCTAATCTGTCACCCTCCATTCGTGCTGGAGAAGATGGACGCGCGTGATGGCTTGAAACCCTATTTTTGGCTTTCAAAGCCGTGCGCCATCTCTTGTTTGGGTGACGATTTTTTCACGGCCAAACATTGTTGGTCTTGACCGATTGGTCAAGTGTGTAGGCGGTCCCACGGTGATCGTGTTGACATGCTCTGGGCCCTTTAAGTCTACATCTACACCCTCCATCTATACTGCGAAGATGGATGGTTGAGACTCGCTTTGCAACACATGTAATATGCCGCAAACCCTAATTTAGGGTTTTAGTCCATAATGCTTGGTATGAACGGTTTCTTGGCAAGCTAGGCCAATGACCGACAATGCGGGGTCGGCCGTGGGTATTCCATACCCGCTTGGGGGTGATGGAATTGATGCGGGGTCATCCAATCATGCTTATGGAGTTGGATGACTGCGATCGAATCATATCCGGACTGATACGGTCGGTCCGGATGCTCAATCGGGCTAGTATAACACACCGAGAGGGGCTCAATCGGGCTATTATAACACACCGAGAGTCGGCACTGTACGGGTATTTCGTACATGATTTCATTATAGTGCTTGGAGGTTCGTGTTACTCTGTAAGAGTAACACGCAATCGTCATGCCACACTTGATAATGAGTATTGGAAATACAAGGGTGATATGAAATTCACGGGAAGGGATTGTTGCCACATGCTCCAACCTGGAGGAATTTCATGTATTCACGAGAATGGGATTGTTGCTACATGCTCCATTCTTGGTGAATTAAGTGAGGGAGTATCCAATACTTATAAATGGCTTTATCTTTTACAAGATGTCATCGCATGATTTTTCCGGTTTTTACAAATTTAACCTTAAACAAAAATCCACCATCAACATTAAGTCCCCTGCCTAGCACATAATGGTTACACTATTGTGGGGTAGGCATGAGATGGTGACATATACAAACGTAAGGAGACAAAATAAAGGAAGTCTACCTGGAGGGATTCTGGCCGTGGGCAATCCTCCCTGCGTGTGTGACCACATGACTTGATGAGCCGGCTTTCTTAGGTGTTGGAGTCAGAGATAGGATTCTTCTTCTGTTGGGATCCTAGGCGTGGGTGCTTGCACGCTGCTGGTTGAATCGCTCGTATCCAGGTACTCCTCTGATTCTTGATTAGGGTTCAAAAGGAAGCCTGACTTGGTCGATGTTGAATCCTCATATATCGGGCGCCGTAATCGTTTTAGGGTTTTCTCAGCATGTATGCAGGTGTAGAGGTTTTGAACCATTTTTTTGCGATTTTTCAATAGGGCCTTCCCACAGAAACTCCGTTTCCTCATCAGGTCGAACAACGGTGGATCGTCTTCTTCATACCATCCAGGATCTTAGTTAAACGTGCACGACACTGCGTCCCGAACTTCATGATCAATCGCTTTGCTCGTGTTCTCCGAGTCATGAAGATCATACCGGTTTGTCTCTTTTTCCTTTTCTGAACCATTGTTTGTTCGTCGTAATGATCAAGTAAATAATCCCTTCATTCTTGCAGAGATACCCTACCGGAACATGTGTCACGGTTATCGATGATGATGACTTAACCAGTCCTCTTCCTTTAAATTCAAATACATTCACCCCTGTGAACCTTGAAGACGCCGACTTGGGTATCTCATCTTATGAATATCCAAATGCAGGTCTTTCATTCGATGTTCGCATGAAATGTTTATCCTCCGGCCTACCGAGATGTCGGTGGATTCTGGTACGGAAGGAGTTTGTGCCTTTGTACACAAAGTTATGGAGGAAAGTACGGCCATATCGCAACCGAAACGTGGTCCGACACTTTGTTCCTCTGCTTTGGTCACCGCGGTAAACTGCCTTCTTCCCATGATTCTTTGAGATGGAGAGTATTTCTATCCGCAACGTTCTTTGAATCAAGCCTCGAAAAGTGGGAGAATATGGTATCTACCTGTGAATCCATGGAGTTCAACGTGGGCTGGTTGCGGCGGCGTCTTGATATCATCAAGGTTGATCGAGCTGGTATCCTTGTAAATGTTGTTCTGCTGCGAAGGCTATTTTGGAAGAGGAGAAGGCTCAGGCTGCGAGAATCGGAGAAGGTAGAGCAGGTGTGCGGGACTTGAAGAAAAGAACGAGAAAGATATCACGCTAGACTGGAGATGATGCTCTCAAGGAACTATAATCTTCTAGACGGCCTCTTCTAAACTTCATTCCTTTATTGTTAATGACGTTCATGTCAAAAGTTTTTAAACGTCTTTGCGGAATAAAGCTGCATTGGTTTTTGATTGGTGAAATAGGTTTTTTCATTGACACATCTCGAATATAATTGATGATTCAAACATGTAATGAAAATAAATGCTGTATTGTTGACACGGTAGACGGTGGTCGGGCATGATATGCCTTGAGCCACTTTCCATTGATAATCGCTTCGGCTCGCCTCCGTCTACCTTAATGATCTTGTAGTAGCCGGTATTGTAAGCCTTGGTGACTTCGTAGGGACCTTCCCATTTCGGTGAGAATTTTGGTGCAGACATGTCTTGTTGGATGTGTTTGGCCGTTTTCAAAACCAAATCTCCCACTTTGAAAACGCGTGGTTTCACAATTTTATTGTATGCCCTGGAAATTCGATTCTTGTACACCTGAGCGCGTTCCTCTGCTTTATTCCTTCTAAAATCCAGAGTGTCTAACTCTGCTATTCTAGAGTCAGAGACTTCAGCCTCGTTCCAATGGATCCCGGTTGCTGCTGCAATCCTGGCTGATGGGATTCTGATCTCTTTGGGAGAATTGCATCCGCTCCGTAGACAAGTGAGTACGGCGAAACCCCAATGGAGCTTCAGGGTGACGTACGGTACGCCCATAGTGCCATTGGTAACTGATCATGCCATTCCCTAGGATTGTCGTGTACCGTTCGACTGATAATCCGGATCAATGTCTTGTTGGTACTCTCAGCTTGCCCGTTCCCTTGAGGATAGTAGACGGTGGAGAAGACCTGTTTAATGCCATACTCCTCAAGTAATTCCCGTACCTGCTTGTTGGCGAAGGGAGTGCCATTATCAGTGATGATATGCTTGGGCACGCCAAAACGACAAATGATGTATTCTTTAATGAAAGCCGCAATTGTTGCTCCTGTAGTTCCTCGTAGGGGAATGGCCTCTACCCATTTGGTGAAGTATTCCGTTGCGGTTATGATGTACTCGTGCTGCTTCGATGACGGTGGATTGATTTTCCCGATAATGTCCAGTCCCCAGCTGTAAAACGGCCATGGGCTGCTTATAGAGTGCAGAGGGGTAGAAGGCGCATGAACAAGGTTCCCATGGATTTGGCATTTATGACAGCTTTGAACAAAAGCAGTGCATCGTCCTTCATGGCCGGCCAATAGTATTTCTCGTGTATTTGGAGAAACAGTTTCCTCTTCCCTTGATGTTCTCCTTCGTGTGTGCCTTCAAAGCATGACTGGGATTTCTTCTCCAGCCAGGCATCGTAGCAGATTACCTCCGAAGCTCTTGCGATATAGGATCCCTTCATGGAATACGAACCGCTTGGCTCTTTGCTTCATCTTAATAGCATCCTTTCGACCGGCAGGAATTATCCCATCACGGAGATAGCTAATGTAGGGTTCTCTCCAGTCCCGGTGCGGTTCATATTAAAAATCTCCAATTGGTGTGGTGGTGCACAGCAATTTGAGCAAGACTTCTGAAGTAGTACGGATTGAGCCTCCATCTCGGCCGTAATAACCCGGGCGTTGAAGTCGCTAGGTAAAAGTGTTACCACCGGTGATTGTCCACAAATTTCATTGTGAATACGATCCATTTGTAGTTGTGCTTCGTCACCTCCCGGACATCTTGACAGGAGCCATCCGGATTCCGATAATACTGACATACCATGAAGCATGAAGAAGTTTTGCGGGGTTTTGAGACCGACCTTTCCTTGGGAGAGTGAGTGTTGAGCTCTCGAATGATCGGAGTTCGCCAATCGTCGGTCTTGGTGTCTTTGTATTGCGGTAGCCACGTCGATTCTATGGTTCTCCTCTTCATTTGTCGGGTTTCTTCCGCCCATTCAAACTTCAGTTTGGAAGCCAATGTTGCTAGGCAATCGGCGTGTTTGTTGTTCTTTGCGACCAACATGGGTTATGGTTGCATCGGCAAAGTAGTTTAGTAACCTCGTGCTTCGATCGGTGACGGGGCTAGTATTACTTCTTTCAATGCATATACTCCATTCATTTGATTCACCGGTAACTTGGAGTCACCTCTTATCTCCAGGACGTGTGACTCACGCTTGTTTAGCTATTGAAAGCCCTATGAGGAAAGCTTCATATTCTGCGGAGTTGTTGGTGCATTCGAAGTCTAACTTGAAGGAATGTGAAAATACTTCTCCGGTTGGAGAGACTAACACCACGCCTTTGCTCCTCGTGTCTTGCTTGCTAGGGGTAGCGGAGCCGTCAAAATACAAGAGCCACACTTCTTCTTCCGAGAATAGAGACGTCCGAGAAATTCTCCGGGGAGTTCTTCATGTAGTCCGTAGTGTCTTCTCCAGGAAATGCTGCGATAAGTCTCGCAATTGCTTGGCCCTTGATAGCTCTAGGCGATGCACACGTTATGTCTAGTTCGACATTTGGAGAAGCCATTTGCCCTGTCCTCCCAGTCGGGACCGGTTTTGAAAGTAAAAACTTTCTTAGGATCGGATTTAGACACGAGTATCACCCTATTAGATAGCAGGTAATGCCTAAACTTCGAATGGAATGGATTAAGGCTAAACACGCTTTTTTCCGCTCTGGGGTATCCGAGTTCGGTGTCTCTCAATATCCATTTGAAATAGTATATGGGACGTTCGATTCCCTCGTCGTCTTCCTGAGCGAGTAAAGCCCCTACGGCGGTGTCACTGAAGGCGGTGTAGAGGACCAGTGGCTTCCCTTGTACAGGAGACTTCATGACGGTTGGAGATGATAGTATTCGTTGAATTTTCCGAAAAGCTTCATGTTGGGTTGTGGTCCAAACAAAGCTGGCTCCTTTCTTCAGCAAGGTGGTGAATGAGGCAGTAAGTTGGGCTAGACCAGGTATAAAACGTCGAATGTAGTTTACCTTGCCCATGAAACTCTGGAGTTCTTTCACGGTTCGGGGAGGCGGCATTGTGAGGATAGCCTGAGTTTTGGACGGGTCTACCTTTATTCCTTCTGCGGTCACTGGAATCCCAGAAATTTACTGAAGAGACAGAAAGCACATTTCAAAGGATTCATCTTCAACTTGTATTCTCGACACCTCTCAAACACTTGCCTCAAGACATTTGTGTGGTCTGCTCGAGCTTTTGATTTGACCACAATATCATCCACATAGTCTTCTACTTGTTTATGCATCATGTCGTGGAAGATTGCCGTCATAGCACGTTGATACGTTGCTTGTAGGCATTCTTTAAACCGAATGGCATAACGGTATAATAAAAATTGCCAAGAGGGGTTGGGAAAGCCGTCTTACTCGCATCGTGCTCATACATCCTTATCGATTGTATCCGCTATAACCATCCATGAAGGAGAACATGCCGTGTCCGTTTGGTGGCGTCCACTAACATGTCGATGTTAGGTAGAGGAAAGTCATCCTTGGGGCAGCACTTGTTCAAGTCTATGAAATCTACGCAGCACCGGATCTGCCTGTTTTTCTTCTTACTGGGACCACATTGGCTAACCAGGTTGGATGATGAATAGGCCTGATAAAGCCAGCAGCTAGCAGCTTCTGAATTTCGTTCTTGATTTGATCCTCTACTTCATGTATGAATTGCCTCGGAGATTGCTTGATTGGATTGGATCCAGGTATGACATGTAAGTGATGGGTGACCAATTTTTCATCCAGACCAGGCATTTCCTCGTATGTCCAGGCAAACACATCTTGGTACTCCTTGAGTAGTTGAACAAGACTCGTACGTTAAATGCATGTGGATAGAGTCGAACCAGTAGAGACAGGCACCGGGAGATTTTTCATTCTCGATGTTAACGAGTCTCGAGCTCGTCGGTTGTGGAATTGGTTCCATCTTGTAGTTCTTTGCGGGCGTACGGTACCCCATCTTGCGTTTCATCATTCTTGCGGTATTCAATTGGGCGAGAGAGGCTGGGTTCGGTCTCTCCTGCTAATTGCTAATGGTGCGCCGGTATATTGTTCTCCCCTTCGATCACGTTTCACCTCGAAAGTGCGTCCCCTTTTGGTGTGAGCATGAGTTGGAGTCTCACCGGATAGAGATGGACGCCTCGTTACGAACGTGTCTTTGTAGTGTTTGGCCTCCAGTGGTGTAAGTCGGTCTCCTTCCTTGATTGACGCCCACGTGGTTAGTGGGGTGCACAGGACTTTGTCTGACCCTCCCTGTGTGGTATCTTTTGGCTCGAACATCTCCACTCCGCATATTGGTGCATACGGAGACAATGATGCAGGAATGCGGATGACTTTCTCGTCTAGCATGGTGTTCAGGCACTGGTGATACGTCGAGGGAATGACCTTGTTGTCATGAAGCCATGGTTTCCCTAGTATCATATGGTAGTCCGACTCCCTTTCTATGACTTCAAACCTTGCTTTTGATCGGACAAGTCCTACTGATAAATTGATTGACATACCCGTATGTCTTTGATGCAGTTTCCTTGAAGTCCGTCATCGTGGTAGGCTTTAGTAAAATCTTGCATGGGTTAACCTTGGCTGTCACGAGAGTCTTGAGAGTGATTACGTTCGAAGATGCTCTGTGTCGACGAGGGCTCTCCCTGAACTACGAACCCTTGATGTGCGCGGTAACATGTATGGCCGGTTGTGACCTTCTTACGCCATCATGTCGTCTTACGTAAATGTAACATTCTTTACGGATGCTTCAGTGTGATTAGAATTTACAGACGAGAAGGAGCAGGTGTACATCCAAAGCTATTTTATTAATTGCGCGAACGTCTCTGCCCGTTGATTCTGGAGAGGTGCGGGAATTCGCATAAGCTTTCCACTAGAGATCCGATTCTGGTCCACTTTGGTCTCTCGGTTCACGAGAAAGCTGTTGACACTGAGGGGAATCGATCCCCGGTGTAAAGGTCTACGGTACACTCATTTCGACATCATCTTGATGAGGAGATCAAGTATGTTGTTTACCGCTTCTTTGATAAGCTCCATGTTCCTCGTGTGAATCTCCTGTACCCGAGCTAACTCGATTATCGTTGGGATTCTTCTGTTGCGCGGCCAACAGTACACCGTTGGGAAGGGGGTATCTTCATTGGAGGAACTTCGACGGAGATTTGAATTTGTTGGGAAGTCCTAAGACCAACCATCTCGGAACTTAGCCAAACAGAGTTGGGTATTGAAGAAATTGATTTCACAACCGAGAGATTAATCTCCCTTTGTGGTCGCCAATTGTTTATGGGTGAAAACTACTCTGTAGAATTTGGTAATTTGGGGTGTGGATGAGGAATGAATTTAAACCTTAAACAAATGCACTTTGCATGAGTGAGTGCTTGTAGATTCGAGAGATCAATCTGTGCAAGTCCGGCCTAAACCAAGAAATGGCCGTTCCCAGACTTGTTTCGAGTCACAAAGTGAAGGAGATGGGGTTGATCTTAGGGAGGGAAGCGAAGAAGGTGTTGAGATTGTGAAGGTGTTGGCTTGCTTATGACTTGTAACAGAAAGGTGAGCAGGCTTGTGATTGATGCAAGCAAGCTCTGGGTGTTTGAATACGTTTTTGTATTAACACTTGGTTTTCCGTCTCGTCTGAACTTGTGTTGTTGTTTGAAATAGGGCGGAGAACCTATTTATACAAGTCATTGAGCCTCATTCACGTCTCTCGTGGGAAGTGGAGGAAGTGGAGTGATGTAGTAGTGGAGTTGTGTGTCGGTGCCACACGACCAGTCTTGCCCACTTCTCCTGTTCATCTCTAACCGTCCATGACTTCACGACACGTTCTTGTGATGGCGCGTTGCCGCATTTGCCTGTAAACCGCTGAGACCAATACCCCCAGTATGTATCCCCCAGTTTGTGACATGATTGATGTATGGAATGTGTGGATCGTGGATCCACGAAAGATAGCATGTAATGCTGAATTGAATAACTGTGTTATTCAGAAAGTCGATACTTGTGAAGTATCGTGTGTATTTTATGCAGGTACTGCATTATGGTGTGGTAAAGTGATGGGTAATAATGCCTCACTGACCAAATAACTCCTGACCAGGGTTGTATAACCAAGCTGGTGAAGTTGGACGGATGAGATGATCTTTGAGGCACTCATCTGCGACCGTTAATGAATATTAGGGTTTTTGAAGAGGTGCGCAAGCATCACTCTTCAGCTTGGTCGAAACCGAGCATGGAAAGGGATTTGGAGAGAACCGACCGGGCGTGCATGTAGATAGCATGCCAGCGTACACGTCCATGTCTCACTGTCCCATGAAGGTGCGATCTAGGCCACTCAATTTGACCGGCAAAGAGGAGTGGTTGAGATCAATTTTGCAATAAGAAATTGATGCCGCAAAAGGCCGCGCATCATGCTTTTTCCGGCGCGCGTTCCAAGACGACCTAATTTGGTCGGTCTTGGCCGATGGGTTTGACGTGAAGATGGCAGGCTGGTGTTCATGCCTATACCTGAATATCCCATGAAAACGTGATTTAAGCCACTTAAATCATCCGGTGAAGTTGAGCGGTCGAGATCAGTTTGTGGTTTGGGAGGCGTGGCGATGCTAGTTTGGACGCACGTTTGGGATTAACCAGGCATGATATGCCTTGGCCGAACACATGAGGAGGTAGATGGGCCCACGGTGGTCATGCTGGTATGACCGGACCTTACTTGATCTAATCTGTGACCCTCCATTCGTGCCGGAGAAGATGGACGCGCGTGATGGCTTGAAACCCTATTTTTGGCTTTCAAAGCCGTGCGCCATCTCTTGTTTGGGTGACGATTTTGTCACGGCCAAACATTGTTGGTCTTGACCGATTGGTCAAGTGTGTAGGCGGTCCCACGGTGATCGTGTTGACATGCTCTGGGCCCTTTAAGTCTACACCTACACCCTCCATCTATACCTGCGAAGATGGATGGTTGAGACTGCTTTGCAACACATGTAATATGCCGCAAACCCTAATTTAGGTTTTTCCGTCCATAATGCTTGGTATGAACGGTTTCTTGGCAAGCTAGGCCAATGACCGACCATGCGGGGTCGGCCGTGGGTATTCCATACCTGCTTGGGGGTGATGGAATTGATCTGGGGTCATCCAATCATGCTTATGGAGTTGGATGACTGCGATCAGATCATATCCGGACTGATACGGTCAGTCTAGATGCTCAATCGGGCTAGTATAACACACTGAGAGGGGCTCAATCGGGCTAGTATAACACACCGAGAGTCAGCCTGTACGGGTATTTCGTACATGATTTCATTATAGTGCTTGGAGGTTCGTGTTACTCTGTAAGAGTAACACTCAGTCGTCATGCCACACTGATAATGAGTACTGGAAATACAAGGCTGATATGAAATTCACAGGAAGGGATTGTTGCCACATGCTCCAACCTGGAGGAATTTCATGTATTCACATAATGGGATTGTTGATACATGCTCCATTCTTGGTGAATTAAGTGAGGGAGTATCCAACACTTATAAATGGCTTTATCTTTTACAAGATGTCAGCGCATGATTTTTCCGGTTTTTTACAAATTTAACCTTAAACGAAAATCCACCATCAACAGTTGGGTAGCTCACCATTCTACCCGGAGTTTAAGTACGGTGACAAACACTCTAAAATCACAAATTTAGACACGTACAAAGAAGTGAAGGTCGGTGCCTCTCATGATGTAACATGGGTAGTCTCCACTATAGGGGACCACAACTCTAATACCGAATTCAGTCTGCACCTTATTTGCCACTGGCATGGTTAAATCCAACTTTAACTCCCATACAAGTAAGAAACCCAATCATGTTCTCTGTCATCTCTAAGTTCAGTCACTCTTATGAGAATCTCGATATAATCTTAGCGACATGTATACTATGTGACTCTAAACTAACTACAAGTTAGAGTTTTTCATTTACCATTTTACACAAAAGTTGAAAAACTTTGAAAAATTTACAATGCAAATACTTAACCACTCCCCCACACTTAAACTTTATATTGTCCTCAATGTAAATTGAGTCATCCAAAGTAAGTCAAGGTGGGAAATCCTACATGAAAATGTGACAAGAAATCAGAAAAAGTAAATTCAAGACAAGAAAAACTAAAAACAAGACAAGAAAATAAAAATAAGAAAAGAAATACTCATATCCTTGGATCCTCCCCGATGTCGGCATCTTCCCCTGATTACTTTCAGAGTTGTTCCACACGGTTCCTTTAGTCATGTACTTTTCGAAACTAAATATCGATAATGACTTAGAAAATAGACTACCATATCTCCCTATGATTACTTTCGTTGGAGAAAAGATTATTGTTCCTTCATAATCAACAACCTTTGGATTGCAGTTCCTTTAGCACTCCTTTTTATGTCTTTGCAGGGATGAAACAAAATCATGTCAATGGTTACTTTTAAGTACATGATTACATTCATTATACCATTCCAATGATGTTGCGTTGGCGATGAACTATATCTAGCTAACAAGTTCCCTGAGGATGTAAAATTTAATCGAGTATATTATTATAATAAGTACAACAATGCTTCTATTGTACTTATATATGGGAATTTCATCTCCCAACACATATACGTCATCTTTCTTTAGACGAAATGGTCACGTACTTACATTTTAACCTCGACTAATCATGGGAGTGCTATCAGGATGCATGTATTTGTTAAATTTCCTGACAACTTTAGACATATGCAAACTAGTGGAATACTATAACACAAGCTCGGTATTCGGTCGAGCTTTCCCCCAGATTTTTCATCTCAAATTCGGATTTCAAATAGCTTTTAAGGCCTCTTATTACATCAAGAGTACCCATTATGTTTGTACCATCGACATAGATAGCTACCATTCCAAATCAGGAACTTTCTTGTGCATACGCAAGGAAAAATAACTTACTTGTCTATCTCCTACAAATCAAATAACCACTTAGACGGGTATACCACATCCGCCTGATTTCTTCAATCTATAAGTGAGCGTTCTATCTAACTGTAAACGTACTCTGTGGTTTAGAGTCACTTGATTTGGGCAACAAAAGGCTATCAAGTACTCTTGTAAATATATTCTATCTCTTGACTCTTTCAGAGATACATAACAACCATATACATATGCTGCATTTCAAGTCCTTTAGAAATTACCAAGCTAACTAAGTAGCGGAACGCTATAACGTTTATTACAAGAGAACAATTCAAGGGCTTTGTGAGAAACCTCGCGCCACAAGGCGAGTCTTTATACTTTAAGACTGTTTTCTTCTCATTATGCTTTGTGACAAATTAGTTATATATGTCCAATAGGCTTTACACTTGGTTGGTTAGCACTACCATACCAAATACCTGTATATTTATCAAAGAACTAAGTTCTACCTGGATTGTGTAGGCCAAATATGCTCTTTGCTGACATTAAACAATAAGAAACATGGTTTGATCTCATCGTTCTCTATTTCCTTAAGCAACTATATATAACACTAATCATTAATATGCTCGCACGATATTTCCATTTACTCGTATGAGTTCTCATAATCCTTTAGGATTTCATTGTTCTATGGAATCATTAAACTTCGTAGCGTCCTCCAGTATTGATTCATGGACATAGTCAGAGACAATCAAATGAGATGATTTCATTAATGATACAAATTAGGTTGTGCCTTACTTATCTACTTTCTTTCTAGGTGAGTATTGATCGAACCTGGTGGTCTCTCCATCTTCCTTTATGGAGCCACGACCTCAACTAAACTTCCACCAAATGTAGTTCCAACACCTTAGTCTATGGTGTACCCCATAGTGAGGATTTATAACCTTGTAGGTACATTTGCAGCTGGTATGTGTGATCTTGTCATGTTGCCGATATCAGTGCACTTTCTGAAATTGATTATTCTATGTCACTTCACATTTACATTTATGGAGTACAAGAATCAATATGAGACACAATGGGAACGCACCACGAAAATTCCTGTCGTTCCCTTAGAAAATACTTTTTCTTATCTCCCCTTAACGACAAGAAGACTATCTCATTAAAATGACAACCCGCAAATCTAGCGGTAAGAGATCTCCTGCCAAAGGTTTTAACACGCGGATAATTGTTGGGAGTAAATATCTAACATAACTACTTAATCATTTTCGTGACCCATCATAGTACGATGTGGACTCGTAATGGCACATATATAGTGCAACCAAACATGCGTAGGAATACGAATGTCAGCCTTATATCCAGTTACCAACTAGTATGCAGAAAAGGTTGACTAATATTGGGTTCTAAAACGAAATTAAGTAAAGGTGTGTTTAATATTGCATATCCCCCAAGCAGTTAAAGGTAGGTTGGTACGCATAACCTATGCCTTAGACGTCATCTGTAACATTTGATGATAGTTTGTGCGAGACCATTGGGTATAAGATGATCTGCATTGATCATATTGAATATGCAATAACCATCAAGTCCTTTTGATGTGCGTGCGCTAGCTAGCATTTACAAGGGGTGGTGAGCCCATACATGTATAATATGTGCTAGCAGTTTTCCAAACGCAAAAATTCTTTGGAATTATGACTAGTCCAAAGTGTCAAAACATCCACCAGAGCCATAACTACTTTAATGGTCCGCATTCTGCATGGATATGTTTCTAAAGATCACCTTATTTTATTTGTAAAAATGTGTTGTTTACCATTTGCATCTTAGGATGGTCTCAATCCTGATTGACATTGTAAAATGAACGATATGCTTTCTTACTTTAAAAGCTTAATGGGAAGGGGGGGGGGGGGGGTGCATCTATTAATTAGGAAACACTTATTACGAGATATGCAGCACTTCGCATTATGTTAATCTTTTTCCCATTGTATCGTCCTGTCAAATAAGGTGATGTTTGTGTGAGTCATTTCAAAACAAAACATCATGCCACAACCAAAGTGCCTTTATGGTCATGTCAAAGTCTGTATGAATCAATTCCCAACATTTCATTTTCGGGGTCAATATGAATTCTATAATCCAAATACTAGTGATTTACAGTTCACCAAATTGACTCATAAATTTCTCTATGAGCATGCTTCCTTCCACATTGATTAAAAACAATAAAAGATGCAATCAATTATATTGTCATCACTACGAGTTTCCATATGATAACCATTTGCATGGATGTCTTTGGAATTTAACAAGGTGTAGGTAGCTCTAGGTACATACAGAGCTTTTATGACTTTTATTCTTTGTTCATCATAGAAACAAAGTTCGAGCAGTACTTCGCTCGATGATCCAATCATCGTAGTCACATTATAAGGAATTAGTTCAACAACTAGTTTATATTCCTTAAATTAGTGGGAGAAAAACCACTATCAGTTAGACATTGAGTCTTGAGAGTTTAATAAGTGGTGTGGCCTTATAACATAACAAAACTCGGATTCAACTCAATTACTTTAGAGTGAATATATGTTACGTTTCATCCAGATATATCTCATGTGCTTTAGAGAATTTATGTCTCGCAGACATTGGATCTAGTTCAATTAAATAGTCAATTGGCAAAGCAAAGTTCTTCTTGTCATTAAAGTTGATGTTTAAAGCATGATCAAATTGGTTTCTACTATGATATACGCATTACATTGCATATACCAACACCTATAACCAAGTGCATTTCCAACTCTTTCATTTATGATGGGAGCTAGAATTACATTTTAGCTAATCCCATGTTCGGTTGATACTTGTGTGTTGGTGTTATCATTACCGAAGACAAAAGTACATTTTTGTCTCATGATATATATGTCCCTATACACATGTTTCACTATGCAAAAAAGTGTATGAGTCGATACGTCTGACCCTCATTCGGGGATTTTTTCATTTTCAACTTTGCTACAGTTAGCTTAATTTTGAGAAATTTCTTTATCTCAACAGGCCAAGAGAGTCTCGCTACATATGTCAACCACTTACTTTAGGTTGAATAGATTACTAAAGATAATTCTCTTGTTCTCATACTTCAATATATACTAGTTCGTTAGTATCATGGATGAAGTAGAGAAATGCAAATTTTCTGACTCATATCACCTTTTGTAAGTTCTTCCACAAAAATTGGAATACATGTGATTTTATTTGCAACGTATCTTTTGAAACTACCGACTCTTTAATAGTCGAGCAAGCGGATTACATCCCACAGAATATTCAAATAAATACATTGGAATCGATTGATACAACAAATTGAGCAAGAGACATCATTCAACTATGGCGAATATCATATTCAAGAGAACAAGATAACAATAAAACCAAAATGCTTAATGATCAAGATCAACAGTCATTGTTTAAGTTGACCGTTTATATGATATGGACTTATCTTAAGACAAAAAAAAAAAAAAAAAAAAACTAGGCATGTTCTAGAAACGAAAAAATAAGGCCAACAAATATTCAATGTAAAAACGCATTAGTTACGTACCTCAAACTTTGCCTCCCGCTCTATATACACAAAACCAGAACATCCTCAGTCGCGCACGTCCCAAAACCAGAACAAGAAACAGGATTAACAGGGTGGTTCGGTTCAGGTCGGATCGGGTGGTTCGGTTCAGGTCGGACCGGGTAGATTCGGTTCGGTTTGGGTCGGGCCGGTTTGGGCTGGACCGGTCCGAACAAAGCGTTTTCCTTTTCTTGTTGAGATCTCCCACTGACATAATCAATCACAACATAAATATACAACAAACAATAAATATATTATAAAATCTTATTACATCACAAATTGAATCAAATCTATTGGATATACCAAACTCAAAATCAAAATCAGGGAAAAGAAAAAATAGATCCAACTTAGCTGATTTGATTCTAGCGTCAACATTAGATTGAAAATAATTGCATAACTGCGTTGATTAAATCATCCATGTAGAGAAAGAAAAAAAAAATCAGTCGATCCAATCTAGCTCTGCGGTATAGCTTTGTGCATGATAACGTATTCCAGTGGAAAATATAGAGAAGATAAAGAGATGGAGAGAAGTTTCTATTGATCAGGGTCAAATGTGTTACATAAATATATTAGTTTATATACAAGTAGGAAGAAGACCCTAGACACTATATTGGGCCGCACATCCATGGGATACAATCCCTACAACAAAGATTGTTTTTTCATCAACTAAAAAACCATGTAAGTTAATAATTTGTAACCAGAAAGGAGCGAACTTGAAGCATGCATCTGAGTGAGTTGAATATTGAGTCCAATCTTCAAACATGATGACTTGATTTGCCACTATCCAAGGCTAGTTTTCAAGCACCATATGCTTATCTTCTTTGTGCATCATTGTGCATCCGAGTGAGTTGAATATAGAGTCCAATCTTCAAACATGATGACTTGATTTGCCACTATCCAAGGCTGGTTTTCAAGCACCATCTGCTTATCTTCTTTGTGCATCATTGACATCTGGTAGATATTTGTGTTTGAAACTCTCTTCATCTTCATCTCTTGGAACCAAAGAGGGTACCATCCCTTAATTAGGGTTTGCTGGAATGTTTGGGTGTTCAAGTTTCCTCCTAATACCTTTAGTGGAAATATTATAAAGTGAAAAATACTATAACCCCCCTTCTATATGTGTTCAACATATAGAAGCCCCACTAAATGGATCATTCATTGTCAACTCCATACTTTAGGAAAATGATATTGCTAGGCCCAAAATATCAAATTTTCTTCGGATCTGGCCCATAGTTAATTAATATGAATTTTGATAATGACAACACTAACCTTTACAATATATATCATAGGAAACTCATAAGATATTTTCATTTCTAATTTCATTTTCTCTCTCCAGTTATTACGAAAACACTTTCTAGGGTTTCCGAGTTGGTTTTGAGCAGAGACAATCGATTATGTTTTTGATTTGTCTTGAATCAGGTAATTTCACTTTTTTTTTTTGAACATTTAGGTTTTTCCTTCTGGATCTAAAAACTTGTTAGCTCTAGAGTTCTGAATCTGAAGTTAAAGCGTCGTTAGATCTTCTATGTCTCTCATCAACTCAGAAATCTTCTATAACTATTTCTTCTTTCATCCCATCAATTTCTTCTTTCATATTCTTCACGGTTCTTTTAATTTTCATTATATTAGACTTCATTTTCATTTATTTTCTTTTCTCCCTGCAGCTCTGCCAAAACGAAGAAGAAATATGAATTGAAGAGAAAACGAAGAAAATCAAATCAGAGAAGAAAATTGGAAGATTAATATCGAATCTCAACAATTTAAAATCAATTTCATCAACAAATCTAACAAATCAAATAAGTTTTCCTCCTAAACTATATTTGTCTTTTGATTCAATTGTAATTTTGTTTTGAAAAGTCAATTTATGGTTTCAAAAACCTAAAAGAACATTTGTTTCTGATCAAGTTTTTAATTCGATTTGAAATTGGAGTCTGGATTTGTAATCATATCATCCTTAGTTGGCTCAACAAGACTTGCCGGCTTACCGAGGTGCCACGTGAGTAAGCTTCGAAGAATTCCTTTGCTTTGTTCGTATCCCATGGAGATTGCCCGGGATCTTCCGAAGGGGGAGGGTCGAAAGATAGTTGCTTTCAAAACGGATCAATAACCTCAATAGGTATCACTTCTTCATACTTCACAAGAATATGACGACACGGAAGCCCCAATGAAGACATGTCGGGACAAATACACACATCACCCGATTTTCCATAATTTTTCTCAAATTCCATTTGTCTCATCATATGTTTTATTGCCCAATGAGAGACGTTGAATTCTATTCCTTGGAGCAACTTACCATAACGAAGAAATTGAGTCATCCTTTCCATTGATCTTTTCTCAAAAGCCTCCTTGATCCTATTGATATCTTGCTTAAAGTATTGCTCCATTGCCTCGGTGACCGTAAACACATTGCCTTGACCGGACTGGATGAGATCTTTAAATCTCCCATGAGCGGCCTCAGCTGCACTAGTTTCTTCACTCTTGAAGTGTCTATACCGGTTTGTCCATGCACGCACAAATTTTTCCTTGAACTTATCCAACCATTGAGTCCGACAATACCAGACGACAGTCGGATAAACTTCGTTCCAATCGGAAATAAACTTCTCCAATCTCTTTTCGTACATAACCTCGGTAAGAGACCAATAAACTTTCTCCCAATCTCTTAGAAATTCCAACCACTTTTTATGATTTTCCGCATGTTCTTTGTCCACTCGCTCTTTTATCTTGCCTCTCTCATCTTCTTCTTCTTCGGGGGATAGTTTGTTCTTTCGAACATCTTCCTCTAGTTGTACCATCATTCTCTTCTTAATATCCGCTTTTGCGGGTTCAAACAAGGCATGGCAAGTTTTTATCATATTATTACGTATATGATATGTACATAGGAAATTTTGTGCGTCCGGGAAAACGTCGGATATTGCTTTCATTAATGCGTCATCGTTATCGGTAACGATGACCCTCGGAAGTTGATTTTCCCGGAAGAAAAATTTAATTGTCGTAATGCCCAATGATAATTATAGTCCCTCTCGTTTTCCATTAAACGCCAAGCCAATGTGAATGTTACCTTGTCCGAGGTTTGCCCCACGATGTTGAACAATGTCATATTATATTTATTTGTCTTGTAGGTGAAATCCATCAAAAGAACACCACAACATGTATTTGCCAATTGTGAGAGCAAAGGATGCAAAATGAATATTTGAAGGGGCTTCTCGTCCGGCCCTCTTTTAATGATACGCGTGTAGTTGTGATCCCAAACTATCTTCTCAAATTCTTGCATAGCGCTCCTCCCTTCCCATTCCACCCTTCTAATAGTTGCTTGTGCGGCATAAATTGTACGTAGAGAAGACACGCTAGTCTCATCCTTTTCCTTAAAGCCTCTGAGAATTTGTCTCGGTTTGATAAGTGCTTTGGTCAATCTCTTTACATCCTCGAACTCGTCAGGTTTTAGCTTCGCAACTAAGGAGTGACAAACAAAATCTTTCGGATCCCGGTGGTTATGACAGCCATACAAAACCTCACAATCCTAATTGTTCATGTCATTTAAACGGAATACAAGCTTAAACGGGCAATTATTCTTCCTCGTACGAGTCTTGTATACCCTATTAGTCTTCTTTGGATATACATAATCCTTTTTCTTGTGGCTATTCTTCTCCTTGTATTTCCCACTTCTCTCGCAAGCCATATCAAAACGCCTCTTCGAACCTTCGGTATTCCTCACCAACACACACATGTTCTTAAGAGCCGTCTCTTTAGCCCAAGTGATTGCTTCCTTTCGATCTGTTATTCCCTACATAAGAACAATTTCGCGTTCATTAGAAGGTTCAGTACTAGCAATCCGTTAGTAAAGTTCAAGATACTAGGTGAAAAGTATTCTTTGGTCACATACCGGAGGGATTTTATAGTATTCCGACGTATCCCGATAAAGCGACTTTGCATTTGTTGGATCAATATATGTCACCACCTAAAGATCGAATGAAAATTAGTTCCAAACAAAATTAAAACACTATGCCGGAAACCCGTACCGGTATGCTCGACCATTGTTCCGGCATAGTCTAAGTTAACCAAAACGGAAGACCAAATTTGAAACCTATTCCGGCATAATTGTTTCATTAGAAAACAATGCCGGAATCACGGGTGCCGGCATTCTCGTAATCTAATGTCCCAAGCCGGTACACAATTCCGGCATTGACAATTATTGATATTCAACGCCGGTTTCGGTGCCGGCATTATCGATATTGATGGTACCACGCCGGTACCTAGTTCCGGCGGTGATGTTTATTAAGTTTCAATGCCGGTTTTAGGTTTGAGATGGTATTGTTTCCTGTATGTTTTCCATGCAGTACCGGCATGGTAACCTATCAATGCAACCATGCCGGTTGCATATTCCATAGTATATTCCTTGGTAGGTAAAAAGGTTAACTGTGTACCGGCATAGTTGTTTAGAAGAATGCTATGTCGGATCAATATTCAAAATGGGGGATATCGGTCTACCGGCATGGTCGTAGTATGAATCCCATGCCGGTACCCTTACTACCGGCATGGGATTCATACAACTACTATGCCGGTACCTAGGTATTTCAGTTGAAAAAAATAGCGGGTTTCAAGAAAAAATTCGAGTTTTCAACATCCTAGCAGCTTTACCTGTGTGTTGGGGATGCTACTATGTTGTGCAAGTTTACTTTCTTGTGTAGGTTCTTCAAGAAACTCTCCATACTCGTCAAAATCATCATTCAAGGGTGTTGGCTCAACAAAGAGTTGCAATTGAGAGTTGTTGTCGTTAGATGAAGATTCAAGATATGCTCCTTGTTGGAGTTGAGCTAAAGATTCAGCAGCAACAATTCTCTCTTCACAATCATCCTCCATTTTTCCCAAAAAAATTTCTCTCTCAAAATATTTTTCCCTCCTTATACTCTCACCTCACTAACCCAAATTCAAATAAAACACACACTAATCATTTATAAAAAATCTTATGATTTTACTAATTATTATTAATCACTAATCCTGATTAGTGAGGGGTAGATTAGGTATTACGTAAAATACTTAGATAAGGGGTGACCCCGAATTGATATCCAGATCTAGTTTTTGTCCTTTTCTTATATCCCCCAATTCCTTTTTATATCCCCCAATTTCGAGTTCTTTTTAATTCGATTTGAAATTGGAGTCTAGATTTGTAATCATCTCATCTTTATCTTCCATTTGAGATAAAAATAGGTCATAAATAATTTGTAGAGTTCGTGATTGAGATTTGATTGATTTGTCAATCTGTTTTTTTGATTATAAATCTAAATTCAGATTAGTAATCGGTGCATCTTAATCTTTATTACCCCTCTAAATTTTTCGAGTTTGAGTTACTTTCATGTTTCGCTCTAATCTGGAACTTTCATCATTTCCAAAATGATTGTTATAGATTTAATGAAATTATTGAATCTTGTTGTTCCTTTAATTGCTATGAAGAAATAAGGTTTTAACCTATGATTTTCGATAACTGATAAAGTAAAAACTTGATTGGATTTTTTAGAATGAGTTCTCAAGGTTCGTGTACTAGAACTTCAATTGATGATTAAGGAATGTTGCTGAAGCAAATGTTGTGACAAAGAAGATCAGTTGTAATTCTCTGTGTGTGATGAAACTGCACAGATTTTGATGAAGACGATTGGGAACATTGACTTCCTGCAGGTAGAGAATATTATGGACAGTTACTTGGTTGAGATCCCAAGATACATGGGATTATGACTTCTGCATCTTTTGGTAATTCTTATCAATTGGTATGATTGTTTGTCTCATTCCTTGGCAATTCTTATCAATTTGAACTACTAGTTTGGAAGATAGATATTGCAAAATACAATTGGTATGATTGTTTGTCTCCTTCCTTGTAATTCTTATCAATTTTAACAACTAGTTTGGTAAATAGATATTGCAAAACAAACAACTTAGATATACATTGAGATGGAAAACAACGAGTTTAGTCATTTTGTTAATTTGGTTTGGTATGTTCGGTTGTGATGTAGTTTGCTGCAGTTGTTGCTTCTTAATAAAACATCTGCTACTAGTTTAGTCAATGGAAATATCATAATTTGTTTTTCTTATGGTATTAACAGAGCACGGTTAAAGCTCGAGCTTTTGGATTGAACCTATACATTAAGATCCGATTTCAAGCTTGAAATCCATATTCGAAGTTTTGAACCAGTTAATTGAAAGTATATATTTTTAAGCTCAAATATTAACCAAACAAAATACATATATGCTTGCACTTTAAAGTACTGTACGTGGTGGTAGCTAGTACTTAGCCATGTAAAATCCTGTTTTAAGCTAGGAGAATTAAATCATTTTTTATTATTAACCATGTTTAGATGGTTGTTCCCATTTTGAAAAGTACTTTTAGTCCTGAGATGCCATAATGATTGTTTATTATTAGTTGTCGACGTGTGTGCCCAGTTTAGTTCTCAGTCTTTCTTTTCAAAGTGGAACTCCTATAGCAGTTGCTGCTAATTCTAGTTGATTATTTGTTTGGGAGATTTTTTTTACTAGACGCTAATTATATTGTTTGCTTTGCGTAGCTGGAGCTGGTGAGTCACATGAGTATTATGCCAAAATTGCATTATTCCAATGATTGCTTGTAGATTTGTTCAAGGCCATGGAGTCGTACATGATAAGTGCTTAGCTTGGAGAAATTGTAAGCTTATTTTTCTTGACTCATGCGGTAAGTTACATAATAGAGTAATATGTATATTTTTGTGTTTTTTATATGCATATGTAACTCACAGTTACACTAGACAAATGCATGTGTAATATTCGGTTACACTAGACATATGCATTTGTCTAGTGTAAGTTATATGATAGAGTAATATGCATATTTTTGTGTTTTTTATATGCATATGTAACTCACAGTTACACTAGACAAATGCATGTGTAATATTCGGTTACACTAGACTCGCAGTTACACATGCTAAAATAAGTTATCAAGTACTTTTTTTGTGATATTTGTTATTTGGCTTGCAATTGTCTTTTTGGAAGAAAATATCTGAAAATTGGGGAATATGAAATAACTAGTTGCATAAGATATAAATCCTAGACAATAGATTGTGTTATTAATTCTTGATCTTTTGATTGCATTAGGTACATCCCATTAAGTTGTGCTGGATAGTGTAAGTTGTAGTCAAATTTGCTTTAACTCCCATTAAAATGTGAACTGATAATTGCATACAGTTCAAATTCTAATCTCGTAAATTTAATGATGTTTTTATTTTTTTCTTTAAATGATTTTGTAGATTGTATATGCACGTGGTGATAATTACGAGCACCAAAACAACTAGGATTGGCTGCAAAAATGTCCGAAGAACCTTTCAGACTATTAGTAAATTGATTACCTCTTCTTAATATTTTCTAGTATTGTACTTTTTCCAAATTAATTCAGATGATTTTACATGTCTTGTTTGGACTGTCTCATGGCAGATTGTTGATTTGATCATAGCTATATTTCGAGTTTATTTCACTGGTTAGGGAGAACTTGCTGAGCGTCAGGTAACTTCTATATTTTTGTATTATCTTGCTATGAATACATCAGTTTTGTGGCATGTTTATTTGACTTAACTCTTTGCTAATTAGATGTGTAACTTCTAGTTACACAAGCTAAATAGATGTGTAATTTCTATTTACACATGCTAATTAGATGTGTAACTTTTACTTACACAAACTGATTGAATATGTAACTTCTGGTTTTAGTGATTGAATTGAAATGATTTGTAGTCTTTTTCGTTGTTTTTGTTTTCATTGGATTGTTGAGATTAGTTTTTGTAGAAGAGATTGGACAGTTTTGATTATTGAATTGTGAATTTTCAATTATGTTTCTCAATTATTTTTCTGTTGAATTATTGATATCTTAGATTGGTGTTTTTTTTTTTTTTAAATTGAGCTGAAACCCATCTCTGTAATCTTGTTTAGATTCAAAAATTTTAACATGAACTATAATGAAAGATTGAAGATTTTTGTTTGTTTGATTTTCGGGGTAATTCTATTAACATAAAGTTGATTCATTTTTTAATTTCTACTGATGCCAGCGATGGAGCCAAGGCTTTTATGTCCTGGGGTGAAACGAATTTTGTGCTTGACACTCACACACACAATTTTTTTTTGAACTATACTTACATTACAAGTTATGATTACGATAATTTACAGAAGTTCCCACAATTTAAACTTAAATAAGCACATATTGACCATCAAAGTTTGTGTTTAAAGTAGTGATAATTATATATTTTTCCTCTAAGTAAGATAGGAATGTCACTAATTGGTAAGCGGCCGAAGTCCGCAACAAATTTTTAAAAATCCCAATATTAGTGAACAATTTCTATAACCGTTTTTTCCTAATAATTCTCCATTAACCGTCATCATCTCTTTCCCCAATTTTTACACAAAAAACTTAAATCTCTTTGAATATATCTTGTGTTGTCAAATCTATTTTGATTCTTAGGATTCATAATAGATTTGACAACAGTAATATTAGGATTTTGTATATAAATAAAACTTATAATTGCTTATGTAATTTAGGGTTTAATTCTCTTTTCCTGTTTTCTTTTCTTGTAATAGTCTAATGGCCTATTATTGCCATTATGATCTCTTACTATATGTTTTTTAGCAGATTTCTATAGCCTTCGTGGCAATTTGTTCACTTGCAGAGATATATATAAGTATATCACTGAGGATGCTTCTCTCCAGCGTGACGTTGATCCAAACACTTCTATGCAGGATCCATGGCTACTGGTGTTGATGTTGATTATGATGTTCAGGGCACATTACTCATCTGCCCCCACAATTCATATAAATTACGAAATAACTCACCCTTTAGTAACTGAATTTCAAAATCAAGTGGGGTCTACGGACCCCATTTTTTTCGCTATGCCTCCGTCCCTGATTGATGTTGTAGATCGCATCACTCTTTGTCCAGACTACTTACTTCGGAATTTCAGTGGACTTGGGATTTCTGAGGTGAATTCCTAATCTTTAAACTTTTTAGTTGTCTTGTCTTGCAATATGTAACTTTTACTTGCCCTTTGAAATGCATGGCACAGGTTTTGCTCGGAAGATTCAGGTTCTCTCAAATTTTAATATAATTTCAGACCAACTAATATGTAGATACTTGGATTAAAATGCTCTTCACGACAAGAAACAATTACCTGTCCATAACTGTCATTAGTTGATGATCACAAATCAGTTTTCTGTGTACTGTCAAAAGAATTTAGAAGAGATGTATCATATTGTCCATCAAATTTACAAGCATAAAAGAGATGATCCATCTTATCATATTTACAAGTATTGTACTGATTGTATGTATCACTGAGAGTTACACATGCATATTAGATGTGTAACGGCTAGCTACACATGCTAATATGCATGTGTAACTAATTTACATATGACATATGCATGTGTAACTACTGATTACACATGCATTTTGTATTCCTGGGTTTTTTGCTGATTGCAGCTTTTTGACTTTCATGGTTACCATACTTGAAGGTGTGGAGATGAGCACAAGCTTGCATTTTCGGCTACTTGTATTCCTCTTACTTACCCTACAAGGCAAGCCACAGAAACTATACGGCAAGATGTTGCTGAATCAGGTGTGTGATCATTTTTTGTGATATTAATGTGCTAGCACAAGGTTCATATATATGCCTGCTATAGTAATCAAAAGTTACATTTGCGAGGCAATCAAAAGGTTCATATCTATACCCTGCTGAATCAGGTGTGTGATCATTTTTTGCGATATTAATGTGCTAGCACAAGGTTCATATCTATACCCTGCTAGCACAAGGTTCTCATCTCCACCTTTGTATTATTCTGCCAGTAGGATTACTGTCCGAAGCTTTATTTTCTGTTGCTTAAAATGAGGCATGTTTTTTTCCAAAGTGTTGATAATCGTGTGCCTTTCAAGTGCAAGGTTCAGTTTTTTACTTGATGAAGAGTTAACGGAAGTTGGTGCAGGTGATGAGGTCAGAGCTGCTATTGTATATAAAATTATCAGGGAGCGCATTGGTGAAGAAGTATGTTAATTATTTGGTTATTTTTGAAACAAATGTGCTTCAAGGTATTTGTTGTTTCCTGCTAAACCTTTGTGCAGATTGATCTAATCGATAAACATACGAATTATTGTAAATGAAAATTAAAGTAATACATGTATTTTCCGTATATGTAGTTTTGATGTATAACTGATGCATATGGATGTGTAACTTGTAGATACACATACGTATAGCATGTGTAATAAAAAGTTACACATGCATATGGATGTGTAACTTTTATATACACATGCCATACACATGTGTAACTTCTGGGTACACATGTGTAACCGTTTCTTGCCATATTTGCATTACACATGTCATATGGATGTGTAACTTCTGGATACACATGCCATATGCATGTGTAACTTCTGTTTACACATCCACATGTGGGCGGTGGTTGTTCACGGTGGTGGTGGTGGTTGGTGGTACTGGGTGGCGGCGGCGGTGGTGGTCGGAGGTGGTTGTTGTTGGTGGTGGACTGGTGGTGGTGGTTGGCGGTGGTTTTTTATGGTGGTGGTCGGAGATGTTCTGAGGTGGTCGGAGGTGGTTTGACGGTGGTGGTTGGTGGTCGGAGGTGGTTGGCGGTGGCTGTGGTGGTCAGAGGTGGTGGAAACATCAACACACTATACTTTAATAATTTTGGGCTTAAATTTAAATTTTATTTAATTATGGGCTTGACAATATGCATAAGGGTATCAAGGTCTTTTAATAATTTGGGGCCTAGATTTAAACTTCTTTCAATTAAGGGCCTCATACTATGGGTAACCCATGGGTGGGGCCTTAGTCTAAAAATCCCTAAAGTGAATGCCCTCGCCTTTGTTGGGCCTTCATAAATATCCCTACAAACAATAATTATACCCTCCCGGTTCCTATATGAAGCTAATTTTACTCATTAATACCAGAAATGCCCTTTCTGCATAAATCGAGTTATAACTTATCTTATTGATTTCAGATCTAGAACATCTCTGTTTCTCTCCTTTCTCTATCACCACCACCACTATCACCACCTCAGCCACCTCCTCCGCCGTTAACAGATCCAAGCTGTTATTTTCAACTACTTCATTTTCTTTTCACTTCATTCTTAATTTTGATTCCCCATCTGATTTCGGTGAAAATTGATTAGATATCAAGATCTAGATCGAATCATTTAAATATAGTATCTTAATAATTGTTTCAGGTATTGGATTATGTTCTTATTCGACTCGTTATTTTTCAGTTGTTTAATTTCATTTTTCACTTTATTCCATATTTGATTTCCCATATCAATAATATGTTTTACGGGTGAAAATTGATTAGACATCAAGATTCAAATCGAATTGTTTCTAGTATGATCGGATCTGTGAATATTTTTTTTTCTTACAAGAGTTTGAATTTATGAGAGAGATATCGAGTGTTACAGTTAGTGATCGATTTATGCCATTAAATTCTAGTAAGAAACGAGATACAGTGATATTATCTGTATACATAACCTAGATACTGATTTTTTGTGTTTTATAAGTAGTTCAGATAAATTTTTGAAATATAATGGGAGTTTTGAGTCTTGTAGTTGCTTTAATATGAACTGATGGTGTTTATATGTTGATTCATTGATGAAGTATTAGCCAAATAGATACAGTCGTTCATGTTGTGAATTTGCCATTTCTGAACTCTAAATTCCTAATGTTTTCATATATATTCTTGACGTGATTTATTTCTGTAATTATGTTAGCTACTCAAAGCATCGTTACTATCTTAACTCTCAAACTACTTCTGACCTACTAAATTATTAAGCAAGTACTAAATGCATTGCCATCCTATGTGCATATCTCATAGATAATGAGAGGAGGTTGTGTATCTATGTATATTTTTGTGGCCCCTTGAATTCATCCACTTCCTATGTAGTTCACGTAAGAGACAAACCAACTATTTTATATCATGATATTACTTTTATTGATGCCTTTAGCTTTTTGCTTTGTAATATGGAATCACTTCCTATGTACTTTTATTGATGCCTTTAGCTTTTCATAGAATTATATTGTATTTTGATATTGTGATGATATATCGGTTTAGTGTGTACATATATATTTATGTTTCTCTATAGTAACACTAGATATATATTTCAAACCACCGACGAGCTTCTGGATTTGATTAGCTTACAAGCTGGCGATGTGAGATTTGTGGTTGCAGATCAGGAAGGGGGTTCTGTAAGTAGCTCAAATTTTATGCTTGTAGTTCCTTGAATACATCTACCTTTTTCATTTTTGAGTTGTTTTGCTTGCTAAGGAAGAAGCTATCTGAATGTAGCTAGTTCTTTCTTTGGCGATATCTTTATGCCCTTTCTTGTTTTTTATTTTATAAGACGCCATAGCATGAAGTCATGTAGTGTAGTCATCAAACAGATGTACTTTAATTCACCTTTCATTTTTGCTTACTGTGACAGAGGCGATCGTGGCAAGTGGTTGTGTGTTGTTTGTACTATTATAGTTAAACCTGTAACTTATTTTTGAATCATACAATAATTGTGTTGGTTTTAATGTTGCACAGTAGCCATCTCTATGCAATCTTTATGACATATATACTAGCAACTACATTTTGTATGTGAACTATAATGTCCATAAGCCAGGCATAAGAAACATATAAATCTTACCTTGGTTGCTGGCATTAGTTGTTGGAACAATACATAAGACTTGGAAAATTCATTTGGTGTTTACACTGGCTCAATGTGGTAAGTCTGTATGGTATAGTTTGAGTAAATTACTTTTCTGGATTATGTTAAGTGCTCTTCGTTTAGATGTTTGGTTGTTTTCTATAGGTTGAAGTTCTCTTTGTGGCACAAGTCAAATTTAGCATAATCATTGCTCATTCTAATTTATTATAGAAATGATATTCATTCCTCATTCTTATTTATTATAGAAATGATTAAACTTTATTTCTTTATGCTTGAACCGCTTAATATTGAAGTAGCTAAATTAGAATAACTTTGTGGTGTAATGGTAGCACACCTGACTCCTTGTCAGAAGATGCGTGTTCGATTCACGTCCGGTTCACTCATTTGAGTATGTTAGTTTTGGTATCAACTTGGATTGTTGATACCATATTTGGGTGTCCACTTGCATTGTTGACACAAGATTATGATGTAATTTTTTTTATTATTCTTTTTTCTTCTGATTTTTGTTTTCGAGATCAAATTCGACACCATATTATGATGTTAATTTCGGTTGTTGGCACCATATTATTTTTTTTCTTATTTTATGATGTTTGTTTTTGGGATCAACTTCGGTTGTTGACACAAAAAAAGATGGAGTATTTTTTTCAGTTATTGTGTCAATTTGGGTTGTTGACTCCATTTACTGGGATCAACTTTCATTGTTGGCACAAAAAAAATTGGAGTTCTCTTCAGTTATTTTGTCAACTTTGGTTGTTGACTCCATTTATTGGGATCAACTTCCATTTTTGACACAACTGAACTTGAATATTTTTCAGTTATTTGTGTCAAATTTGGCTGTTGACTCCATTCAATGGGACCAACTTCCACTATTGACACAAAATTTTTTTTGGAATATATACTAGTAAAGTTATCTTTGAACTTTTAATTTTGGATCAACTTCCGTTGTTAACACCATATTATTATGTCAACTTCAGTTGTTGACACCATATCCTTTTTTTTATATTTTGATTTTTGTTTTTGGGATCAACTTCAGTTGTTGACACTATATTTTTATTATTTTCTGATTTTTATTTTTGGGATCAACTTCGGTTGTTGACACCAAATTCTGGTGGCCGTGGAGGCGGTTGACAAGTGGCGGTGACGGCGGACTGGTGGTGGTGGCAGCGGTGGTGTACTTATGGTGGTGGCCGGTGGTGGTGGCGGTGGTGGAATGGTAGCGGTGGTTGTGGTGGATTGGTGGCGGTGGTGGAGCTGGAGGTGGCGGTGGTAGACTGTTGGTGGAGTGATGGTGGTGAAATGATTTTTGTTTTTTAAAATGAAAAAATATGTTTGTGTGATAAAATAAGAAAAACATTAATTAATAGAGAGTATTAATGTAATTTATCTTTAAATGGATAAGGTGAGGGGTTTATTTGTAGGGCATGAAAACTAGGAGTATTTAATTAAGTGGGAATTGAATAAATATCAATGTTTTGAAACCCGGACCGGACGTCGGACCAGTAAAATTACTGGGTCAGGGTCAACTGGTCTAACAAAGTGGTTCAACTGGGTCAGTGGGTCACATGTATATATATATATATATATATATATATAGGTATTTAATATTTTAACTTATACTCAACATTTTCAACTTCCTGTAAATATCAACTAAAGATAACTAAGGAGTAAGGATAGGGATGGACACGTGCAACTTAGGAAGTAAATAATTGCCCACGTCGTTTACCTCTTAATTTCCCCATATTTGCCCATCAAATATTATAATTTTACGTTTTCTGCCACCAAGCCCTAACCTTTATTGCATCTTCTCTTCTTCTCCTACGACATCTCTCTCCCAAACATAACTACTTCTGAGTACTCCTGTGCCTCTCCAACTAAATCTCTAAAAAATCACTACAACCTCAAAAGAAATTGAAGATCAATTATAACAAACATGTGTTCATATAAAAATTGAAGATCTGTTGTAACATTTATTTTGTTGGCAGAACAACTACTCAATCTATGATATCAAATATTTAATTATGGGTTTTGTGTTTTCTTGATCTTGGTTAATTCCAATAATATTGCTTTCTCTAAATTGGGCATCTCAATTGGATGAAGAAGATTAGTGATTTTTGGTTGGAAAGTGATATGAATGTTTATGTGTATATGAAGTTGTTCTTCGTTTTTTTGTGAAATAGAGAAAGAGAGAAGGAGACACAAAGTAGAGGGGAAGAAGAGAGAGAGAAATTCTATTAATATGTGTAGAATACAAAGGTTTAGGACGTTTATAACACTCCCCCTAGATGAACACTGTATCTAAGCTAACTGCCTCATTAAAACCTTGTCAGGAAAATCCGAAGGGACAAAACCTGATCGAAGGAAAAAGAGTACAATTATGAAAAACTTATAACAGAGTTGGACATGTATATGTTGCCTCATTAAAACCTTGACAAGGAAAACCCACTGGGACAAAAACTTGACGAAGGAAAAAGAGTACAACGTGATAGTCCAGTAAAATACCTTTTATGATGCTCCCCTTGATAAGTACTTCATTTAAGTCTTGGCTTGCAAATCTTCGAGTCGACACTTCCCAATTTCGATAAACGAATTTCTTGAATGCTGGAGACGGCAATGCTTTCGTGAGAAATCTGCCAGTTGATGAAGTCTTCTTTTGCGTTAGTCTTCTAATAGTAGTGTTCTCGAGTCTTCATGTTTCTTTCAATACATTAAGTACTTGTATCTTGGATTGCTAATTTCTTATAGATGAATTGCAGAAATAGTTGATGTAGTTTCTTCAACTAAGTGAACAAAAATCGTATGTGAACAAAAATCGTATTTCTTCAACTAATTGCAAGATATGAATACCTTATCATATGTGAACAAAAATCGTATTTGTGAGAAAGAAATCCAAATTCTTAGGAGATGATTAAGTTGATTTGGTTTAATAAAATATGGGCATCCACTAAACAACCAAAATTGATACAACTCCCCCTTGGATGACCATCATATTGAATCAAATTCCCTTACTAAAACCTTGCCAGTAAAAACCCGATGGGAAAAAATTTGGGCGAAGGAAAAAAAAAGCATAAATATCAACATTTTGGAAGAAAATTAAACGTCAATGAGATGTTGCCTCATTAAAACCTTGTCAGGAAAACCACATGGGACAAAACTGAAATAAAGGGAAAAGAGTACAACTTTTGATGTAAATATGGATGCTAACTCAACTACATGAGTTTTTCAAAAAAAAAAATAAGCATCAAAATAATAACTCTAGTCTATCTTAAAGACGATTTTATGCTAGCATAATTCTAACTGCAGATTTAAGAAAGGTAAGAAAATAGAATTTATGCTGCTAAAACGTGAATTTTTGTGTTTTTAAGGACCCTTCAAAAGACCTATAAAGTTGATATCTTCAACTGATTAATCCGGATTCTTTTTTTTGTTTTTTACCAAATTTCTAAAAAACACTTAAAGGATTGTTAAACCTGATAATTGAGTGAGGTGGCTGCCAGAATATAATTTGAATCCTACAAGGATTACAAATACGAAAATGGTCTCTGGATACATATGAGTCATTCAAAGACTACCACGCCAAATGCATCATATAAAGAGAACAATTATTAAACCAATCATGGGGTTTGAGAAAAAAAATAAAACCCTCAAATCGTTTTTACAACGAAAATATTTCTCATATGAAGACGCAATATCACTACACCAGCCTGTAATTAATAGGCTTGACATGTTTAAGGTGTCAAGTTTGGATCCAAAATTGCATCAATCGAGAAATTAATCCAACCTAATTGGATTGTATGCCAACCAATCACATATGTCGATATTCCTCTGCAGAGGGGTTAACAACCACCGTCTTTATTATTTTAGTAGCTACACTAAATGAATATACGACAACATTTAATTAACTACGATCCCACACAATTCTCAAACAGAATTCATAGAATTACTGGTACCAGTGCCCGCAGGCACTATAATCTCCCGATCTTCCAGTGAGGAGATATGAACTGAGAATGTGGATCTTTTTGATAGACTCTATTGGAGCACTATTTGTAGCCTATATAAAAATGCTACATGATTACTAAATGTTATTGAATTTGCCTTTTTAAACGACGTGGTTAAGCTTATGGGAAAGCTAATTGAGATATTTTCACGCCTATTTAATGGCAGCCTTTTTCGATTTGATCATGATGGGAGAGAAATGATATAACCTTTTAAGTTAATTAATGTTAACTTCTAATAACATAGAGTCTCCCCCTGATTCTGGCGGAAATTGTCATCTCATATACGAAAATAAATTTCATAGAATATTATCCGATTAAATCAAGGAAATATACTCATAATATATTCTGGATTTTAAGAATAATACCGGTTGATTTGTAGATAATGACTTCAAAAGCCATAAAAAAACTGTCCTTAAAAATTGTTGTCTACTTGACATACAAATATAACATCAACCATGCATTTTAATGGTTGCAACCAAAAGCATAAAAAAATGCTAATAAATCTCCAAAAAATAAAAAAATTGTGACCTTTACGGACAACAAGATAATGATTCAGAATGAGATTTTGGACACTTCTTTTTCAAAAGAAATTAACTTCAACATCAATTTAGTCACTACAAGGACTAATAATATAGGCTAACAAGCCGGGTGCACATCCATTGACCTTTTGTGTCCTACTGTATTCCAACAGTAATAACCATTCGGGAGATTAGCAATATGAAGAAAAATAATAATAAAACAATTGCTCAATATCCCTCAAGAATTTGCATTTATGAATACGGTAATAACCAATCTCATCCTTTTAAGATCCATTGAGAAATCAAATTTCAAATGGTTTAAATGATTCTTTTGAGAAAAATAAAGAATCTATTATCATAAGAAAAATCTACTTTTGGTTGATGAAGATTTCTTTGAAAGAATAGAAATCAATAACCAATATTGGCTAAAAGTTCTTAGGATGCCAATTTTTACATCTCATTAAGGAGAATTGATGTGTAAAAACCAATATCAATTGGTTTGGCCAATTACAAAAATTGTATCGACAAATAAAGGATATAGTTGTTTTTATCATCGCGTATGGAAAATCCATCTTATGTCCGACGGATGGTTTCTTGTAAATAAATGGAAACCAAAGATAAAAATCACATGATCTAAATCCAACGGATTAAGATACCAAATTGAATTGGCCGTAGGTTTTTCAACCATGCACGTGATTAGTTTCCGTCGTAAAAGTAATGAGTCTGCGATACCAGCAATTTTTTGTGATTACAATTTCATTAAAAGGAATAGAAATTGTAAATCATCTTGCAATGGATTTTTCTTTCTTTTTCTTTCTCTATGAAAAGAAATAAGAGAAGAAAAAAGAATCAAAATTGTTGTTGACAATCGATCACCATACAACTTAATATGTACAAATAAAATATCAATAATTTAAAATATAATTGAGATTTTACTTAATAACGTTGGCGCACACATCCCTATATGGAAAGTGAAAACTACTATAACCCCCTACTATATGGGTTCAATATACAGAAGCCCCACTAAATGGATCCTTCACTATTAACTCAATTCTTTCAGATTTTGATATTTCTAGGCCCAAAATACCATTTTATCTTTAGATCTAGCCCAGAATATTGATTTGTGTATTTTGGTAATGACAACACTACCCTTTTGTATACATACAAGAGGATACGATGGCTTTTCATTTTCAGATTTTCTTTCTCTCTCCATATTTCATCCTCTCCAAAATAATTTTCAGAGATCTCAAAACCTAAACCACCATAGATTCAATAATACTAACCTAAATCGAGAATGTCGCAAAGTTAATCAATCGTCCAAACAATAAATCCAGTAAAAAACACATCGAATTCTCACTAGATCCTCAGTTTTAATGGAGTTATTGTGCCTGTAGTGAAGAATCAAATTCGCCATCAACAAAGAAATCAAGAATTCATCAACAAATACTAAATAAAGATAAGTTTCCTTGTTGTATCCTTTAAAAAAATTTCATGTTTTAGTTTTGAAAATTGATATTAAGATTTCGAAAACATAACTTCGATTTCACTTCTATTATTTGATTCATGAATAGCACTCAGATCTACTTTAATCTCATATTTCTCTTCATTTTGAGTTAGAAATCTCGAAAAAATATTGGAAAAAAAATCCCAAAATTTTTAGGGTTCTTCGAGGAGAATCCATCGATCTTTCAATCATTTATCCTGATTGAAAATCAGACTCTAGATTCGTAATCCTCATGTCTGAATCCGTATTATCCATTTAAAATTTCCGAAAACGAAGTAGTTTGATTATTTTGACCAAATCTGATTTTGTTGATTTTTCTGTGTAGGTTATAAAATAGGAGTCAACTGATGAAGATGATGCTTCTCTTCGATTAGTTGAAGGTAATGAAAGTTGTAAGGATGAAGGTGAAATCATACGATGTTGTAAGAATGTGCATATACTTATATTGGACGAGTAAATATGAAATGTTTTCATGCATTTTTTTGTTAGAATTTGCAGGTTGTTACGGTTGTGAGCCTTGTTAATTTGTTTGGTAATTAGTTGGTTGATTTAAGTGTTTTGAGGTTGAATTTTAAGCTTGTAGTTCTAGATTTCATTTGGAAGGATTTTTGGTGTTTGGTCTGATTGGAACAAGTCAGGTTAGTGATGAATTGGAACACTGGATTGGACAGATTGAGACTACGCAGAATCGTCATGGGATGGTCCTTGAATCCATACAGGGAGACATCATACAAGTAAAGAAGCAAATGCAAGAGTGCGCATTGGATAGTAAGTAAATATTTACCTCCTCTCAGTCAGACAGTCACATTAGGAAAAATTTAGAATGGTTATTAGACATGTAGTGAATCAGATTAAAAAAAAGTATGTTGTTCTCTTGGGAACTGAAAATGTAGTACATCTTAATGATTTCATTGTTTCAGTTTATTAAATGAGGAAGGTATTTGAGTTTTTTATTGAGGTGTTTTCTTGTTTGTCTAATTTGTTGATGTTCTCGTGTTGTCATTCATTGAAGGTATAAAGAAGAAATTGGTAGACCATGATAACTCATTGCAGCTAGTGGTGACTGTTTTATCCTTTGATTCTTCTTGTTGTATTTTTTCAAATTCCAAATCAGTAAGTATACATTAGTATATAGATTTTCTTACATCTGAACTAAACTCTACTTACTAGGTAAAGGGAGAGGAAAATGTCAAAAATACCCTCGATGAAAGCTTCAAATCCTTTCCTGTTCAGCTCAGAAAGGAAGTACACCAAGATATTATCTCTGCATTTTCAGAATCACGACGAAAAACAGATGCTCAAGTTAACAACTAAACTTTCTGGAGCATTAGCCAACTTAGTGAAGGTTTGTCTAGACATTGATAAAGAACAGTACATACTTAGTCATATTAATCATTTCCATTGCCTTTTCACTAAATATTTTGGTTAGCGACATATTTCTGCTATTCAACTCTATGTAGAACGATATTATCAAGTAAAAGTATGTTTATTTTCGAAGACTTAGTGGAACATGCCGAAGTATAGTACATAAAAAAAAATTTAGACTCTAAATTTTATATTGCTAGTTTGCATAACGCGAAATAAAGAAGCCTAGAACCTTCTGTTGGTAGGAACCCATATTTGATGAAATAATGTTGTTATAAGCATGTGTATCTACTAGTTACACATGCTTCCTAGCATGTGTATCTACTAGTTACACATGCTTTTAGGATCTGTAATTGCTGGTTACACTAGGAAAATGCATGTGTAACTATCAATTACACTATGAAAATTCTTGTGTAACTACCAATTACACTAGAAAGATGATGATGATTTTTGTGTACTTTAATTTTGATTCTATGTAGTTTGTTCTATCTCTGTCAATGAAATCGAATTTGTAACACTAGTATTATTTATTGGGAATTAGTGAAAAAGCGGGGGTCTAAAAACCACACCCAATATTTCTCTTAGCAATATGTATGAACTAAACCTTAATAATATTCCAAGAGTGAAAACTCAATCAAAGAATAATACTAAAGATTTCATCTCTTACTCAACACAATCAATGGTTAAATAGAAGCAACTCCGTAAACCTGATTTTAGTGTGAAGTTATTGAACCAAAATCTTTTGTGTTAGTCACAACCTATTCAATATCCACCGTGTATAAACCTCTTTAAGCAACAATCACTAAAGGAGTATTTCAACACGGTGTCCACTTGAAACAGGGTTAGTCCGGACTGGTCTAACAATGTGAAAATAACAAAATCAAGTGTTCAAGATCAATCAAGTCTTATCCAACAAACACGGTCGGATTTAACAACTATGATTGATTAACGTACAACCTGTATTATTTCAATTATATAAATAAAATATAATGCGGAAAAGAAATAACACAAACACCAGAAATTTTGTTAACGAGGAAACTGCAAACGCAGAAAAACCCCGGGACCTAGTCCAGAATAAACACACATTGATTATAAGCTGTTACATCAATTTCCTACTACCTATTCAAACTAGATGTAATAACTGTTTCAGAACAAATAGAACTCCTAGCACAAAACCGATTGTCTTTAGGAATTCTTCTCGTAAATCTTCTAGCAGAACCTAAGGCTCTCTTTAGAAGATACAACAACACGATTGATACGATTCGATATTTTGTTTGCAAAAAACACCGGTTTGATTTCCCTTTAGATGTGAATCAAGGTTTTGGAAATCTTGTGTTTATTTTGATAAAAACAATTACTAGGTAAAAGTAATATCAAAACAAACTTGTAGATTAGGGATTATTATACTCTTCAATAATGGAAGAGAAACCTAATTATTCTACAACAAGAATAAATCTAGATATATCTTGTTTAAAACTTCTTAAGGATTTTTACGAGATACCTTAATCGAAGTTTTCTTTCTAGCTTCCGATTTCGACTAACAAATGTTGGTATACGATCGGAAACTGAAATCTATCAAAACCTAGGGTTTATGATCAACAACTCTTGAATGGTTTTATATTAGAAGAGAAAACCTTAGAATAGATAAGAGGTGAAAAAACTAGATTACAAGTTGTATAATCAATCAAGAAGATTAATCCAACTTGGCTTTGTGATCCCCAATACAAAGACTTTTATCTCACTCTTGTTCACGAAGACAGAAGACATCGAAAACAACCTTATGAGCTTACACCAATTTTCCAAAGGGGATGAAAATTTGTAGCACTCACGAACCCTTTATTTATAGTGAAAGGTAGCTTGAAAGCTAAGCATAGCTATTTTCCTTTTTCAAGACTCTCCTAATTTTGGGAGTCTTTTCTAAGTTACAACTCTTGCCAAAATAATTAATTAATTAACCCTTTATTTATGTGAATAAATCACATTTTAACTTAGGAAGGAATTAAAAGTTATCACAACACTTTAATATGGTAATCAAATATGTTTGGATTAATATCCATCTTGCCTAGATAAGGAAACATCACCAACTTGACAAAAAATGCCTTTTAGTCACGTAATTGGGCCCAAGTCCGTGAACCGTTACAAACTGTCCATGGATTGTTTCCTACTAACGAACTGTAACAATTACAGCAACACTTATAATTTTTACTTTAATAAATCACTCATAACTTCATCGTTATAACTCGGAATTGAGTGATTCTTGGCTCGTTGAATTCGTAAGCTCATTCACTATAACATGAGAACCTTTCCATGGATAAAGGTTATTGTCAGAAAAGTCGTGGCTCAAATAACCTCGAGTATATATACATAAATGTACATTAACCGTCATAGGAATTGTTCCATAGAGTGAGCATTTGTTTCGATAGATTAGAAAGGCAGAATTGAACAAGAATCCAAATGAAATCAATTACCACATACCTTTGTTGATGAAGTCATTGTTGATGTCTTCTTGTAATCTTCAGTCTTCATCCTTAAGAGTAGTTCTTCTTAGACCTAATCTAGTCCGAAACTATCTTTAGTATACTAAATCAAGAATGCATTTTGGCAACTGACAACTAACTTGACATACCAACGCTAGTGGGTTCAACCGATCAATGCTCTAACAATCTCCCCATTTTTCAATTTTAGTGACAAAACCATTTTACATATGGATTGTACTTTTTAAAAGCATTACAGCTCCAAAATCCAACATGCTTGATTTCCTTGGTTCTTCAACAATGCGTGTGCTCATCCTGTACTTGTTGACGATGCATCATGGTATTATTACACATCACCAAAGTTCAATTGTATCACAACTTTGACAATAATACTACGGTGATATGTATCACTCCCCCTTAGCCAATACTCCATCTCACATGGAAACCACTCCCCCTTACATAATGATCCGAAAACCATATGTGTATGTAGTGTGAACTACAAAATAATTCTCCCCATTTTTGTCAATATAAATTGGCAAAGGTACGAAAACTAGTGGGATCCTAATGAAATTTTCATAGAGGAACTTCTTGACCAAAGGAAAACATATCAACTTTAGTTTAGATGATATCACAGAGTTGAAACTTAGTGACTTCACCAAGGAGTTTAGATGATATCAAGTTAACCCATACATGTTCCACAACCCGCTTCTCCCCTCAAAGATATATCAATTAAGGACTCTCCCCCATAAAATGTCATTCCCGAAAGAACAACAAGAACGACCTTACTCCAGAGAGAAGGATTTAAATTTTTTATTTTAGAAACCCTACAAGGAGATACGAGCTAAAGACCAATCATTGGAAGTCTCTCATGAGATCGTGTTACTAAAAAAAATAGAACTATCTCATGGTAACAATACATAATATGTAATCATGAAGATCAAGTATTGTGATAATCTTTTATAAGATACAAACTTGTAGAGACAAGAATTGATATTCTTAGAAGGAAGAATAACCTTTTCCACAAGGATTTACACCAAGAATGGTTACCATAAGATATGAAAAAGATTTTTTGACAATAAAAACCAACATCCAATGGCTTTGATTATTGCTTCTAACCTATTGTACTTAAGAATTTCAATCACAAATTAAGTTAGGTAATTAAGAATCATACACGTGGTATTTATCCATATTCATCTTAACCATAACTAGTTCAAATGACTCAAATGAACTAGTTAGAGAGTTGTTCAATTGTATAAATCTTATAGAAGTATACAAGACACAATTAAAGCAAAAACGATTTGATTCACTCGAATCGATTCATGAACTTTATAGCCACGGTTTGCAAATTGCATTCCTTAGTTAATATAAATATAAGTCACAAATAATCGTCTTTAGATATAACCAACTCAAGTACACGGACTTAGTTCGCGGACTTAAGTTCCCGGAAGGAGTTCACAAACTCCAGCAGATATTCTCGGGATGAGAACCTCGCTTGATTCGCGGATCGAGTTCACAGCTCTTGTTCCGGTTTTCCCGATCAACAAAGTACGCTACTTTGGTTCAAGGAATAAGGACTTATACATATATATGTTTCCACACAATGCTTATATCCATCATTGGTTATATAATCTAAACTCTCATTTCAATCATTAAAACATTCTTAGAGGACTGAAAAGGCGAGGGTACCCAAATATACCTCAAGCTAAAACTTTTCCTACCTATAAGTCCTTTCTCCGAAAGTGATTGTCTATGGACTGAATCGAGACAATGCAACTAATCGGTTCACACTTCGTGTGATCGTCTATGGATACGAGATCGAGACAATACAACAACGAAGTATGTTTCCTTGATACAAAGGTTCGGACTTAACCAAACACAATAGGATTGCTTATCAAGTAAATAGGAATTAACGTTTGTGTGATTTACTTTAATTATAATAAAACAATTATAATGCGGAAAATAAAAGTAAATGACACAGTAAGATTTTGTTAACGAGGAAACCGCAAATGCAGAAAAACCCCGGGACCTTGTCCAGAATTTAATACTCTCGGGATTAAGCCGCTACACAAAATTACACCTAACTTCGTATATTTGAGACCAAGTAACTAACCCTATAGTTCACTTAGTTCCGTCTTAATTCCCACGCCTCCGACTTGTGAACAAGTCACGTACTTGGAACAATTCCTTTGGTTCGTATTCCAAACAATAAAGGAACAATAAATCTGTTTGGTATCAACTCTATTCAACCAAGTGATATGAGTCGGACAAAGGCTCTTCTGTTTATCTTAACATAAACTCCTTCGTCGGGTCCTTAGATCTATCTTATGTTCAATCCCCCAAAGGAAATCGTTTAAGATTAATCCAATCAATACCTTTAATCACAAAGAAACGTATTTATGCCGATCTACTCAATTAATCAATCCAATCTACCACAAGGATAAACCGATTATTAATTGGATCCTCTTTTACCAAAACAAGTATTATGCACACCAAAGATTATAAAACCCAAGTCAGATCTTCAATATCTTCTTTGTCTTCAAATCTTCTTAAATCTTCAATAAAAACCTGCACACAATCACTTGAATCTCTTGTGATCAATCACGCACATAACGGATTCTGTTAACAATGGATTATCACAAGATCGTCTTTAGAACTAACAACAGTCTAAAGATCCGTGTCGAAACTCTGAACTAGTTTGAGTGAATCTTATATCAGAAGAGAAGATTCTCAAGAATAAACAAACTAGGTGCAATCAGATTTCAACCACCATTAGTCAATCAAATTAATCGAAAACAAAGATAAACCGCAATTATCTAGTTTCCCACCAACGGGTCGCGCTAGAGCTTCTCAATCCCAAAGAAGACTTTAAATTGAGCGGTCGTAAGAGATTTCGCCTAATTAGGTTACTCTCCTCTCCGAATAGGCGGCTACACCAGTAACAACAACAAAAGAGTAAATTTGTTGTTACGAAGGATTAGTTTGCTAGAAAGGCAAACTTCGTGTATTTATAGACAAGGAAGTTTGGACACCAAGGAATTTCCAAAACCGAAAATATTCTCAAGATATTCATAAAATCATAGATTCGGTTTTCATAATTCCTAGAAATGCTCTGTCCAAAAATAACGATCGAAATCTCTCGGAAAATCTAATTAGTAAATGCACATTACTAATTTTGTAATTTCCCTACAAAATGAAATTAATAACCTTAATTAAAAGATTCTTAACTTACTTATGTTTCGATCCTGGGATTCTCTTCCCTTAGCCGTTAAGGAATATCTTTGAACAATTATAGAAATAAACATTCACAGCACATGTTCAAAGTTTGTCGACATCTTAACTTTGTAAGTTCTGTTTTACACTTACAACCTTTAAACCGATTTTCCACACTTCCAAACAAGTTTAGAATTGGTTCATCTGACTTTCAAGAACTATGTGATTGATCAAACCAACATTCAATCACAATCATGGGTTTACGGTTCTACCAAAACAAGTTTCGGTTCTACCTCCATGTGAGTACTGTGCATAGTCACATTAGCTTCCCAAAAGTTCGGTTAACTAGGTACTAGGATCGGTTCCTCACATATATATGGTATCTAACTTATATGTGTTGCACATGTACATAGGATCGGTTCCCCTTTCTGCTATAAACCTTGCTGCACCCCAAACAAGGATCGGTTCTCTTTCCCTTACTAGGATCGGTTCTCTTTCCCTTACTAGGATCGATTCTCTTTCCCTTACAAGGATCGGTTCCCTTTCCCTTAAAAGGATCAGTTCCATTTCCTTTACAAGGTCAGACATACAAAATCCGATCATACCATAGGTGATTACTTAAGATCGGTTTTACTAATAAAAGTTATACCAATACATAAGTCAGGCCTTTGTGAACAGTTCTACCAAGAACACAACAAGTTGTGAGCGGTTATACTCTATCACACATATTGGTTGTTCATAAGATATGCAATGAATAACAAACCAATAACACCTGGCAATTTCCTTTTCGGTTCACAAACAAGTTTATGAACTTACTTCCTTAGAACACATGTAAACATTTTTCCCTAGGATGAAATCCTCACCTCATACCCATACATAATCACAATAGCATTCAAATGATTATGGCGATGTCTTATCTACAAAGTTTAATGGTTAAGCAATAAACCTCGTATTGTATTCCTTAATACTATGTATATCTAGAGTTCAAATATGCTTCATGAGTTATGTTTTCAATATGTACGACTTGAAAGATACGTTAGGGAATGAAACAGTTCAAGTCAAATATCACTAACCTCAAGTGGAAGGATGATTGTTGTCGTTGTAGCTCCTTGCTTCTTCACATCTTCAAGTCTTCGCAATACTTGTAATGTCTCATATCCTAATACTTTCAAGCTAACCTATATGAAGTTTAACCTAGTACATAATCAAGCGACTCTTAACGTGAGTTTTGATTCACTAAAATATGACAACCAAACTTGACATACCAACGCTTGGTGGGTTCAACCGAGCCATGCTCTAACAATCTCCCCCTTTGTCAATTTTAGTGACAAAACTCTTACATCATAAGGATAAACAAATTACAATAATTCATTACAATCCGCTTGATTCCCGATTCAACAACACAGTGAAACTGCTTACATTCAATCCTTGAAAATGTCGCTGTTGACATTATAATAACAAAGCTATTACTCCCCCTAAGGAAGATAGGTAGATATTCAATCCGCACATCTTTGTTATACCAAACATATGACATGTTACTCCCCCTTAGTCCGTGCTTTCACTCTTTCGTTAGATAAAAACATTCAAGTACCAATGTTCTTTTCCCTAGCGATGCCAATCAATATAAATATCAATGCCAGCATCACGTGTTTACTCCATATATTTCTCCCCCTTTTTGTCACAAAAATGACAAAGAAACGAAAAAAATAAAGGACAACACGAAAAGAATCTTACAAATCTCAGAATAGACTTGCAAACATGTAGAGTTAGGCACGAGGGTTCCACACATCATGTTCTGATAACCAATATCAAAACCGAAACTAGAAGTAGTCTTATTTTGATATGTTACCAAGGAAACAATTGACCGAAACAATTTTTCCAATTTAGTTTAGCAAACCAAAAACAACTAAGCATATCCCTTTGCCAAACCGATTGTTCAAAAACAACCGCTTAATTCGATAAGACCAAAATAAAGATAAACTCCATTTTTCTCATCAGGTTCTAATTATCCATAAACTTAGACCTTTCAATTTTAAACAAGACAAGTACTAGGTTAGTTAACTAGCATTTCTTGTTTAGGCATTCGATTAGACTTGAATAACCGAAACCTCACTTCGATAAGTCTAACTAAGATCAGAATTAACTTAGTTTATCTTATTCGGAATAGAATTGGACTAAACAACTCATCCCGTACACATATTATTTCGTTAAGCCATAAATAATTCATATAAACCAAAATAAATCAACTTGCATAATTATTCACCTCAACCGGAAGCAATTGAAACAACATAGACATTATAAGCACCGCAATTGCACCGTAATTTTGTAAGCCTAAACGATTGATACCATACAAAAGCAAGATAACAATAGTTTTTCTTAACCGGAACCAATTGAAACACACATCCACACACACATCATGGAATAAAAAATCAATTGAACCGAAATTTTGTTAAGCAAAAGCAACAAATATATATAATATAAACTCAGGCTTTTCTTAAACAGGAAAACAATTAACTAACAAGATTGTTACCTCAAATTTCGCATCCACTTCTCCAATATGATTGCATCTTCGTCCAGGGAGAATTGATATCGAAATATCACCACGTTGTCATCCTTATGCGTGAACAAAAGAATAACAACACACCTCAACCTTTACCAGAGAAAGGTTGAAAACCGGTTTTAACAATTGCAAGCAAAAGTTGAAAACCGTCGAAACACATATGCTTTTATGCTAAACCAAAACCGATTCAACATATTGTGAATTTTTCACATATTTTTTCTATCAGAACCCCTCATAATCCTTTGATAAAGCCTACCTACAAGGGCTTGAACTTAATCCCGCTAAATCAAAAAGTCACCCAAACCATGAGGGTTCACAACATATGAGATCGAATATTAAGGTAGTAAAACCGAAATCAAACATCCCATAAACATACATAGCAATAAGGTAAAAGCAATTAAGCACAGGCTATGTAAACCAAAAACTATCATTAGAAAAAATACCAATCACATTATTTTTTCTCTTGTTTGAGCACTTGAATTCACTTCTTAGTCTTGTTGTGGGATCATGATACTCAAAGAGCTTATTCTCTTGTTTCGAAGAGATTTTCGATCTACGATTAGATCTTGATTTTCTGGTTTTATACAGTCTCTCTCTCTCTCTGTTTTGTATTTAAACATTCCCTTTGAAAATGCCCACTTTGTTTGCACAGAAAGCAAACATCTCGAAGTATTACGCTTCTGGAATCGGATCCCTCAGATCTCTTTATTCTTGCCTTCTTGTTTCTTAAATCATTCAACCTAGGTGATGAATTTTCAAAGCAATTGAGTCTCTCTCTCTCAATTTCTGATTTTCTGCTTTTAACACCCTAATCTCATCTTGACAAGAAAGAATGTCGGAGATGAGTTTAGATACTTGTACTTGATCGCTGTCGTATGCGTCAAAAATAATTTTACTTTCTCACTCTACTAAATATAAATGAAGTACGTGGTAAGAAAGAGTTCGTTCCCACAGAGAGGCTTTTGTTGTTATAAAATTTCAGTTTCTTAGTAACCAAGGGGGGGATTTTTGTTTTAGAAGAGCAATAAAAATAAATTGAAAGCAATAAAATATGAAAATAATCAATAATAAGAACGTATTGGTCACGGGATAGTATCATTCACAAGCATGTATTTTCATTAATGATTAGAATTGATATTTTAATCTCTCATTTACTAAAAGTCCTAGGATACCTTGATCGCAAGTATATCCTGCTAATTCCCTGATTTCATCACAACCACATTAAAACATGCATATGTGAATTCTTCCTAGAAAGCAACCTAAAGTGTAAAGGACAATTAAGTTTAACTCCCTAAAAGCACTAAGTTCTATGGAATAAGACTAATCAAGGCAATCAAATGTGTAAAAGCACTAATTCAATTTAACCAAGGTTATGATTCATTTGTGACTAGTAATAGGATTATATCACATACAATCACAATTATTTCCTTAACACAATTATGATTCATTATTTTCTACTTAGAATAGCAAGACATGAGAGTGGGATAAACAACTTTTTCGAGAGAATATCTGAAAACCCATGAAATCATAAAGGGCGAGAGAATGTCTAGAAATGAATATCAAAAGCTCTCGGATTGATTGAAATTTGTCATCCACTATGTAAACCAAACAATAATTTTGGGAGGAATAATCTTTTAGGAGGAGAGAGATATTTTTAGAGAGAGATTTAAATCAAATAATTAGATCTAGAGCTCTAGAAAATATCCATTAATGATGTAATACAAAAATATAAACCATGAATCATATGCGCTTAAAAACAGGGACCTAATCCTTGTTGGTTCAAGAAAAAAATAAATTATTGAGGGGGACAAAACATTTACAAAATTCGCTCACTCATAGAATTTAATTCATTGAAGCAATATCATGTTGTGAAATAAGGAAGTAGAGGAAGTTTAAAATGTATGATACGAGTGAAGTAGTACACTTAGTACTTTGGAGAAAATTTTATCCCATAACCAATAATAATTGTTTTGCTACACGGATATGGAGATATAGCCAAATTACCTCAATGATTCGATTTTGAGTTCATCAATCGAAAGATGCATATTCAAACAATAAAATGAAGAAGATGAAAAACAAAAATGACAAAGGCCAAAAGCAAACGTAAGAAAATTAGTAACGAGATTAAGGCAAATTAGTTATCTTTGTCTTTGGGATCTAAACAATTCGGCTAAGGAAGATGAAGAATAAAAGAACCGAGATATCTTTGGAAGAAACAACTTCGCGGAAGAGGAAACTTAACTGAGTTTAATTCGTCAAAAGACTACAATGAGAAGGACAGCTCGTGGGAGGAGTTAGCCATCCCAATAACTTTAGGGAAGTCACAATAAATTGTGAAAGATCAATATCTCGGCCAAATCCAGAGGAGCATCAGCTAAAAGGAGATACAAGAGAGGTACCTCGTGAAAGCTATGGTAGATGAAGAAGAAGCAACGAAGAAGCATCAACTCTCAAGTTTTTGTTTCATCCCAACTTTACCAACGAAGAAGCAAGCTAAGCCAACCATTCCAACAAAGACAAAAGAAGATCAAAGAACGTCCATCCCACTTCAAGGATAGTAGACAAAGTTACATGAAGTAAAACTTTGAAGAACAGGCAGAAAGGCAATGCTTACTTCATTAGAAAACTAGCGAAGCCAAGCCCAAGTATAAAAATACGTGAAGGGAATCCAGTACAAATCTCGAACGCGTGCAACACAAAGGCAAATATTCACTTAAGTCGCACAAGAAGAGAGTTGATGATTAGAAACTATTTTTTCCTTTTGTACTTCTCTTCTTTCCAAAACTAGGATACTTCATATATACTTCCTGAAAGCTTCGGAACTTAAAGAAAAGAATAGAGGAAAGTACGTACTTTTCAAGTCCAGTATTCTTCCGCTCGTTCCTTCATCAACAAAGACCAAAGATTACTACAACAACAGATTTTTCCTTAAAGATCGCTCTTCAAGCAATATTCAAGGAAAAAGAGGCAAGATGTAGGATTCAAATATCGCACAACATATTTTCTTAGCATGCGAGATTCAATTATTTCCTTAACTCGCGAGAAGAGCTTCGAGAGTGTCTCGAGAGAAGGTAGCAAGACTCGAGAGAATCAAGCACTTATATTTAAAATTTAGGTGATTAATATGATTTAGATCTACAAAATGTAGTGAGGGGTGTAGTGTGGGATTTCCTGCTACTACAAGTAGGATATATCACTACAATCACTACCCACAATTATGCTACTTAGAATCAGGGATAAACAACTTTTTCGTATTGAAACCCTAATATAGCTTTAGAAATGAATGCAAATCGGATTGATTCCGGACTCAACCAAACAAACAATCAAATCATATGAAAATATAAACCATGAATCATAAACTATAAATTATTGAGACAAAACTAATTCATTGAAGCAATATCATGTTGTGAAATCAATTTTATCCCATAACCAATAATAATTGTTTTGCTACACATAGCTTTTGAGTTCATCATATTCAATAATAAAATGAAGAAGATGAAAAACAAAAATGAAAGCCTTCTCCAAAGCTCCAAGTATAAAAATACGTGAAGAAACTTTTTTTTTTTTCTTTTGTACTTCTCTTCTTTCCAAAACTAGGTCTTCAAAGCCCAAAGTCCAATAGTAAGATTTCCACCAAGCCCATAAGTGAGGAATACCCATGACAAAATATGTCCCAAAAACTGTCGCCGGAAAACTGGTGTCATCACCGGAAGTTGGCCGGTATTCGACCAGGAAGTAGCTCAGGTGACCGGAAAAGTCCACCCGGTCATCTGTCAACGAGTCAGCTCAGTCAGGTCAACCGAGTCAATACCGATTCAGCTATCTGACTCGGTCAAGTTGGCCAGGCCATGCCATTGCACAGGCCATATCGTCGGATGCATCATCATTTAGCTTACCCAGTTAACTCCAGCCATGATGGTTGTTCAATTCTCTCCAGTTCATTACCAAAACCACAATTCACTCACTTACATCATTGCCACCATCTGTTACAGCTACTCTTGAATTCAAAACCTCTTGACACCTAAACATACATCTAAACCATGACTGCATCAGCACCTGCTATTGCTCATCAAACACAGAACCATCTCCACTTGCAACTGCAACCACCAACACCTTCAATACCCTTTCTTTCTTCTCAACTGCACCACTTCTAACTGCATCTGTGAGCAACCCCATTTACCACCAGTTGTAGCTTCTCTACAACTTCAACTCCAAGCTGCTGCCACAACTAGCACCACTGTAATCCCAGTTTCATTGCAGTACAGCTTCTCCACTGGAAACAACAGCCAACACCCATTATTTATGCTCTTGATCATCATCTAACCTTCTCAGATGTTGTAGCTTCAAAACCAACACACAACTGATCTTCAAAAATCTACCTGCAATTCATCTCATATGCTGGGTTCACATAAACTCCAGCAGCATCAACAACTCCATCTCATAATTGGTGACTGCAATCACAGAAACTTTTGTTTGTAGCTTCAAAATCTCCTCATTTTTAACCTCAGAGCACCATAAATGCTAAACACCATGTACTGCAGTTTAGATCGGTGGCAGCAACTACATTCATCTATTCATCAGTCTCATCATATAGCACCAACAACAGCTTCAAACTATCATTCCAATCATTTCCATCTTGTTAATCCTTCAATTGCACCAACAACTTCATATCTGCATTCCAGCAACAACATTAACTTTTACTCCTTCTTGCAATCTTCTTGGCTTTGAGACACCGACAACAACACAATGTCTTTAACACTAAACACATCTCCTCTCTGTCACATTCTCTAACCCCAGCATTCTTTCACAACCTCATATCCATAACCATCATCTTCTTAGACCCATTATTTCATCATTCCCATCTTCTTTCTATCTCTGCATTTCATCAAACCCTGCACCCCAGCTCAGTTGCAATCACCAACAAGTCCACCTGCAACCTCAAATTCTCCATCTGCTTTAATTCCTACTTCTCCCTGGATTGAAATGGCAGTAGACCCTAGTTCTGTTCTATTCAGCTTATCTTCTTTCTTCTGTCTTAGAGAGCTTCTTCTTGAACAACAACTTCAACCCAATCCTGTTGAACTCAGAAAAGGTCACCAACATCAGCAAAAATCCATACTAGCACCTCAACGTTCTTTGTAACCTAACTCAACAATTCTGAGACACCCATCTCTTCAATCGACCATCAAACCCACTTAAACGCCACCAGAATCACATCAACATCATTTTCTTCTTGATCTGATTCAAATCATTACCATCTCCGTCTCAATTCAGAAACCCTAACTCATCTCAGATGCATATCAAACCCCAATTCTTCATTTCAGATCGATCCCCAACTCTGCTTCACTCTCGACTATAAACCCACCTTCTCCATCACCTGTTCGAATCATCCTTTGCTTCAAATTATTCATTTCCCTGAATTTCTCTCGATCTGTTTCTCAATTTCAGCAGCAGAAGTTGCTGCTTGTTTTTCCTTCTGTCTGGATTTCAGGTGAATGAGGTGAATGACAGCAATATCTCTCTCATCGAATTCGGGGTTGTAATGAAACATGGTTGGATAATGACAGCCCCAACACCCGGATAAGGGCCACCCAACTGAACTATCAATTTTCCTTGAACTGTTGGTCCTACGAGACTGGCAGTTCAGTTTTCATAATTTTTGTTCTGTCGGTTCTAGGGACTGATATGCTTCATTGATTTTGCTCATAACTTCCTCATATGACACCGTAGCGACCTCATTCTTTCGCCGCATAACCTTAGCTGGCTCTATCACTCGCCTTTTATGCTCCAACTGGATGTTTCCTTCTTCTTTCTCTCCGAATGACTCCAAAGTACCTAAATAACTCAAAATCAAACATAAGATACAAAATTTACAAGAAAAATAGCAAAGAAAGCATAAACAATAGATAAATATGTAGGATCATAATATCGCCACAACAACAATTCGCGAAGACAACGGATAACAACATTGCGAGTGAGTCGCAGAGGGTTAAATATAAATGACGACCGGATGACGATAGGAGGATATGAAATGGCGAAAGTTAAGAAGTGTCGCGAGTATGAATATTTGTACGTCGCGACACTTCGCGAGACATTCCCGAAAATAAAGGACTGACTTTAGCTGTCATTCACTATGTATTACCCTATATAAAGGGATGAGTGAATCATTGAAAGGGGAGTTCTTTTTGGATTGGAAAGCAAGTCATTAGGAGAGAGAAACAGAGCGAATGTAGTAAGATCTTAAGTGTAATTCCATTTTCCTGTGTAAACATTTTAAGAAAATTATTAATAAGTATTCATAATTGTTCATCTATTATCTTCTGAATGGATTAATTAAACAAAATATAGTGAGGGGTGTATTGTGGGATTTCCTGCAACTACATATTGGCGCTAGAAACTTGTGAACTAAAAAAAGATTGGCATAGAGATTTGGAGGAATTTGAATGCGATAATTTTCAAAAGATTTACTAAAAGAGAAATGGCTAGAAGAAGAAATGTACTCGAACAACCTGTGAGAAGAAGTGGAAGACTTGCTGGGGAAAGGAGAATTGAACAAGGAGAATCGTCAAGGAGGAATATGAGAAATGAGGAAGAAAATCATGTTCAACGTTTAATTCCTCCGATAGCAAATGAAACTGTGGATTACGATAGAGTAAGTGTACATACTTGGAGGTCGAATTCTGAGGATGAAAGGGAAGAAGAGCAGCAGTTGATGAATAACGGACAAGAAGTAGGAGATCAAGAAATGAATCTAGGAAATGAAGAAATCACAGCATTGGAAACATTGAGACAAACAATACATGAAGAAAGGCGACTAGAGGCAGAAGAGCGAGCAAATTTGACAAGACAGAATCATGAATTAAGAATGGAAAATATGAGATTGCAAAATAGAAGATCGAGAAGCACTGCGAGATCGAGCTCAAGATCGACTAGGGAAGAAAGAAGGAGAGCCTTACCAACAGAAATTACAGAGATAGAAAACCAACGGGAAGCACAAAATCTCAGCTCAGAACATCACGAAAGAAGAGAGGACGCAGAAGATCGTTATATTCCCCATCCCGAGAATTTCCTAGATGAGCAGAGTGAAGAAAATCAGGGAACTAGGCGATTTCAGGGGCCAAATGATCCAGCCGCTGAAGGAAGAGCAATCTTTTGCATGGAAGAGAAGCATTGAGAAGGCAAAAAGAGATCGTGGACGACATTGAGAAACATTATGTCTGAACAAGCACGCTTAGCCCGCGAAAGAGAGAGAGTAAGAGCGAAGTGGAAAACCAAGAATTGGAAGAAGCAATCCGGCAAAATAATCACGACAACCGAGAAAGGAGGCGAGCACAAAATCGTGTCAATAGAAATACCAATGGAGAATACGAAAGGATGCGAGAGGAGAGTTGATAGAGAACCCATAAGAGAGAACGATAGATATAATGGTGTGGGAATTGATGAAAGAGACGAAGGAGAAAGTCGCAGAGAAAGGAGAGAAGAAAATAGTGGACAAGAAGGTCAAAACAGGCATGAACGCAGGAGGCGAGAGGCGAGCTAAAAAAGACCAGCAGAATCAAATCCCGAGGAAAATGAGCAAATCTTGAAAGAACTAGCGAAATGAGAAAATTGTTAAACGGTAGGAAGGAAGGAGGAAGAAGACAGGTTGGATGAAGCCATCGCGAGAAGTTGCGAAGACTCCTTTCACAATAGAAGTACAAATGGGAGGAATACCACCTAAATGCAATCTTCTGCATTAACCAACATTTTCGATGGAACAACACATGCGATACAACACATCAAGGCTTATATGAGATGTATGTTACAATGGGAGAATCATGATGCCATATTGTGCAAATACTTCGCATCAAGCTTAATTGGAGAAGCACTGAAATGGTTTGAAGGATTACCGAGAAACACAATCTCATCATTCAACCATTTACAAACTATTTTCTTGGGAGCGTATATAAGTAACAATTCCACGCGACCAGGAATTGAAGATGTATTCGGATTGAAACAAAGAGTCGGCGAGAGTTTAAGACATCTGACAATGAGATGGAGAACAATGTGCAGTGAAATGGCCGGAAGGGTAGAGGAAAGATATCTCATTTTATCATTTGTAAATGCTCTGTTCGCAACAAGTTTGTTATACATTCAAATATTCAGAATTAAAAATACGATTACGATGGCTGAGCTGCGAGAACTCCAAGAAGAATACATTGCTTTGGAAGAAAGACAAAATGAAATGGAATCATACCCAATTGCGAATACAAGTTCGAACGCTGCGAATGCAAGTTTATTACCAAAATTTTTAAACTCAGTGGCGACCACTTCGCAAGGGCAACCGGAAAACAGAGTTGATGATGGACAGCAGAAAATAGTGGCTATGGGGAGCCGAGATCAGGAGGAATTTGATAGAGAAAGGAACTACTACAACCGCGGCAACAATAATAAAATTCAGAGATTAGATCATATGCAAGAAACTTATGGAGGACGAAGGCATAATAACCATGGAGGGCCAAGAAATCGCAGAGTGGTATGGGAAGAGATCAGAATGCCACCACTAAATGCTAGTGTGGAAAAAATTTGGAAGCTATACTTGTAATGGAGGACGTACCACCTCCATGGAATGCAGGGAGTGAACCACCACCAAGTGACAGAAGTCATGAATATTGTTCTTACCATCGCTTTCATGGACATCTAACAAACGATTGCAGAAACATAAAGAGAATCATTCTCAGAATGATTGATCAGGGGAAGTTGACTCATTTTCTAAAAGATGAAGAGAAAGGAAGCAAGTACTAACAACATCACCATCGAAGTGCAAAGAACGATTTCCATGAAGGGAAAAGAAGCATTCGTAATAGAAGTGGGAACAAAGGCCAAAAATCTATTTTGCAACTCTATCGTTCATTCATATCGTACAATTGAAGATTTTCACGATAATGTGCTTAGTAGAGTATATGCAAGAGATTTTCATAACAAAGAAGTGATGAACCAAGCGAGAAAGTCGCAATTGAAAGATTGGCGACTAAAAATTATTTCTTTCTCTGCAGACGAGGTACCCAAAGGAAGAGAAGCACATGATAGCCCGTTGGTGGTGCGACTGGACATTAATCCAAGACCAGTTGATGGAGAAGATGACGAAAGCGAGAAAATTGTTGGGCAATCAATAGAATCCTAATCGATCTTCGGAAGTTCGGTGAATATTCTGTTTTACCATACTTATAAGACTATGGGTGGAGAGGATGAAAATTTGATTCCTTCAACGTACAAAATTTACGGTTTTAATGGCACAAAATGAACAAACCTAAAGGAGGGGTTCACATGAGGATACCTTTACAAGGATTATCGGTGACATTTTATTCTGCGTGGTTGACGTGGAATCTCCTTATAACGCATTAATTGGGCGACCATGGCTGCACGAAATCTTGGGAGTAGCATCAACATACCATCAATGTATAAAGTTTCCCCATCCAAATGGTATTGGAATTATAAAGGGAGATTGGAAGGAAGGTCGAAATGTTATGAGGTTGACGTGAGAGAGCCGTGAAGAGAGAAATGCTAAAAGGAAAGGTTGGAAACAGAATATCAAAGATGAACAGAGAAAAGAGAAGCTGATGGTGGATACTATAGAGATAAGAAATGAAGAAGCATCGCAAGTGCCGCAAGAATAGGCGAATGTTACGATGCCGCAAATGATAATTGGTTGTAGTTCATCGAAGTGCAGTAGAAACATCGCGAAGTGTCGCAGATGAATGCATGGAAAGTAACGTTACGATGGAAAGGAGTCCTTCAAGGATTGGGATAACGCCGAGGCAAAGGGTACAATGAACAAAAGGCATAAAAGTAAAATGAATGGTCTCGTGATAAGTAATCGACAAAGATATATCAATGGCAAGACAAAGAAGAAATGATATGTGAGAATTTCGACCAGAAGAATGTACAAGAATCCGAGAGAAAAATGAATGAAACAACATTGTGCGATGTCTTCGCAAATTAAATATCTGACAGCAATTAAATATGAATGATTGAATGATTTAACAACAATGAATGAGTAAATGAATGGGACGAACCTTTATGGCGTACACCCTAGTTCGCGAATTACATTTCGAAGAGGCAAATGTAAGACCTAAAGTGCGTCATATAAGGGGTATCTCTTAACATGGCTCGGGGAAAAGGTTACACCGCCCACGGAACCTGGGTCATGCAGATTTGGGGCCCATGAAAGCCTATCTGGAGGAGGTACCTTGGATTCCCAACTATATATGTAGGTTATACCCTGGTTGGGCGACCGAGGGTCTCTTTCAAGGAGTCAGCGTATGATCAAGGCGCCGAGGTACACGATTGAGTCAAGAGTGCGGGGAACATGGAACTTCCTTACCACTCTTGACAAGTCTTGGCGCATGCTGCACTCGGCCCGAAGAAAACTCCACTTAGGGTGCAGCCTTGTAACCATAAACCCTATAGGTATAAGGGATAAGAGGTCATAAAAAAAGCTGGTTGTTGTTAAGACCGGATGGGAGGAGCTAGCCTTGTATGGCCGATGTACGCCTCCTTGAAGGGGCAAAGGGGAGATGATAAGGGTGGCACCCTCCATTAGGGAGCTGATAAGTGCCAAAGACGCAAATGTCACGAGGCTTTGTTTTCGTAAGGAAACTTAGGCTTGTCATATTTGTGCAATGATGCTGCAGAGGCAATAATACTAACGCGAGGGTAAGACGAGATCAATGGGTCCTTACATGCAAGTGTAAAGACGTCCTGCGATTTCGTCGCAAGACGGCAATGTCACGGGGCTTTATTTTCGCAAGAATATTTAGGCCTGTCATATTGTCGCAAGCAAAATATCCTGCAGAGGCAAAAATACTTGAAAAATGATAAGGCAAGGTCAATGGGTTTTTGCATGCAAGTGTAAAGACGTCCTGCGACCTTGTCGCAATAAGGGGTGGCGTGAGTAAGACCTTTACTTAGGAAGGTCAAGCTTAGAAGACCACCAAAAATGATAAGGCGAGATCAATAGATTTCTTCTTTTATAAAAATCACTTGCGACCTCGTCGTAATTATAAATTTAAACATCATTCCTGGTCAGAGGAAGAAAATGCGAATCTCGAAATTTCATTCTTTCATATGAAGATGCATAACGAGGCAAATATGGGAATGGAAAAGACGAAATATTGTTATCCATCTTCCAATGAAAGAGTTATACATTAATAATGTTAGCCAAGAAAGGGGAATAGAGATTGAATTTATGGGCAATAAACCCAAGAAGTTTACAAAAAGAGATACGAAATGTACAAGATATTTACTGCGAAAGAAACGAAAAGAATTATCTCTTTGGTGATTCTTCTCCTCTATCTCGATCCTTCAATTTCATTATTCTCGTCGCCGAGTTTTCTTTTTCTGGCCTCACTATCGAAACGTCCAGAGACAGGCAAATTCTCAGAACTTCTTCGGAGAAAGCCAAGGATATGAACAAAGAGGGATTTTGTGATCATTACAAACATACTCCATGGCTTCATTGCGAAAACGAACGGCATCATTATTAAAATTCGCCACGGTAGTTTGAAATTGTTTCTTCAACTTGGAATATCTATTCTCGCGAAGGGTGAGATTCTTTATGAAATGTGCTTTCTCGATTCAAGTTATTCAATCCTTGCTTGAAATCTTTTTTCGGACTCTGCAAATAAATTACGATAAATTAACAACTCAATGGCAATATTACGGAGGTAAGAAACAAGAGAGGGTATAATAAATAACCTTCTCTGTCGGATATTATATCTTTAACCAAGGAAGTATGCTCGGTATGAAGACTAACATCAACACCTAAGTTATTCCCGGCATTATCTAAGATTTTCGCAGCCCAAGCGAATTCATCGTCATTATTTATAATAAGAAGTGAACGGATTTGATTTTCTCGCTCACTAAGTAAGGAGTTCGCGAAGCAATTCATCTCGCTCCATTTGCACTTCGAGAAGGGACTTTTGAAATGTTGCTAATGCCTGGGCACCATTATTAGCAATGCGATCTTTGTCATCTATATGGTCACTAATTTTCTTCCTTAAAATTTTGGTTTCCTCATGAGACTCGAGGTACATTTGTTTAAACTGGGTTGGTCATTTGTACTTAAACTAGATCTCAGTGCTCAATTTCTAAGAGGCGGTACTTGGTTTGGAGTTCATTTAATGAAAGAGAATTAATTCTCGCTTTGACGAACTACTTAAAGAGTTGTTGAGATGAGCGAGAAGAGTGTCATTATCCATAGGCTCAGGAAATGAATGGAGAAGAATAGCTTCTTCGGAGAGGTTATATACATCTGCGAAAGTGATAAGTCAGGTAGCAACAGGAAATTGATAAGATGAAAATAATAAGAGAGAAAAAAATTTTATACCATAAAGTTGTTGATTAGCGTTCTGGAGAGTGGTAACTTTGTTCTTCTGGGCAGAAAACTCAGTTTCCAATTGTTGGATCTTTTCGCGAGATCTCGCAGATTCAACTTCTAATTCTTTGATCCTTGTGCAAAATTGGGTATTCTTCTTCAATTGAATGTTATACCTCCTCTCAAGATCTGAGGCAACCACAAAAGAAGTTTTTCCAGCCTGCGAAGAAAGATAAAAAGGTTATTAAGATATAAATTAAAAACTGAAGTTGGAGGAGAAATATGAGTTCGAACATACCAACGAATTAAGTGCATTTAAGAAGCTAGGGGATACAGATCTAGAAACTCCTTTGAAAGAGTCATTGCCATCCAGCAGTGTAGCATTACATATGGTGGCGAGGTTCTCGCATATAGAAGTCAGATGAGTATCTCCAATTCCTTGAAGAGAATCCGAGAAGATGCTGAACAATTGATCCATAGGAGAATTGGCCGATTGAGCTTCATTTTGGAAAGATGAATCAAAAACATTATCATTATCATCCTCATCGGAAGATTCAGAACTTGAGCTAAGATGAGAGGAAGGTTGAGTTTTTCGCTTCTTAGATGGTGGAACAGAAGACTTATCCTTGCGTGCATTGGCTTTAGTTTTGCCTTTAACTTTCGCAGACTATCGCTTCCTCAGGCGTCAACCTTCGCATACAAATGAAGATAAGAAATAGAGGCAACAATATTGTTAAATAACATAAAAGATATTTCTTACTTCATCCGTAAGCGATCGAAGTATTGCCAAGGTACTTGCAGTGGATTTGCCTTGTAACTTTTCCTCAGTTTGACAATCTGGAAAATTTACAAACTCAATGAGTACAAGAGGAAAGAGGGATTGCAAAAGCAAACTGTGGGGACATACCTCTTCCGCCTTCTTGGGCCATTTAAATTCCCAAGGATGATAGCCTGCGAGATTTGCAGGGAGTACATGCGAACCTGCTATGTAAGGTCCACTTAAGAGCAAAGGAACAACCCACCACCTCTCATCTTTAGAGTGGCGAGGAGTAGTGTTCTTACCCGAATGCCAGTCGATATCTTGCATGAGTAATTTATCCTCAGGGATATTATCTTTTCTCTTCAACCGAGCGCCAAATGAGATTTCTTATTTCTCATGCCTATTACTTCATAATTTTCAAAAAAAGTTTTCTACAGTGTATCTCTCAGGGATTATTTCTAAATTTACATATTCGGGTCTCGACATTGTTAAGATATAGAGATCCTTTGCCAGCACCTACGACTGGCAAACTCAAGCATTAGACGGATACAATCGCCGCATAATTGATAGACGGCTCGCGAGAAGTTCGGATGGGAAAGGATTTCATAAAAGAGTGGCATCTCGGGATCATATAAGGGAATGGGAAGTCTGCGAGAAGTTGACCTAGCGAAACAATAATCTTGTGATCATCACATTGATGATCGTAAAAGCTTGGCGGTGAGTATAGATGAACATCCTTGATTAGGAATGGTAGAAAGGGTGAAACCTTTATCCTGCAACTTTTCTCGAGTCTGAATAAAGCGAGGTTTGTACATACGACTAAGTGAAGCCATTATCAATATGGGAAGGGATAAAGAATCGAAGATTAAGATATGATAAAAAAAGATCGAAGATTTGCAGAAGCGCAGCTTGCGGAAGAAGAAGATAAAAGAAAAGTTGCAGAGAGAAGACGAAAGAGGAAAAGAGAAAGATATGAAAAATATATATAGAGAAACATCCTCGAGGGAAACGAGAGCATTTAATGTGAGAAGGGACGTGAATGGTCAAGAATAAACGATTGAAAGAGACGTGTCAGGAATAGAATGGAGGAGTAGACATCTGTAATAAAGTCCGTATGGAAAGATGAAATGAAAACAAGTACAGATAAACAGTTGCGGCAGTTCAAAAATATTGATTCTCATGACATTCTCTCCTTCGCAGAGAAGACATGAGAAGAGGCAAGATGTAGGATCATAATATCGCCACAACAACAATTCGCGAAGACAACGGATAACAACATTGCGAGTGAGTCGCAGAGGGTTAAATATAAATGACGCACTGGATGACGATAGGAGGATATGAAATCTGGCGAAAGTTAAGAAGTGTCGCGAGTATGAATATTTGTACGTCTGCGACACTTCGCGAGACATTCCGAAAATAAAGGACAGCTTTAGCTGTCATTCACTATGTATTACCCTATATAAAGGGATGAGTGAATCTGTTGAAAGGGGAGTTCTTTTTGGATTGGAAAGCAAGTCATTAGGAGAGAGAAACAGAGCGAATGTAGTAAGATCTTAAGTGTAATTCCATTTTCCTGTGTAAACATTTTAAGAAAATTATTAATAAGTATTCATAATTGTTCATCTATTATCTTCTGAATGGATTAATTAAACAAAATATAGTGAGGGGTGTATTGTGGGATTTCCTGCAACTACAAAATATCAAGGTGTTTACAACTCCTATCAAATTCCCCCACACTTAGACTTTGCTAGTCCTCGAGCAAATCAAATTAAGCAATTCTAAAACATACATACAACTATGTTTCATCGAGGCTACGGTCACACTTAGCACGTATAACAAGCCTTTAAACCTCTAGGTGTCCCTAGTGGACGAGTTATAGTCTCGTGAGGGTTTAATAGAGATGTACCCACAAAACCTACTTTTCCAACTTACTCGTTCTCCGAAATGATAGCATCAAATGCGCTAAGAATACATAGAGATTCTGCACACTAGGCATAAGAAGTTAGACACAAATATGAACACAATCTCAACCTTAAAAGTTGAGAGAGAAATAACCATCCCTTATCGAAAGAAATTCGGGTTCGGAGTGATCAAAAGTCTTGACTCTGCCTCACAAGAAATGGTTTTATGAAGTTGCTCTCAATAATTAATAGCTTTTTTATGGATCACACATGTGTCCAGGTAGGAATGAAGAGAGAAATCCTGCCCCATCCATCTCCATATTGCATTGTTTAATAGCCCAAAACACACTATGCTCAATTTCAACGGGTAAATGACAAGGTTTACCATACACAAGCCTAAAGGGAGACATCCCAATAGGTGTCTTGTATGCGGTTCTATAAGCCCACAAAGCATCATTAAGTCGCATGCTCCAATATTTCCTTGTTGGATTCACCGTCTTCTCTAGAATGGATTTCACCTCCCGGTTAGAAACCTCGGCTTGTCCATTTGTTTGGGGATGATAAGGTGTTGCAATCTTGTGCGACACATTGTACTTCTTCAACAAGCTTTGTAAGATCCTGTTTTTGAAGTGAGAACCCCCATCGCTAATTATGGCTCTTGGAATTCCAAACCTTGCAAAGATATTAGCTTGCACAAAATCTGAAACCACTTTAGAATCATTAGTTGGGGTGGCCTTAGCTTCCACCCATTTTGAGACATAATCAACAGCAAGTAAGATATAAAAATTCCCATGGGAGTTGACAAAAGGACCCGTAAAATCAATACCCCATACATCAAAAACTTCAATAAATTGAATAAAAGTTTGTGGCATTTGATTTCGGGCACCTAGATTGCCTGTTCTTTGGCACTTATCACAAGTTGTACAAAATATATATGCATCTTTGAACAAGGTTGGCCAATAGAAACCGCTTTCAAGTACCTTGTGAGCGGTTCTCTTACTCCCAAAATGTCCTCCACAAGCATAGGAGTGACAAAAAGACAAGATAGAATGAAATTCAGATTCAGGAACGCACCTTCTTATTACTTGGTCACTACAATGTTTCCATAGGTATGGATCATCCCATATGTATTGGTTTCCTAACTTCTTAAGTTTGTCCCTCTCAGCACGAGACAAGTTCTTTGGGATTTGTTTAGATACCAAGTAATTGACAATATCGGCATACCATGGTTCTCCAAAGGCAATTGAGAATAGTTGCTCATACGGGAAACTTTCACGCAATGGGATAGCTTCCTTGTCCACAGCAAGACGTCTCAAGTGATCCGCAACGGTATTCTCAATTCCTTTCTTGTCCTTGATTTCAATATCAAACTCTTGCAAGAGTAAAATCCATCGTATGAGCCTCGGTTTCGCATCTTTTTTCATAAGCAAGTACCTAAGTGTTGCATGATCAGAAAAGACAACAACTTTTGTACCAATTAGATAAGAGCGAAACTTTTCCAAAGCAAAAACAATTGCTAACAACTCTTTTTCAGTGGTTGTGTAGTTTTGTTGGGCCTCATTTAACGTTCTAGAAGCATAATAAATAGCATGAGGTATCTTCCCCATACGTTGCCCAAGCACCGCACCAACCGCATAGTCACTTGCATCACACATGAGCTCAAAAGGCTGGCTCCAATCCGGTGGTTTAATGATAGGGGCTGAAATCAAAAGTTCTTTCAAACAATTGAATGATGCCATACACTTTGCATCAAAGTTAAAAACCACATCTTTTTGCAATAAGTTACAAAGTGGTAATTGATAGGTGTCTAAAACACCTAATTTCATATCTAGTATTTATGCTTTCTTTGCTACTTTTCTTGTAAATTATGTATCTTATGTGTGCTTTTGAGTTATTTAGGTACTTTGGAGTCATTTGAAGCGAAAGAAGAAGAAAACGTCCTTGGAGCGAGAAGGTCAATTCACAGGCGATATTTGGAGCAGGCTAGATTGTGCAAGAGGAGTTATGCTAGAAATTAAATTGTCAGTCTCATAGAACTGACAGCTGAACAGAGAATTAGGCTGTCGGTTATCTGAAACCGACAAGCCACACATGAGCTGGTTAGCCCCTATCCAATTTATCGGGTGCCAATAGTACTTATCATCACTACACTAGAGAATTCAAAGAGTATTTTCTCTTATCCTCACCACTTGAAATCGAGAGAAGCAAAGAAACGGAAGCCATTGTCCGAGACCTCTCTGTGTAAATCTACGAACACATAAATGGAGAATTGATGATTGAGAAAATTTGATGGCAGATGAAGAAGAAGATTAAGTCTATGGGCTTCTGTGGCTGTGAAAAAATTAGGTCGAGGTATGAGATTTGTTAGGGTTTGTTCAAGAAGAGAAAAGGGGATCTGTTTCTGAGGTAGAAATCGAGTTTGTGTTGAATCACTCGAGTCGGGAGAAGAAATGGAAGAAGTTAACAGGGTTAGAGAAGATGATGCTGCTAATTGAGAGTTTCTGCCGGTGGAGGAAGAATTGAAGAAGGGAAGCGGCTAAGAACATCACAACATACGCATCCCCTACACTACCAGGATTCTGCACACAACATGTTTGATAAAAGGCCTCAGTGAACTTGTCTTCAATATTTCAAGTTTAGTCTGCAATTGTTTGATTGGGTATTTTCAATAGTGCTGGTGGTTTGGTTGAATGGGTTTTGATTGAAATGAAGGGAAGTAGCTTGTGCTGTTGATTATTGCAGGTGAAATTTCATAGATGTTGGCCTGAGTTAGAGTTGTGAGAAGCTACAGAAGCAGTAATGGTGTAAATGGAAATGCAAGAGATTCTGATGCCAGCTGAAATGAAGTGTGTAATTGCAGTTGGTGGTCCAGAAATGATATTGTCGATGGAGCAGCTGCAATGAGAGGTCTCTGATGTGTATGAGGAGTTTGTGGAAGCAGTTGTGTGAATGTAGCAGCTGTAATTGGAAGCTGCAGACAATGGAGTTGAGACTTGAGGCTTGAATGAGATTGACAGGTCTTGTGGTTTGCCAAGGACTGGCGATGGATGTTGTTGGTGGTGTTAGTCTACAATGCAGCTGTGATGGGTATGAGCTACTAAGGCAATAAATGATAGATGGTGTTGCAAGTGGTCTTATTTGTGATAACTACAGGTCAGGCTGAATCTCAGGAGTCTCAAGTGGTAGTGATGAAGATGATGCTGTGATGTTCATGGAAGGAGGTTCTGATGGCTTGAGGAAATGATGATGCTAACTGATGCAGTGACAGGTTGATGTTGTTGCAGTGGTGATGACATTGCTGATGATTGTCATGGTTTCTGGTGGCCTGTGCAGTTTGAATGGTGAATTACAGGTTTGAGGTAATGGTGGTGCTAGTTGGAGTTTGTGTTGAGCATGGTAGGAATTTAGGGAGTTTGAACTGAGCTTAAGATAATGGTGTTTGAGCTGTAATAGAAATGAGTTGTAGTAGCAGTAAGGCACTGGACTGGTGGAGTCAGATGGCTGTGCAGAGCTGTGAGATAGAGGAGGCAGTGCTGCAGTTGGCAAGGTAAGGGAGATGCGTCTGCAGGTTTGCGCAGTTACGCTGTGCAAGAAAGTGGAGCAAGAAATGAGGAAATAGAGCTGGTGATTGCATCTCAAATGAAGGTAGTGATGTTGAATAGGTGTGGTTACAGATGGGACTGTGTGGACTCAGTATGGAAAGTTGAGAGTAGATGGAGTTTGGTCATGGCATGAGAAGATTGTGATGTTTGAGTCTGCAATGAGGTAGCCTGGTGGTATGATTGAGATGTTTTGAGCTGTGACTTTGAGTGAAATAATGAAAATAAAGAGACAAGTCAGGGAATGGAAATTGCAACTGAAGTTGCAGGATGTGGTGGTACTATATAAGATCTGGTGCAGCTGAAGTGGTTAATGGAATTGCAAATGAGAGTATGGAATGTAGCTGAAATGAAAAGGATTTGGTGCTGGCTAGATGAGTCTGTAGGAATTTGTAGGAGCTATAGCTGGAGTGAGTTGTGATGCACCACAATGGTGCAACACAAATGTTCTGGCTCATGCAAGGCTTAGGCCTGTGCAACTGGCCTGTCCTACGACTAGTCAGATAATTCATAGCTGACTCGTTCCTGACTCAGCATCTATCTCAGTGACCGTTAGCTCAGTTATCTTGACCGTCAATTTTAACGGTTGACCGAGTTGACCCGTTGACAGGTGACCGGGTGGACTTTGCCGGTCACCTGAGATGTCTGCCGGCGACTATTCCGGCCGATTTTCGGCCATAATACCAGTTTTCCGGCGACGTATTTTTGGACATATTTTCTACATGGGTTTTTCTCACACATGGGCTTGGTGGACTTCTTTCTATTGGACCCTTGGGGCTTGACCTAATTTTGGAACAAAAAGAGCTATAAAGAAGACTTCTACAACTTTTGGATATCACACATATTTTTTCTTGGAACTTTTGGAGAGCCGGTTTTGTTTACGCTTCTAGGGTTTGCTTTTGTTCATCTTCTTCTTTTCAATTATTATTATTATGATGAACTCCATAGCTATGAGTAGCTAAACATATTATTGGTTATGGGATAAAAGTTGATTTCTCAATATGTTATATGATTCAATGAATTAGTTTTGTCTCAATATTTTATTGTTTGTGGTTCACAATTAATAGTGTTATATGATTTGATAGTTTGTTTGGTTGAGTCCATAATCAATCCGATTTACATTCATCTCTAGAGCTATATTAGGGTTTTCAATTCGAAAAAGTTGTTTATCCCTGATTCTAAGTAGCATAATTGTGGGTAGTGCTTGTAGTGATATATCCTACTAGTCACAAGTGAATCATAACTTTTGTTAAAACGATTAGTGCTTTTACACATTCGTTTGCATTGATTAGTCTTATTCCATAGAACTTATTGCTTTTAGGGAGTTAAATCTAATTGTGCTTTTACACTTTAGGTTGCTTTCTAGGAAGAATTCACATATGCATCTTTTAATGTGGTTGTGATGAAATCAGGGAATTAGCGGGTTATTCTTGCGATCAAGGTATTCTAGGACTATTAGTAGATGAGAGATTAAATTACCAATTCTAATCATTGATAAAAATACATGTTTGTGAATGATACTATCCCGTGACCAATATCTTCTCCTTATTGATTATTCCAATTACTTACTTTGCTTTCAATTACTTTTATTTCTTAGATAAAACAAACATCCCCCCTTGGTTACCTTAGAAACTGAAAATTGCATAACAACAATTGCCTCTTTGTGGATACGAACTCTTCCTTACTTTGTACTTCATTTAAATTTAGTGAGTAAGAAAGTGAAATTATTTTTGACGGATTGACAACCGATCAGTAATGCTATCTTGGAAAAATCCTTGATAAATCTACGATAAAAACCTGCATGACCAAGAAAAGAGCGTATCACCCTCATCGTAGTGGGAGGGGTTAAAGCACGAATAAGGTCTATTTTAGATTTATCGACTTCCAAGCCTTTAGAAGATATTATATGGCCTAAAACTATGCCATGAGTTACCATAAAATGGCACTTCTCCCAATTCAGCGCAAGGTTTGTTTCAACACATCGTTCAAGGATTAGAGACAAGTTGTTCAAGCAAAGGTCAAATGAATCACCAAAGACACTAAAATCGTCCATGAACACTTCGATTATGTTTTCAACATATTCTGAAAAGATACTTACCATACACCTTTGAAACGTAGCTGGAGCATTGCACAAGCCAAAAGGCATCCTTCTATAAGCAAAAGTACCGAAAGGACAAGTGAAAGTAGTTTTCTCTTGATCCTCCGGCGCTATCACAATCTGATTGTAACCTGAATAGCCATCAAGGAAACAATAGTAAGAGTGTCCAGCTAAATGTTCAAGCATTTGATCAATAAAAGGCAATGGAAAATGATCTTTCCTAGTGGTGGCATTCAATTTCCTGTAATCAATACAAAACCTCCAACCGGTTTGCACACGAGTTGGGACAAGTTCGTTCTTATCATTCTCCACCACTGTCACACCTGATTTCTTTGGCACTACTTGTACCGGGCTCACCCACTTTCTATCCGATATGGGGTAGATAACACCCACTTCCAAAAGCTTTAGTATCTCCTTTTTCACAACTTCCATCATGAGAGGGTTCAAACGACGTTGCGCTTCTCTTGTAGGCTTTGCATCATCCTCCAAACGGATTTTGTGCATACAAACGGCAGGGCTTATACCCTTGATATCAGCAATTGTCCATCATATGGTCGTCTTGTACTTCCTTAGCACCCTTAGAAGTTTTTGCTCCTGTAAATCACTAAGCTCGTTAGAAAGAATCACAGGTAAATCTTTCTTGTCACCTAAGTACAAGTACTTTAGGTGATCGGGAAGAGGTTTCAATTCTAACTTTGGAGATTTAACAATTGAAGGTACAAGCTTTTCATCACTGCATGGTAAAGAAATAAAAGAGATATTATGAGTTTCCGGGCATCCTTGTAGTGAATTAAGATCACCAAGGGCTTCCTTGAATTCATTACCACACTCTACACCATTATCCATGGATTTAGTTAAAACCGTTTCCAAAGCGTCATCACCATTCAATTCAAACACTTGTTGTGCCAATGTATCCATAACATCAATGGAGAAACAAGAGTGGACATCACTAGGATATCTCATCGTCTCAAAAATGTTGAAACGTATTGTTTCTCCATCAAACTCCATAGTTAGCGTTCCCTTGTCCACATCAATAATGGTTTTCGTGGTTTTCATGAAGGGACGCCCAAGTAGCAATGGAAGAGACGAGTCCGGTGACCCTTCATTCATCTCTAACACACAAAAGTCAGCTGGAAATACTAATTGATTAACCTACACAAGAACATCCTCAACAATACCCATTGGGTAGACATTAGAGCGATCGGCTAATTGCAATACAATTCCAGCTTTTTTAAGAGGACCAAGATCAAGTGAATTATACATGGATGCAGGCATAACATTTACGGATGCACCTAAGTCCAACATAGCTTTGTTAAATGTGGTGTTACTAATTGTGACTGGAATGTCAAAGCTACCGGGATCCTTGAATTTCAGTGGAAGTTTGTGTTGTAAGATTGCCGAAGCATTCTCCCCCACACTTAGCACTTCATTACCTTTAAGCCTTTGCTTATTGGTACACAAGTCCTTCAACACTTTTGCATACTTTGGAACTTGCTTAATAGCATCAATGAGTGGTATGTTCTCATGGATCTTCTTAAGAACGTCTAAAATCTCCTTTTATAGTTCCGCCTTCTTGGAACTTGCAAATCTGCGAGGGAAAGGTAAAGGAGGAACATAAGTAGAAACCGGAGTTTTAGAGTTAGGAATAGGTACCTCAGAAGTTTTGGGAGAATCCTCATTCTTCTCCTCCAAAACAGGTTCCTTTGGTGTTTCCACCTTGCCCGAATCAGTAACCTCGGGTTGCACAAGTTGTGCACCACTTCTCAACGTAATAGCATTGACACCTTCTTTTGGGTTAATAGGCTGAGAAGGGAGTTTCCCACTATTTTGTGCCTTCAATTTGTTTATATCAATCGCCATGGAGCCCATTTGTGTCTGCAACTCCTTGATAGCACTCTTTTCCTGCTGACTTTCTTTAAACGTGGTGGAAATGCCTTGCATCATTGTTTGAAGCTTTGAATCGATATCGGAACCTTGATTTTGCATGGATTGTTGTGATTGTGGTTGCTGAAATTGTTGTTGTTGCGCTTGAAATCCACCCAAACGGTTGAAAGTAGGTTGTTGAACTGCACCTTGCTTGTTGGCATAGCTAAAATTGGGATGATCTCTCCATCCTGGATTGTAAGTGTTGGAGTAGGGATCATACCGTCTTTGCTGATTTGGAAAGACCACACTAGCTTGCTCCAACTCTTCACCATATGAAGGCAAAATAACTGCAGCCATCTTTTCCATCATTTGCTCCATATTATCCATCCTTTGATCACGGTGTGATGATGAATCCGTAACTTCATGCACTCACCTAACCATTGGTTCACCTCTTGTGTATAATTGTTGCGAGTTTGCATCCATGCTTTCAATCAACTCGGTAGCTTGGGCCACCGTCTTGTTCACTAGTGCACCACCACCCGCTGCGTCAAGAAGATATCTATCACTTGTTTGGAGACCTTAGTAGAAGTATTGGATTATCATAACGTCACTGAATTGTTGGTGTGGACAGCTTGCCACCAATCTCTTGTATCGCTCCCAATATTCATACAAATATTCTCCCACATTTTTCATTATCCCACAAATCTCTTTGCGAATTTGAATAGCCTTTGACGCAGGAAAGTACCTCTCTAGAAAGAGTTTCTTCAACCTGTTCCATGTAGTGACACTTCCGGAAGGCAAGTAATATAACCATTCCTTAGCATTGTCCGCCAAGGAGAACGGAAAGGCTTTCAACATCGCTCCATCCGCATTAATATTCTCTGGAAGCATAGCCATGATAACGTTGTGGAAATCCATGAGATGCTTGTTTGGATCTTCATTCACCATACCATGAAACTTCGGTAACTCTCTAATCAACCCCGGCTTGATCTCGAAGGTTGAGTTTGTTTGAATACACCATCGTTGTGTATCAAGCCTATGAGAAGCCAAGTCCTTGAGTGTACGATCACCCATTGATTCTTCTTCAATTAATGGTTGTTCTTCAACTAGTGGTTCTTCTACGAATGGAACCTCTTTTTATTCTTCTAGTTGTAACTCTTTTTCCACTTCTAACTCTTGTTCTTCCGTTGTATCTTGACTTGGTTGGAGTATTGTGCCTCTTCGAGTAACTATCTCGCACCTTGGATAGTTCCAATCTTTAGAAGCCAGGGATTAGGTACCTGAAAACAATTCTCGCAAACAAGACAAGAAAACAAAAAGCAAAGATAAAAGCAGAAATTATAAAAAGAAACTAAAAACTTAATAACAAGCCGTATGCTTCCCCGGCAGCGGCGCCAAAATTTGATCGCTGTCGTATGCGTCAAAAATGAATTCACTTTCTCACTCTATTAAATATAAATGAAGTACGTGGTAAGAAAGAGTTCGTTCCCACCGAAATTTGATCGCTGTCGTATGCGTCAAAAATGATTTCACTTTCTCACTCTACTGAATATAAATAAAGTACGTGGTAAGAAAGAGTTCGTTCCCACCGAGAGGCTTTTGTTGTTATAAAATTTCAGTTTCTTAGTAACCAAGGGGGGGATTTTTGTTTTAGAAGAGCAATAAAAATAAATTGAAAGCAATAAAATATGAAAATAATCAATAAAAAGAAGGTATTGGTCACGGGATAGTAACATTCACAAACATGTATTTTCATCAATGATTAGAACTGATATTTTAATCTCTCATTTACTAAAAGTCCTAGGATACCTTGATCACAAGTATATCCCGCTAATTCCCTGATTTCATCACAACCACATTAAAAGATGCATATGTGAATTCTTCCTAGAAAGCAACCTAAAGTGTAAAAGCACAATTAAGTTTTAACTCCCTAAAAGCACCAAGTTCTATGGAATAAGACTAATCAAGGCAATCAAACGTGTAAAAGCACTAATTCAATTTAACCAAGGTTATGATTCATTTGTGACTAGTAGGACATATCACTACAAGCACTACCCACAATTATGCTACTTAGAATCAGGGATAAACAACTTTTTCGTATTGAAAACCCTAATATAGCTTTAGAAATGGATGCAAATCGGATTGATTCCGGACTCAACCAAACAAACAATCAAATCATATGACAATATAAACCATGAATCATAAACAACAACTTATTGAGACAAAACTAATTCATTGAAGCAATATCATGTTGTGAAATCAATTTTATCCCATAACCAATAATAATTGTTTAGCTACTCATAGCTTTTGAGTTCATCATATTCAATAATAAAATGAAGAAGATGAAAAACAAAAATGAAAGCAAACCCTAGTCGCCGCTCTCCAAAGCTCCAAGTAAAAAAATACGTGATCTCCCAGGAAGTAGAAACTTTTTTTTTCCTTTTGTACTTATCTTCTTTCCAAAACTAGGTCTTCAAAGCCCAAAGTCCAATAGTAAGATGTCCACCAAGCCCATAAGTGAGGAATACCCATGACAAAATATGTCCCAAAAACTGTCGCCGGAAAACTGGTGTCATCTCCGGAAGTTGACCGGTATTCGACCAGGAAGTAGCTCAGGTGACCGGCAAAGTCCAACCGGTCACCTGTCAACGAGTCAGCTCGGTCAGGTCAACAGAGTCAATACCGATTCAGCTATCTGACTCGGTCAAGTTGGTCAGGCCAGGCCATTGCACATGCCATATCTTCCGCTGCATCATCATTGTGCTTCCCCAGTTAACTCCAGCCATGATGGATGTTTAATTCTCTCCAGTTCATTACCAAAACCACAATTCACTCACTTACATCATTGCCACCATCTGTTGCAGCTACTCTTGAATTCAAAACCTCTTGACACATAAACATACATCTAATCCATGACTGCATCAGCACCTTCTATTGCTCATCAAACACAGAACCATCTCCACTTGCAACTGCAACCACCAACACCTTCAATACCCTTTCTTTCTTCTCAGCTGCACCACTTCTAACTGCATCTGTGAGCAACCCCATTTACCACCAGTTGTAGCTTCTTTACAACTTTAACTCCAAGTTGCTGCCACAACTAGCACCACTGCAATCCCAGTTTCATTGCAGTACATCTTCTCCACTGGCAACAACAGCCAACACCCATTACTTATGTTCTTGATCATCATCTAACCTTCTCAGCTGCTGTAGCTTTAAAACCAACACACAACTGATCTTCACAAATCCACCTTAAATTCATCTCATATGCTGGGTTCACATAAACTCCAACAACATCAACAACTCCATCTCATAATTCAGCTGACCTACAATCAACAGAAACTACAGCTGCAGCTTCAAAATCTCCTCATTCTTAACCTCAAAGCACCATCAATACTAAATACCATGTATTGCAGTTTAGCTCAATGGCAGCAACTGCATTCATCTATTCATCAGTCTCATCATATAGCACCAACAACAGCTTCAGACTATCATTCCCATCATTTCCATCTTGTTAATCATGCAATTGCACCAACAACTTCATCTCTGCATTCCAGCAACAACATTAACTTCCACTCCGCAATCTTCTTGGCTTTGAGACACCAACAACAACACAATGTCTTTAACACTAGAAACATCTCCTCTCTGTCACATTCTCTAACCCCAATATTCTTTCACAACCTCATATCCATAACCATCATCTTCTCAGACCCATTATTTCATCATTCCCATCTTCTTTCTATCTCTGCATTTCATCAAACCCTGCACCCCAGCTCAGTTGCAATCACCAACAAGTCCACCTGCAACCTCAAATTCTCCATCTGCTTCAATTCCTACTTCTCCCTGGATTGAAATGGCAGTAGACCCTAGTTCTTTTCTATTCAGCTTATCTTCTTTCTTCTGTCTCAGAGAGCTTCTTCTTGAACAACAACTTCAACCCAATCCTGTTGAACTCAGAACAGGTCACCAACATCAGCAGAAATCCATACTATCACCTCAACCTTCTTTGTAACCTAACTCAATAATTCTGAGACACCCATCTCTTCAATCGACTATCAAACCCACTTAAACGCCACCAGAATCACAGCAACATCATTTTCTTCTTGATCTGATTCAAACCATTACCATCTCCGTCTCAATTCAGAAACCCTAACTCATCTCAGATGCATATCAACCCCCAATTCTTCATTTCAGATCGATCCCCAACTCTGCTTCACTCTCGACCATAAACCCACCTTCTCCATCACCTGTTCGAATCATCATTTGCTTTAAATTATTCATTTGCCTGAATTTCGCTCGATTTGTTTCTCAATTCAGCAGCAGGAGTCGCTGCTTGTTTTTCCTTCTGTCTGAATTTCAGGTGAATGAGGTAAATGAGAGAAATATCTCTCTCATCGAATTCGGGGTTGTAATGAAACATGGTTGGATAATCACAGCCCCAACACCCAGATAAGGGCCACCTAACTGAACTATCAATTTTCCTTGAACTGTTGGTCCTACGAGACTGGCAGTTCAGTTTTCATAATTCTTGTTTTGTCGGTTCTAGGGACTGATACGCTTCATTTATTTTGCTCATAACTTCCTCATATGACACCGTAGCGACCTCATTCTTTCGCCGCATAACCTTAGCTGGCTCTATCACTCGCCTTTTATGCTCCAACTGGATGTTTCCTTCTTCTTTCGCTCTGAATGACTCCAAAGTACCTAAATAACTCAAAATCAAACATAAGATACAAAATTTACAAGAAAAATATCAAAGAAAGCATAAACAATAGATAAATATCAAGGTGTCAACACCTATCAGTATTCTTTCAGAGCATTGAGTAATCTCGATTTTCTTTAGACGCTTGTTAAATTTCTCTTTATCATTCAGAAAACTCTGTTTGAGTTGATCAAGCGATGACTTTTTTTCACAAATGTCAGACTTAAGAAGATGAGTTCTTTTATCTTTACATGGAAACGTTTTTTCGAAAATCAAAGGATTGAACTCTTCATGAGTATCTATGTTTGGAAGGGTTTCAGAATCACAGATTTCTGCAATAGTTACAACATGATGTATCTCATCAACTTGATTATTCTCATTAGGACAATAATCAAGAGTGGCATTATAAGCTTTTCTTTTCCACTGTGTGTCCTAGGTTGGACAGTCTGGAGAGATATGGCCAGAGCCTCTGCACTTGTAACATTGGGGAATAACATCATCATCATCCCAGGTGTATTCACATTTAAGTGGAGGAACACTCTTCCTTTTTGACGCATGTGCTCCTCTTTTTCGATGTCTCAACAGTCTTTTGAATCGTTGAGTAATAAGAGACAAGTGATGGTTTATTTCTCCTTCATCTTTAGAAAAGAGATCTTCTTGATCATCGGAATCTTCCGAATATTGAGTCGAAGCTCCTTTTATGGCTTTATAGCCCAGATTGTCCTTTTGTTTAGACAACATTTCTTGATCAAAGATCTTTAGTTTCCAACTAAGGAACTTCTAGATAGATACGAAAGATCATTATCTTCAACGATTGCATGCTTCTTAGAATCGTATCTAGATGGCAACGATCTGAGAATCTTGCATACTATATCCTTTTCAGAAATAGTCTTTCCTAACGAGAAAGAGGCATTAATTATCTCAGAGAGTTTAATGTGAAACTCCTCAAAAATGTCGTTGTCATCCATTCGAAGGTTTTCCCGCTCGGAAGTGAGGGTTTGAAGTCTAGCTTCTTTTTCTGAAGAATTTCCTTAGAATACGATCTGAAGATTATCCCAAGATTCTTTCGAAGTTTGACATGTTGACACATGATGTTGTAGGTCGCGACTTACAGCATGAATAATACCATTCAAACCATCTGAATTCTGCTTTGCAAGTGCCTTTTCTTCGTTCGAAAACTCTGCTAAGCGTTTAAACTCAGTTTCTGAATTTTCTCTCTTTGGTAGAGTATAACCATCGACGACTAATAGCCAAGTATTAAAGTCTCGTGATTAAAGAAAAGATCTCATAGCAGATTTCCACCATAGATAGTTTGTTCTGTCAAATCTTGGTGGCACGTTAATTGAAGTCGATTCATGAGAACTCGAGTTCATTCTTATAGGTTGGATCGCACCAAACACAGATTGTTAGATCTTTTCGTGTTTTCCTGCTCTGATACCAATTGAAAATGCGAGGGTACCCAAATATACCTCAAGCTAAAAAAATTCCTACCTATAAGTCCTTTCTCCGAAAGTGATTGTCTATGGACTGAGTCGAGATAATGCAACTAATCGGTTCACACTTCGTTTGATCGTCTATGGATACGAGATCGAGAAAATACAACAACGAAGTATGTTTACTTGATACAAAGGTTCGGACTTGACCAAACACAATAGGATTGCTTATCAAGTAAATATGAATTAACGTTTGTGTGATTTACTTTAATTATAATAAAACAATTATAATGCGGTAAATAAAAGTAAATGACACAGCAAGATTTTGTTAACGAGGAAACCGCAAATGCAGAAAAATCCCGGGACCTTGTCCAGAATTGAATACTCTCAGGATTAATCCGCTACACAAAATTACACCTAACTTCGTATAGTTGAGACCAAGTAACTAACCTTATAGTTCACTTAGTTCCGTCTGTATTCCCACGCCTCCGACTTGTGAATAAGTCACGTACTTGGAACAATTCCTTTGGTTTGTATTCCAAACAGTAAAGGAACAACAAATCTGTTTGGTGTCAACTCTATTCAACCAAGTGATATGAGTCGGACAAAGGCTCTTCTGTTTATTTAACATAAACTCCTTCGTCGGGTCCTTAGATCTATCTTATGTTCAATCACCCAAAGGTAATCGTTTAAGATTAAGCCAATCAATACCTTTAATCACAAGGAAACGTATTGATGCCGATCTACTCAATTAATCAATCCAATCTACCACAAGGATAAACCGATTATTAATTGGATCCTCTTTTACCGAAACAAGTATTGTGGACACCAAAGATTATAAAACCCAAGTCAGATCTTCAATATCTTATTTGTCTTCAAATCTTCTTAAATCTTCAATAAAAACCAGCACATAATCACTTGAATCTCTTGTGATCAATCACGCACAAAACGGAGTCTGTTAACAATGGATTATCACAAGATCGTCTTTAGAACTAACAACAGTCTAAAGATCCCTGTCTAAACTCTGAACTAGTTTGAGTAAATCTTATATCAGAAGAGAAGATTCTCAAGAATAAACAAACTAAGTGCAATCAGATTTCAACCACCGTTAGTCATATCAAATCAATCGAAAACAAAGATAAACCGTAATTATCTAGTTTCCCACCAAAGGGTCGCGCTAGAGATTCTCAATCCCAAAGAAGACTTTAAATTAAGCGGCCGTAAGAGATTTCGCCTAATTAGGTTACTCTCCTCTCCGAATAGGCGGCTACACCAGTAACAACAACAAAAGAGTAAATCTGTTATTACGAAGGATTAGTTTGCTAGAAAGGCAAACTTCGTGTATTTATAGACAAGGAAGTTGGGACACCAAGGAATTTCCAAAACTGAAAATATTCTCAATATATTCATAAAAGAACAAATTCGGTTTTCATAATTCCTGGAAATGCTATGTCCAAAAATAACGATCGAAATCTCTCGGAAAATCTAATTAGTAAATGCACATTACTAATTCTGTAATTTCCCTACAAAATGAAATTAATATCCTTAATTAAAAGATTCTTAACTTACTTATGTTTCGATCCTGGGATTCTCTTCCCTTAGCCGTTAAGGAATATCTTTGAACAATTATAGAAGTAAACATTAACAACACGTGTTCAAAGTTTGTCGACATCTTAACTTTGTAAGCTCTCTTTCACACTTACATCCTTGAAACCGATTTGCCACACTTCCAAACAAGTTTAGAATTGGTTCATCTGACTTTAAAGAACTATGTGATTGATCAAACCAACATTCAATCACAGTCATGGGTTTACGGTTCTACCAAAACAAGTTTCGGTTCTACCTCCATGTGAGTATTGTGCATAGTCACACTAGCTTCCCAAAATTTCGGTTGACTAGGTACTAGGAACGGTTCCTCACATATATATGGTATCTAACTTATATGTGTTGCACATGTACATAGGATCGGTTTCCCTTTCTGCTATAAACCTTGATGCACCCCATACAAGGATCGGTTCCCTTTGATGCACTGCACCCCTTACTAGGATCGGTTCCCTTTCCCTTACAAGGTCAGACATAAAAATCCGATCATACCACAGGTGATTACTTAAGATCGGTTTTACTAATAAAAGTTATACCAATACATAAGTCAGGCCTTTGTGAACAGTTCTACCAAGAACACAACAAGTTTTGAGCGGTTATACTCTATCACACATATTGGTTGTTCATAAGATATGCAATGAATAACAAAACCAATAACACCTGGCAATTTCCTTTTCGGTTGACAAACAAGTTTATGAACTTACTTCCTTAGAACACATGTAAAAATTGTTCCCTAGGATGAAATCCTCACCTCATACCCATATATAATCACAATAGCATTCAAATGATTATGGCGATGTCTTATCTACAAAGTTTAATGGTTAAGAAATAAACCTCGTATTGTATTCCTTAATACTATGTCTATCTAGAGTTCAAATATGCTTCGCAGTTATGTTTTCAATATGCACGACTTGGAAGATACGTTAGGGAATGAAACAGTTCAAGTCAAATCTCACTAACCTCAAGTGGAAGGATGATTGTTGTCGTTTTATCTCCTTGCTTCTTCACATCTTCAAGTCTTCGCAATACTTGTAATGTCTCATATCCTAATACTTTCAAGCTAACCTATACGAAGTTTAACTTTAGTACATAATCAAGCGACTCTTAACATGAGTTTTGATTCACTAAAATATGATAACCAAACTTGAAATACCAACGCTTGGTGGGTTCAACCGAGCCATGCTCTAACAAGGACGTTATATAGTTGTTATTCACAAACCATTTTTCGTCAAATCCATTTTCAAAGTGATTGAAACATAACATGACTTTAGTCACTAGGTAAAGATGAACTTGGCCAAAGCGAAAGCTTAGCAACACATATTTCGAGAAATATGTAAGCGAGTTAAACTCAGCTCGAAACAATAAATTGTTCCGCATATTTCAAAAATTACCCAACATAATATGTGCGCCCCAATTCTTTTGAAATCCTCACCGCATTTGCTAGGGCTTCTTGGTGAGGATGCACTTCCAACACAATCAGGTTGTGTTGAGGTGAACAAAATCTTGCTCACCACAGGTATTTGAAACAAAATCATGCATGGACTCTAGAAATTTAACAACTTCCTTGAAACTTTCGATAATTGTTCCATACCTTTTTAAGATGTTATCCCTTGTCGAACTCTTGTCTGGGAGATCCTTCTTAATAGTACTTGTTGCTTTATTGATCTTCTTTGGTACCCATTTCTGAGTAGATTTTGGAGCAACATATTTCTTTTTCTCCCCAATATAATTATGAAATTTCTTGGAGGGAATACTAGAAGAACTGATATTATGAAACTCAGTTTTTCTCCAGTTTCGAACATCAGATCTTGTCATCTTAACAGAATCAGATCTGGTTTTATCTCATTTAAGAAATCTGCAATTCCTTTGCAAGTGACCTGGTTTTCCACAATAAAAGCAATGTTTAGTAGAATGGAAAAAGTTATGTTCAGTGTTACCTGAATGTGTATGTGCTTGCTTTGGAGCTTGATAGAATTTCCTATTTTCGTCATCGGCAGTGGTAGAGATACTTCACTTTTGTCAACCGTGGAAGGTTTTGGTTTAAAAGAATCTTTAGCTTTGACAAATTTTACCTCTTTGCAAATACCAGGAGCGTCTATTCCCTCATAGCCCAATACCCGTGTATCACGATGAATTCTACATGCTCCCAATATCGAGGTTAATTTTTTTGAGCTGCTATTTCTAGACAAACTCTCTTTTAAGCTCGAGTTTTCTTCTTCCAACCTTTTGACCTTTTTGAGCGCAAGAACTAGATCATTCTTGGATGATTCACATTGAACTTTGAGATCTTCTCGTTCCGAATCAAATAACAAGTTCATCTCAATGTTCTCCAAGTTATCTAGCTTGGAGATAATCAAATAACTTTGAGATCTTCTCGACTTTCGGCAATTTCTTCTTTAAGCCTTCGTATTTCATTGAGATAATCTCTTGCACCACTAGAATCAAGTTGGTCTTGCAAGTCTTTATTCCAACTACGAAGTCTGTCATATTTAACTTTCTCACTGAAAATGGTGCTTTCAGCTTCCGAGAGTTTTTGATGACATTCCTTAAGAAGATTATTAACAACTAGATCCACATGGAACACTTCTTCGTCAGAATCAGAATCAGTATCTGAAAGAAATTTTCCAGAAGCTAATGCAATCTCGCCTGCGTACTCTTGGGGATTATAAAATTCAGGTCCATCATCAAGCGTAGGAAAAGCTGCTGCATATGTTGATTGTCTACGGCTCCAGCTAGGACATACTGAAGACAAGTGCCCGAAACCACGACAGTTATAGCATTGTACATCATCATTAGGAGATGTTGCACCTTTAGAAAAACTCTTTTTCCTGTCTCTCAAAAATTTTCTAAATTGTCGTGGAGTAACATCCTTAGTATCTAGCGAACCAGATTTATCCTTAGAGGATTCATAATTGTTTGCAGCTTTAAGAGAAATCACATCTTTTCTAGATGCGTGTTCATTATCAAAGATCTTTAACTTTCCAACAAGAGTATTTCTGGAGAGTGTAGAAAGATCGTTTGCTTCTTCAATGGCATGTTTCTTAGACTCGTATCTTGATGGTAGAGACCTGAGAATTTTGCACACAATAACTTTATCCGGAATAGTTCTTCCTAATGAATAAGAGGAGTTAACTATTTGAAAAAGTCTTTGGTTAAACTCATCAAAGGTTTCATCATCAGACATTCGAAGGTTTTCCCAGTCAGAAGCTAGATTTTGAAGCCTTGCTTCTGTCTCTGCGACATTCCCTTCGAATACAGTTTCTAAGATATCCCAAGCATCTTTAGACTTATTTCAAGTAGTCACATGATGCTGGAGATCTGGAGTAATGGCATGGATGATAGCATTTAATCTTTCGGCTTTTGCTTGGCAGCAAGAATCTCAAGATCATCATAATCACCAATATCCTTCGCAATAGTTACACCGTGTACTGTAACTAATGGAGGATCATAGCCATTAACAATACGAACCCATGATTGAAAATCTCGTGCTTGTATAAAAGCACGCATAACAATTTTCCACCATAAATAGTTCGTGCCATCGAAGACTAGTGGTACGTGTATAGAGATAGCACTTCTGTCCATAGAATCAGATTGCTACAAACACAAACTTATGAGGTCTTAGCGTGTTTGCCTGCTCTGATACCAATTGAAAAAGCGGGGGTCTAACAACCACACCCAATATTTTGCTTAGTAATCTGTATGAACTAAACCTTAATAATATTCAGAGAGTGAAAACTCAGTCAGAGAATAATACTAAAGAGTTTATCTCTTACTCAACATAATCAATGGTTAAACAGAAGCAAGTCCGTAAACCTGATTTTAGTGTGAAGTTCTTGAATCAAAATCTTTTGTGTTAATCACAACCTATTCAATATCCACCGTGTATAAACCTCTTTAAGCAACAATCACTAAAGGAATATTTTAACACGGTGTCCACTTGAAACAGGGTTAGTTCGGACTGGTCTAACAATGTGAAAATAACAAAATCAAGTGTTCAAGATCAATCAAGTCTTATCCAACAAACAAGGTCGTATTAACAACTATAATTGATTAACATACAACCTGTATTATTTCAATTATATAAATAAAATATAATGCGGAAAAGAAATAACATAGACACCAGAAATTTTGTTAACGAGGAAACTGCAAATGCAGAAAAACCCCAGGAGTCCGAGACCTAGTGCAGAATAAACACACACTGATTATAAGCTGTTACACCAATTTCCTACTACCTATTCGGACTAGATGTAATAACTGTTTCAGCACAAATAAAACTCCTAGCACAAAACCGATTGTCTTTATGAATTCTTCTCGTAAATCTTCTAGAAGAACCCAAGGCTCTCTTTAGAAGATACAACAACAAGATTGATACGATTCGATATTTTGTTTGCACAGAACACCGGTTTGATTTTCCTTTAGATGTGAATCAAGGTTTTGTAAATCTTGTGTTTATTTTGATAAAAACAATTACTAGGTAAAAGTAATATCAAAACAAACTTGTAGATTAGGGATTATTATACTCTTCAATAATGGAAGAGAAACCTAATTATTCTACAACAAGAACAACTAGAATAAATCTAGAGATATCTTGTTTAAAACTTCTTAAGGATTTTTACGAGATACCTTAATTGAAGTTTTCTTTCTAGCTTCTGATTTCGACTAACAAATGTTGGTATACGATCGGAAACTGAAATCTATCAAAACCTAGGGTTTATGATCAACAACTATTGAATGGTTTTATATCAGAAGAGAAAACCTTAGAATAGACAAGAGGTGATAAACCTAGATTACAAGTTGTATAATCAATCACGAAGATTAATCCGACTCGGCTTTGTGATCCCCAATACAAATACTTTTATCTCACTCTTGTTCACGAAGAACAAAAGACATGGAAAACAACCTTATGAGCTTACACCAATTTTCCAAAGGGGATGAAAACGTGTAGCACTCACGAACCCTTTATTTATAGTGAAAGGTAGCTTGAAAGCTAAGCATAACTATTTTCCTTTTTCAAGACTCTCCTAATTTTGGGAGTCTTTCCTAAGTTACAACTCTTGCCAAAATAATTAATTAAATAATTAATTAGCAAATATTGTATTATGTGAATAAATCACATTTTAACTTAGGCAGGAATTAAAAGTTATCACAAACACTTTAATATGGTAATCAAATATGTTTGGATTAATAGCCATCTTGCCTGGATAAGGAAACATCACCAACTTGACCAAAAATGCCTTTTAGTCACGTAATTGGGCCCAATCCGTGAACCGTTACAAACAGTCCATGTATTGTTTCCTACTAACGAACTGTAACAATTACAACAATACTTATAATTGTTACTTTAATAAATCACTGATAATTCATCGTTATAACTCGGAATTGAGTGATTCTTGGCTCGTTGAATTCGTAAGCTCATTCACTATAACATGAGAACCTTTCCAGAACCATCTGGGGTTAGCCTAGTTGGACAGAGAGGGCGACTCTCAAGGAGGAGGTCAGGAGTTCGAGTCTCCGCTCAAACATTGGAGTACTCGTGTAATTATACTAACTTTACTATGGGGTTCAGGGGGCCGAGTTTGCTCAGTGGGGAGTAAGCCGGTGGCTACGCTGCCAGGGGGCAGGACGGGCCTATGCCTTATTTCAAAAAAAAAAATGAGAACCTTTCCAGGGATAAATGTTATTGTCACAAAAGTCGTGGCTCAAATAACCTCGAGTATATATACATAAATGTACATTAACCGTCATAGAAATTGTTCCATAGAGTGAGCATTTGTTTCGATAGATTAGAAAGGCAGAATTGAACAAGAATCCAAATGAAATCAATTACCACATACCTTTGTTGATGAAGTCCTTGTTGATGTCTTCTTGTAATCTTCGGTCTTCATCCTTAAGAGTAGTTCTTCTTAGACATAATCTAGTCCGAAACTATCTTTAGTATACTAAATCAAGAATGCATTTTGGCAACTAAAATTGACAACTAACTTGACATACCAACGCTAGTGGGTTCAACCGAGCAATGCTCTAACAATTAGTGGTGGTGATTGTTGGTTTTGGGCGAAATTATAGGTTGTTTTTTGAACTAAATTGTTGGAGCTGAAACAAGGAGGTTTGATGTTGATGGAATTCACAGAAGAAAAGAGTGGAGATGTGTTGGTGACTGAGTTGTAAATGCAGGCTAGTGATAGATGCATTTATGTGTCTAATTTGTCTCAATTTTCTATATTGTTAGTGCTCATTTTGTACTTATTTTACTATTTTTTGTATTTGTGGGTGTTTTTGTGAAATAAAGCTCAATGGACTAAAATGTGGAATTCCGCTCGTAAAATGGAGGAAATGAAGTGATTTATAATTTAATGGGCTAGACCCAAAAGGAAGAAGATGTAGATTTCATTTGTCCAATTATTTGGATATGAGAGCGTGGAAAGTGTGGAGCCCATTATGTCGACATCATTTACAAGATATTAAAAAGATATATGGAGATATTTATTTTAATGAAGAAAATAAAAGTGTTAAGTAAGAAATCTACATGAAGTAATTGATGGGAATTAAATATATAAAGAGTATGGAAAGAATAATATTCTTTATGGTTGGAGTTAATAAAGAATAAATAATTCCCAAATAAGGAAAATTGTAAATGCATGAGAATTATATTATCTGACGCGTGGCACATTCTTATTGGAGGATTTTTCATTGTCTTGACATGTGGCATATTCTCATTCGGTGATGATGTGGTAGTGGTGAATAGAAAAGGAAAGTGGATTCCTTTGAAAGCTATATATATCTTTGTGGGTACAAGAAAAAGGGGAGGCTCGGAGAGTAGAATTTTTATTTCGTTGTTTTAATTTCTCTTTTGTAATAATGGAGTAATTTCTCCGCTAGGGTGGAGGAAGAAACTACTTCTAGCATGTAAGTTTTGATATTTAATTTTCTTTTAATTATTACTCTCCAATTAGTTTTAATTGTCTAGAAATTTTCTCTTCTTTATATGCTTCATAATAACTGTTTTGGGTAGTTTAGCTACCGATCTTTTATAAGCGAAGGAAAATTAGGCCTTAGATTATCGACTTGAGTCGAATTGATATTTTGTTAATGATAAATTTTCCAAGGCATGAGATTGGGTTCAAAATTGCCTTGTGCAGTTTTGAGAGTAAATAAAGAAATTAATTGTTACAACCATTAGAAGTAGTGGAATCCGAAACCCTAGTCTCTCTACTCTTTGGTCAACAAAATTAGTTTTTCCTTAAAAATATTTTATTTATTAATCTTAAAACCAATCTTCATAAAAAGTCCGAGAATCGAACTTCTACTTGCCACTTGTAAAACTACATCGGTTTTGGCGCCGCCGACGCGGACTGTATATAGATTAGGTTTTAGATATTTTTTTTTAGTTTTTACTAGTATTTTTTTTTCTTTTTTCTATTTTACGTCTTTGGGTACCTTTCTTGTATTTTTGGTGTGCAGATTTTTCTTGAAATTAAAAGTGGAAAGTGGAATAAGCAGCCAAACAGGTAAGTATCCAAGATTTTATTTTTGTTCCCTTTTGTAAATATTTATTTTTGAAAACATTCTGATTTTTAGATATTTTTTTTTATTTGTACATATTATTTATTTGGATTATTTTTATTTTTGTAATTTTTTTTATTCTTTTTATATATATATAAAAAACACGTTGCACACACCAATTGCATCGTCAGACAACCGATTTTAGGAAAACCCGTGGGAAAAGTACGTTGAACCCGTGCCTTGGGCCTTATGGGATTTACCAGCGAAATTCCAAAAACCTTAGCCCAGTACCGTTGACCAGTCTTTGACTGTAGGTATATTCAACTTAAGGTAACCTGAGCCTACCAATTTTAGTCTACCCTGCATTTGCACGTGCACAAAAAGAAAAAAAAATGTCGAGTTGGTATTATAAAGACCAATATAGTGATTATTCAACTGAATATCTAAATGGACAATATCCGTACTATGCCCGTAGTGTGGATAGTACTTGGGACCACTACCAACCTTCCGAGGGTTATGGTTCATACCATGGTGATCCCAATTACTACTCGCACGTCCACCAATCATACGAACGGGCAAATGAGCAATATATGTGAGTTATCCATCTTTAGAGGATTTAATTAAACAATTGCCACCAGTTCCTGATGAATATAAAACTGATTCCATAGAAGATGCACTCAAACAGTTTCAACAAGTCTTTCTTTACAGGAATCACTTAAGAAGTTCAATAAATCTATATGTGAATGAAATAATCATGGATAAACTGTGTGAGAATCTTAATAAAGCGGGAGGACCAAAATGCACCTAAGACTATTGCTCATAAAGAACTTGTACTTTCGAAAATAGTGTTTCCAATCTTACCCTTGATAATATATATAATTATTCACCTAATTTAGAGGATGGGGTTAGATATGAAAACACTGCATGTTTAGATAAGGTTCAACCTTCTTCGTATTATTATGAAGATGAGGATAGTGTCGATGAAAATTTTGAAATGTGTAGTCGTAATGACGAGGAATTTGTTACAACAATTGAGCCTTATGATGATAATGTTATTTCTATTTCAAATCCAAATAATTTTAATAATTATTCACCTATTCAAAAGGACGAGGATTTGACTAGAGATACCCCCGTTTTAGACGATGTAGTATTTCCTTTTGATTACGAAGCCGATATTAGCTTAGAGGAACGAGTTTATTCTAAGAATTACAGATTTAGAAACAACAGTCTTAGACAAAGAAGATGAACTCGTAGAGATTTTAAACATGTATGAGGATGCGTCACCTGAATATGACCTACAAGAAGCAATTGACCATTTTCAGGATTCCGATGATCTAGAAATTAGGGAAATTGTAGCTAGTCTATCTAGAGACACCCAAAACTCTAAGTTTGGGGGTGATTATCATTCTCCATACCTTTAGATCTTACATATATCCCTCACTTGGGACTTGACATATGTACCTCTACCATTTTAAAAAATTATCTTGAGACACGTTTTCCCGAACCTAATGATGTCCAATAAGAAGTTCAGTTATTAGAAACCCATCCTCTGGTTGATGTGGTTTACCCAGGCTATGATACCGGATTGACTTTGTTTTCCCACCAAATATTTTTCTTCCAAATGTGGGAACGTTTGAATTTGAAATGTGTCAATTATTAAGTTACGAGACTAAACCTAATTATTTTAGGAAAATAGAATTGACACATTTGCTTAAGAATGACCACCACTCTCATTATGGTCAACTGTGTAAGTCAAAACGATCGACTTAGAGGATCCTCAATTATTCGGAGGGTTATTATTGTGTGCTTCTAAATTTTCCAGGACCTTAGAACCGGATATTTCAGATCTTACTTATGAGGAGATCCAGCCCATGAATGTAGGATCCAAATATCGCAACAACGACACACCAGCGAAAATCTCATCAACAACGATTGCAAGGACGTCGTAAAATAATTACATGAATGACATAACAGATGACAACAGTGTAAACATGAGTAAAGTGTGGTAATTTAGCAAAATTAAAGATATTCGCGAAGTTAACATTTACAAGCTTGCGAGGTTACCGCAAGCCATATCCGAAATTAAAGGAAAGCTTAGCTGTCATCCACTATGTAAACACCTATATAAAGAGGAGAGAAGGAGATAGAAAAGGGGGAGAGACACATTTTTGTGAGAGGAATAGATATTTTTTGTAACAGAGAGAGGGATAGACTTTGATTTTCTTTATTAACTCCTTCTTCTTCTTCATTCATCAACCTAGAGCTCCAAATACTCATTAATGGAGTCTCAATGTAACCCAAATGTAATTTCAATAATCATAGTGAAGAACCCTAACCCCGTGGATGTAGATCACATTGATCGAACCACGTAAATCTTGTGTCTTATTTTACAATTTTAGCACTTTAATTTTTATTTTGATTATGAAATAGATTTAGATCTATGAAATATTATATGGGGTGTGTTGTGGGATTTCCTGCAACTACATTTGGCGCTAGAAACAGGGAGAGAGTAATGGATTTTGTCCTTCCTGTAACTTGTTGGATCAAGAAATTTCCATGAAAATTAGTTACTGTTCATACTTTTTATTTAGATCTATAAAGTTTAGGTTCAAAAATGGAAATTTTATGGAAGAAATCACATTTCAGGGAGCAAACATCATCAATAATTCAAAGACATGAAAAGAGCGAGAGAAAAGATTAGTTGTTGTGGTGAAATTTAAGGAAAAAATGGAAGTTTTAGTTGAAGATTTCCATGTTAAGGAGAAAACAAGAGGCAATTTGTGAAGAAACAAAGGAAGGACGAAGAAGAGAGAAGAGGCGGGAATTTGCAATTTACATCTGAAATTCGCAAAGATGGTTCAAGGTGAATGAACAACAAAGAGGTCGCAAGTTTGAATTCGCTGCGAACATAGTTTTCTTCTTTTTTACAAAGAGGATTAAATAAGAATAAGTTGAAGCTTACCACACCAACACAAATAGTTGTTCGCACGAGATGGTCACCGGCGAAAAGAAGAAGCTTGATGTCGCAAGATCGATTCTCACCATGATCATATTTTTCACATTTTTTCTTGACCTAGAGAGGAGAAAAGAATAAGAGGTGGCTACATGTGTATCTTCGCAAGCGAAGTCGGCATAGATGGTCGGCGAAGAGAAGGAGTTTGGTATCCGGGTTCGAATCTTCCCCTTCACACGAATTTTTGCCTTGCAGATGTTTACATGAGACGTCTACCTTGCGAATGTTCGCGGCAAAAAAAAATACTACATACGAGATGTTTACTTCGCAAAGATATTTCTTTAGTTATTTTGCAAAAAGAAAGTAGGTGATTATTTCGGGACACACTTCGCATAAGACGGTTAGCACAGTTGGTATGGTGCGAAAATATGCAAGTATTAGGTCGCGGGTTCAATTCTTGCCTCTTGCATATGTTTTTGCTAAGCGACATTTATACTTCATGCAACGTATTATTCGCGTGAGATTGACAACAACAGCAAACCACAAAATCTAAGTACCACTTTCCTTGAACATTTTACTTTTACAGAAAATAAAATATTTTTTATTTGATTTACAAAAGGCGAGATAATCGCAGAATTACAGAAATTTCAGAATTACAAAGATTCCACAATTACAAAAGAAATCGAGAAAAATCTCGCACAGATCAATTTATATATTTCCCTTAAATACTTGCTTTGTTTCAAATGAGAATGATATCCAACATGGAGAGTAGTAGCTAGCAAACCTTTATGGCGTACACCCTAGTTCGCGAATTTTATTCGCAAGAGGAAATGTACCTAAAGTGCGTCATATAAGGGGGTACCTATTAGGATCATTTCCATGAAAGATGTTTATCGGATGAAACGAAACAAGTTATACAAAGGAAATCAAAAAAAAAAAAAAAACGATTTGAACTTGCAATTAAATGAATATTTTTGATAAAAGAAATGTTGAATACTAATCTAAATTCTTATTTGCATTACAACATTGCATGAGGCAGAGAACGTGGAGTAATAATTTCGCAATACTTCTTATTCGCGATCAAGGACGGATACTTCTTATACTTCTCAAAGGATACTTCGTACTTCTTATACTTCAAGGGTTGATACTTCTTATTTATTTCGCAAAGCTTCGGAACTTCGCAAAAGAATAGAGGCAAGTACGTACTTTTCAAGAAAAGTATTCTTTCGCGTAGTTCCTTCATCAACAAAGATCAAAGACTACTACAACAACGGATTTTTCCTTAAAGATCGCTCTTCAAGCAATATTCAAGGAAAAAGAGGCAAGATGTAGGATCCAAATATCGCAACAACGACACACCAGCGAAAATCTCATCAACAACGATTGCGAGGACGTCGTAAAATAATTACATGAATGACATAACAGATGACAACAGTGTAAACATGAGTAAAGTGTGGTAATTTAGCGAAATTAAAGATATTCGCGAAGTTAACATTTACAAGCTCGCGAGGTTACCGCAAGCCATATCCGAAATTAAAGGACGGCTAATTGTCATCCACTATGTAAACACCTATATAAAGAGGAGAGCGGAGAGAGAAAAGGAGAGACACATTTTTGGAGGAGGAGACATTTTGTTAAGAGAGAGATATTATTTTAGAGAGAGATATTTTTAGAGAGGATTTATTTTCTTTATCATCTTCTTCCCCCAGATAATTAGATCTAGAGCTCTACAAAATATCCATTAATGGAGATTGTAAATGTAATACTAATGTAACCTCAACAATCATAGTGAAGAATCATGGATGTAGATCACATTGATCGAACCATGTAAAAAATCCTTGTGTCCATTTTATAATTTTAGAACTTTAATCTTTATTTTGATTATGAAATAGATTTAGATTTAGAAAATATTATAAGGGGTGTGTTGTGGGATTTCCTGCAACTACAATGAAAATATTTTATTTAGACCCCTTTATAGAACCCGAACCTGAACCACAACTAGATGTAGTTGTCTTAAACAGGAAACTAGGCAAGGGTGTGCTATGTTTATTATTGGTTTGTTGCAGTTTCCTTTTATCTGTTTTAACACTTTTTGATGCAGATGATCCACAGTTGTTTCGGTTATTGCTTTATGATATGAAGTGATTAATTCTTTCTTATGTCTGGCTGAAGACATTAAACTTAGCACTTCTTGGGAGGTAACCCATACTCATGCAACACGGTAATATCTTTCCTTAACTCTTTTGCTTCAAATGGTAACAGTTTCTCCTTGTTCATGCTTTTAATTTCATCTTTAGAACATTGAGGACAATGTTAGATTTAAGTTTGGGGGTATGGGAGAAACTTTTTAGTTGCAGCGTTAAACTCCAAAGCCTAGAAATTTATGCTTATTAAGGATGGCACTAACCAATCTAAGTGGATGGAAGCATCTTGGTTGTAGGAGTTGATGAACCAATCTGATTAGATGGAAACATCTAAAGAGTCTATTCACAAAAGCACAGAGCTCAGGTGTTAGAAATAACATGGTAGTTTCGCCATATCTCGTTGAGTCCTTTTCACCATCTGTTTTTATTTTATTTTTAAAATATGTTTCTAAGTGATTTGGTGGGGCTCACGATTCAAGTTGTTACCACTGCTAGGGTGAAATAGAGTGATTGAGTTACTAAAAAAAAAAAAAAAAAGACCATACCAATTATACCAAACGGAATAATTCTAAAAAATAAAAATAAATTAAAAATTGGATAGCAATATGTGTGTGTTCTCCTTGTCTCCGTCGTCTAAACAAGCGTGGAACACAGGATCCACGGGAATTACCATGTAATCTGCTGACAAGAATCTTGCGCTTGGATCCATGAGATCTAATCATGTTGTTACAAAAAAAAATGTTAATGTTCAATAAATTGACATTTGGTTCCCTTGTATATGCCAAACGAGTTGATCTAGAATTAGGATTGTCGACCACTTTGGTTCCCTTGTATATGCCGGTTGTGTTGATATTAGTCGAGACAAGTATCTCGAGTCCATTAGGATAGGTTCATTTTGGCGGTGGCCTTGAGACAGAGATATGAGAAACACCGTTCACCTAATCAACATCAAAACCATCTATGTTTTCTCTATATCCATCTCTTAATCTATCCATGTGATTTGTTGACTCAGGATATTGATGTCCATAGTGCAACTATCTCGAGTAGAGCTCTGTCACTTATATATGAATTTTAGTATGTGGGTGCAAACTCGTGTACAACAATTGGAATTTCGCATCAGGGTACTTCCTCCTGTAGTCAATAAGTATGCCAACCAAGGAGATTCTTTAGTGCCTTCCAAGGTTCTGCGTAGATAGCTAGGGTCTAGAGTAAAGGTTTTGTGGGTATATCTCGGTAAACCCTCCCGAGGCGTAACTCGGCCACTAGGGCCACCTAGGGGTTTAAAGGCTTATCGCATGCGCTAAATGCAATCGCGATGCTGCGACAGGTGAGTTAGGATTTTATTTTATTAGATTTGAGAGGGACTAGCAAACAATAAGTTTGGGGGTATTTGATAAACGCATTTATGTGTCTACTTTGTCTCAATTTTCTATATTGTTAGTGCTCATTTTTGTACTTATTTTACTATTTTTTGTATTTGTAGGTGTTTTTGTGAAATAAAGCTCAATGGACTAAAATGTGGAATTCCGCTAGTAAAATGGTGGAAATGAAGTGATTTATAATTTAATGGGCTAGGCCCAAAAGGAAGAAAGATGTAGATTTCATTTGTCCAATTATTTGGATATGGGAGCGTGGAAAGTGTGGAGCCCATTATGTCGACATCATTTACAAGATATTAAAAAGATATATGGAGATATTTATTTTAATGAAGAAAATAAAAGTGTTAAGTAAGAAATCTACATGAAGTAATTGATGGGAATTAAATATATAAAGAGTATGGAAAGAATATTATTCTTTATGGTTGGAGTTAATAAAGAATAAATAATTCCCAAATAAGGAAAATTGTAAATGCATGAGAATTATATTATTTGACGCGTGGCACATTCTTATTGGAGGATTTTTTATTGTCTTGACATGTGGCATATTCTCATTCGGTGATGATGTGGTAGTGGTGAATAGAAAAGGAAAGTGGATTCCTTTGAAAGCTATAAATATGCTGTGGATACAAGGAAAAGGGGAGGCTCGGAGAGTAGAATTTTTATTTCATTGTTTTAATTTCTCTTTTGTAATAATGGAGTAATTTTTCCGCTAGGGTGGAGGAAGAAACTACTTCTAGCATGTAAGTTTTGATATTTAATTTTCTTTTAATTATTACTCTCCGATTAGTTTTAATTGTCTAGAAATTTTCTCTTCTTTATATGCTTCATAATAACTGTTTTGGGTAGTTTAGCTACCAATCTTTTATAAGCGAAGGAAAATTAGGCCTTAGATTATCGACTTGAGTCGAATTGATATTTTATTAGTGATAAATTTTCCAAGGCATGAGATTGGGTTCAAAATTGCCTTGTGCAGTTTTGAGAGTAAATTAAAGAAATTAATTGTTACAACCGTTAGAAGTAGTGGAATCCGAAACCCTAGTCTCTCTCTCTCTTTGGTCAACAAAATTAGTTTTTCCTTAAAAATATTTTCTTTTTTAATCTTAAAACCAATCTTCATAAAAGTCCAAGAATCGAACTTCTACTTATCACTTGTAAAACTACATCAGCTAGCATTGGATGTGAATGGCTATGTTTGTGTGAGTTATAGATAAAGATGTGGTGGTGCTATTGTGGATTGGAAGCAATGTTGCAGGTAAAGAGAAGAAAGCTGCATCTGAGTTTTTTAATTAATGATTGCAGTTAATAGGTAAAGAGGAGAAAGCAATGTTGCAGGTAAAGTGGAGAAAGCTTTCAGGTATTGATCTCTCTTACAATTTGTCTTCATCATCTTGTTTGTTTGATGAGTTTCACAGTGATTGTTCCTTGCAATTACTTGTTTTGATTCTTAATTTTCACTGAAAAGTAGAAAAATACTTTAATTTGATTCATGGAGGTTGACACTAGTGATGTTGCTCTAATGGATCATACATTAGATACTTTACCACTTAATGTATCACGTGAAATGCTTCAACAACATAATAGTCCAAAGACAATTAAGAAGAAACTTATTCGTAAACCTCATGATATGATCTGGTCGGATTGCTAAAGGAGTATCCTGATGGGTCGAGTGAAAAAGACAAGACTGGTATGTTGATCAAACTGATAGAAATAACATAACCTTGCATTCTTTTTATTTTCACCGAATGCTAATGTTCTTTTTTCACTATTTGGGATACATAATATATAGTGGGAGACTCGCTCAATATAGAACTAGCTATAAATAAGTTGCGTAGAGGAAAGATAGAGATGAAGTATTGTCTTGATTGTATGTGTCACTGCGAGTTACACATGCAGATTAGATGTGTAACGGCTAGTTACACATGCTAATATGCATGTGTAACTAATGGTTACATATGACATATGCATGTGTAACTACTAATTACACATGCATTTAGACCCTACAAGGCAAGCTACATGAACTATATGGCAAGATGTTGCTGAATCAGGTGTGTGATCATTTTTTGATGCTTAAAATATCCGTCATCATTGTTAGTTACCTAACTGGAATGCCTTAAGTACATCTAGCTTTGCGCGAAGGAAAATCTAGTTTTGCTTTAGAACACTAGAGAATCTAACCCTAGTTATTTGGTCCACCGTACATTAAGATGATTGTATACCAGCCCATGTAGTATATTGCTGTTTATTTTGATTTCAGTTGTTTGTTCACACCATTATTACATTGTGATTGTATTTGTATTTGTAAGTTGTAACCTCGATATTACGATATCCAAATTATGGTTGAGTTTGGAAGATGCTACTTATGGCGAAAAAGTACACCTGACTAGGAATGTAGATATCTTTTGGAATAATACTTGTCTATTTTATACATGTAATGTAAGATCTGACTATGTCAATTTCAATGTGATTACAGCCATTTGGGTGGATAAAGAAGACATTTATTGACAAGCCGGAGGAATCTCAATGATTTGATGAAGGACTCGGCAAAACAGTTTCTGGAAACCCGATTAATAGAAATTTCCCCCCTAATAATGCAACTTGATTGTGTTTCTTGTTAACTTATTGTTTATACTTGGAGGATTTTGGTGAAAACTCTCTGAGATTAATAGAGGATATGTGTTGTTCCAAAATTTGATTGCTCCCTTTTTTTCGTTTCCATTTAATTATCTATCTACCTTATAATATGTTCATACAGGATACAACTGTGCCGCCGAGGAGTCGTAAAAATAGGGATTCTGGTGGAGCAAAAGTAGATGAACACAGTGAAACATCACATTTGCTGATGTTGCAGGAGTCGATGAGGCTAAAGTGTAGTTGGAAGATATTGTGGTATGCCTAAGAACTTCCTTTATTGGTTGGTAGACTGTAAAAGAAGTTACACTAGCAGCTGCTAGTTATTTACCTTTCAAATTAGTATGTTGCATTTTCAATTGATAAATGTTATTGAGTAGATTTTACTGTTTAAGAATCGCAAGTAGCTCTGTATGATGTCCCTGTTTCTAGCGGCGATGAAGAATATGCTGAAAGTACACAAGGCATATGGATGAGTAAATGCAGATTACACAAGGCATATGGATGTGTAACTGCAGATTACACAAGCCATGTGGATGTGTAACTTCTTATTACACACGCTATATGGATGTGTAACTGAAGGTTACACAAGCCATATGCATGTGTAACTTTCGTTTACACAATCCATTGTATGTACTTTGTATCATAATCAACTGCTGATGCTGCTACTGGTCATTTATTTTTTTCATAGCCCTTGGTTTTCATGCATTGTAATTACAAATCTTCGGTATAAGTCAGGCTTCTGCTCTTTGCTCTGCATAGATGATATATTATATTAGTCATGATGTTACATGGAGTTATATGGTGTCTGAAGCTCGGTAATAACAAGTAAATATATTCAGTGCCATGGTTGTTCTTGAAATACAAGTGTTCTTCTAGTTGGGTTGTTTTCATAGTTTTGTAATAGAGATAGCAACAAAAACTTTCATGTTTGATCTTATGATGGTTGGATAAGTGGTAGCTTTGAGTGTATCCAGATTGCAGAACGGTTGTATAGGTAGTAGCTTTGAGTGTCTCCAGTGTCACTAAGATCTATGTTGATTCTATGTCACCTTCATGTGAGCCTATTTGTTGTTTTATTAGCAAACCACGATTCTGTAGAAAGAATTTCTCTCTGAGTTTGGATAATTTTCTTTTTTTGATGCTCAAAAATAACAATGAGGTTGTTCAGTTATAGGTTTATGTTCTTATACTTCAGCTAAGCCTTTTTGTTGTTTAATTTTGTTTTTCAAGTAACTTTTCGTGCTGAAATTGGTAAAGCAAACATGAATGCAAGGTTGTTCAAGATACTGCAGCACAACTCTGAGGTAAAAACTAAACTCCAAGAGCTTTGATTCTTTTCTCAATTGTCAAAATTCTGTGAACATCTGTAACTCTTAGTTACATAAGGAAAATGCACGTGAACTCTTAGTTACACTAGGAAAATGCATGTGTAACTACCAATTACACTAGGAAGATGTTGATGATTTTGCTAGATTCAATGTTAAATCGAATGACTGTTGTTAAAAAGAAAGAAGAAATTGAACTAGAACCAAAAGTAGTGGTTGTTTTTGGTGTTGAATTCCAATATGAATGTGTAACTTCTAGTTACACTAGTCAGATGCATGTGTAACTGCTAGCTACACTAGCAAGATGTATGTTAAACTGAATATACATTGTTGTGTGTACTGTTCATTCAATCTTATAAAAACTGATTGCTTGTTGTTATATTTCGGGTTAGATAACTTCATAAAAGCTAATTGCTTATTTTTAATATTGGTCTCGGTGGTACTAGAGTTGGCTGATTATACAAGTCAAATGCATGTGTAACTCACAATTACACTAGATAAATGTATGTGTAACTTTCATTTACACGAGGCAGGATGCGTGTGTAACTCCTAATTACACATGCTAAGAAATTATTGTAATTTTAATAATATTTTAATAATTTTGGGCTTGAATTTAAATTTTATTTAATTAGGGGCTTGATAATATGAATAAGGGTATGAGCGTCTTTTAATAATTTGGGGTCTAAATTTAAAGTTTTTTTAATTAAGGGCTTGATATTGTGGGGTAACCCATGGGTGGGGCCTTAGCCTAATTTTCCCATATGGAAACGCACATCGAGTCATCGACGCGGGCGTAGCTTTGTGGTCACAGATTTCATCCATGATTTGGTCATGTACACATTAAATAATGTCCCCGTGGTCTTGAGAACAAAGATGGTTTTAAAGAGATTTGCTGGTCCAGGCCCTGGTCAATTAACATAAAGACAAAAATAAGCATCAGTAGTGAAACTTGGTATAAACTCATGATATCTTAATAGCACATAATAGATGGCGCATCTGGCATGTATATATGTATCATATAATATGCGTATTTAAAGTTAGATTCATAAAGGATCAGATGTAAATATAAACACGAAGTTATTAATATTTAAATCAACTAGTAGCAAAATAAGAAAGAACGCATGTGTATGCATCCCAGTATGATCGTTTTTTCTTGCGATCACTTCTTCTTCTTTTTTTTCTTGTGTCTTTAGGATGATTTTAGCTCAGCGTTTAGCATCGTGCATGATAACGTTTTGTAAAATAAAGAAAGAGGAGAAGAAGACACCAAGTAAAGGGAGAAAGAAGAAAAAGTTCTCATTAGATGTGTGTATAGAATACAATGTTTAAGCCTCTATTTATATAGATAGAGGACTTGGTGTCCAAGATATGTAAACCCTAAACTTAGACATGAAGGGCATCTTAATAAATAAACATGGTTTTTTTTATATTTTTTTTTCTTCCTAATGCTACTCTCCAAAATTGAGACCGTTCAACTTGATGTTGGAATACGGTAGGACATAAAATATCAATGGGTGCAGCCGGCTTGTTAGCCAATATCGTTAGTCCTTGTAGTGACTATATTGATCTTGATTTAATTTTCTTTTGATGAAGAAAGTGTCCATCACTTCAATCTAAATCATTATCTCGTTATCCCTTGATGTCACGAAGTTATTGGAGAATTGTTTGCATACTTCTAATGCTTTTGGTTTTGACATATAATTTTTATTTTTATTTTTTTGTTCCAAAAGCAATCCATGGTTGATCGAAAATATGTATGTCTATTAAGACTTTTTTTTTTAATGTCGAAAGACATATTTCATATAAAGTATATGTCTCGAATTAATCGGATAATACTTTACGAAACTTGTTTTCGTACGTGAGACGAAAATATTTCCGCCATAATCAGGGGGAGACTATAGACTACCAGATGTTGGTGCTCATAACTTAAAAGTTATATAAATTTCTCCCCCATCATGATCAAATCGAAAAAGGTTGCCATCTCAAATAAGGCGCGAAAATATTTCATTATGCTTTTAATAAGCTTATGCCTCTTGGAAAGGCAAATCCAGTCACATCTATAAAAAACTTAGCATTTATAAGAGGCTACCGATAGTGCTCCAATAGAGTCAACCAAAAAGATTCACATTCTCATAGTTCATATTTCCTCATTGGAAGATGGGGAGATTTAATGCTGTGGGTATTTGGTACCACAATTCTATGAATTTTTCAAGATATGTGTGTACCCAATGTAAATCATGGTGCGCACGGGCCATCCTAGACTACCAATTGTAGCTACAATTATGGTTTCCAGTCTTGGTCAATATTTCATGTGCGAACTTATCTGTTAAACCTACGGGAAGGTTGGATAAGTAACATGAGCGGGTATATCTCGCATAAGAGCCTTATCGATAGACTCTTTGAACTTATAAAAGGATAACAAAAATCCTAAATAAGGTATGCTGTCAAACCCTAAAAACTCCTATGAAAAGCTCTATGCTAACTTGGGCGTTGGAGAGTTTTGTTTTGCAGGTACCCCCATCCCAGTCTTCACGAGGAGAAGATGGAGCATCAACATCAATTGAGATTGTTTGTGGTGTTGATCATTTTTTGCCCAAATATTTTTTGGCGCCGACTAAGGGGAGATATGTTCCCGTTCCATCAGAAAGTCATGCTTGATCAGTTGACGATCAAACACAGATGGATTTATAACCATTTAAATCCGAGCACGTTAATCTTTTCCTCTATCACGTCTAAACTGGGTTTGCATATCTTTTATCCTTTTACTTTTCATATATGTATTTTGGTAACAGGGGTATCTCTTATACATGAGATCGTACTTATATATTCATGTTACTCAATAGTATATAACAATCAACAGGTACGGCTTTACACCCTAGTTTGGTGATTTATAGTAAACCTTAACATTGAAGATCTGTTTGATAGTCAATCTGGATCTGAAAATTTATACTCCTCCCTAATCTTAGCTATCTACCACTAAGCTTCACTTCACGGATCATATTAATTTTGATTACCAGTTTCTTTTTACTACCGTAAAGTACATGTATGAGTTGGAAACTCTATCGCTATCCGAGTACTGGCCAAGTTAGATTTTTGATTGATAATTTTAAGTCGAATTGTTGTTTAACACCATGATAAATACGCGTGTACTCTATTGGAAGCGAACTGCTGGATTGCATAGATTTTAATCTTGATTCTTTGAAAGAACCGATTATCTTGGACCATATTACACTACCACACACAACAACATGGTGGAATCCACAAGGTTGTCATCCTGAGTTCAAGTTCGTTTACAGCAGTTAGCCTAATTCTATTAGGAGCGAGAAATCGTTGTTGTACCGTGACAGGCAACTAAACTTAATGGTCATCAACATCCACCTCCTGCGGTCAAGTGAAACCCATACCAAGGCGTGCTCAAGAACAATAGGACAGTTGCCCTATGCGAGTTCTATAGCGGCGAGGATTCAGCAAGACATAATCGCATTATTTGGGACGATCGTGTTGAGAAAATGGAGCGCCAGACCTTGTTTCAAGCATCTTTGTTAGTTGGTCCAGAAGCCTCTCCTGCTGTGAGCACCAACGTACATGTTGCACCTGCTGAAAACATAATCCAGAGTGGCTACGCAACTACTATTAGATGTTGTATAAGACTATAAGACATGCTTATCTCGGGTTTCCGAAGTCCAAACAACATATTTGACATGGAAGGTTATGCTTGCGAGCCTATCATTGATACAAATTGATCAAGCAGTCTCAACAGTGTATTACCGAAGGGTTTCTTATTTTTCAGCAAGCATATAAGGTATAATGGGTGGGTCTTTTGATAATCGGATAAGATGATTATTATATCTCAACTGCCTCCACGTGCTGTAGCTGTTAGTTTACGATCACTCTTATGTTTGTGTCTACATTTTCCATTTAACTTGTTATGTTTATCTGACATTTTTTGTTCTCGAGCTTTAATAGTAAAAATTGCACTAAATGAATTGGTGAATACAAAACTTTGAAATGGTTAATGGAATTATCAAAGCCTTTACCATTTCAAATTACATTGTTTTAATCCTTGGCTGCAGCTCGATGACATTTGTGAAGTCACTCTATAATACACAAATTTACTCCACAAGCTAAATGCTAATGGGGGCGAAATTTTAGTGTATATTAGACGGTGGTAGGCATGTGGATCCAGGCACATCACTTTTAAGAATCACTCCATAGGACACTCTCGTGGGTTATCATCCCTGTGCGTAAGAATTTATCTTACTCATATCTTCCAAAATCTTCTTGCCTCATCTTTTTGTTTCATTGAGTTCCTTGTATCTACGATGTTTGGTCATTGGAATGAGTCATGAAGGTCTCTTCTTGAGAGATATACGGATGCGGAAACTTATATACAGGCTAATGGCACGTACGCACAAATCTGCGTCCAATGACTCCTACATATAACCCATCTCGGTAAACATCTTGAATTTGAGTCCCTTGATTGATTAAGCCGTTGCACTAGATATCTAGTGGTATAGGTGTTCATAGTAACAAAAAAGCTTTGGGTGCAAGAGAGTGTCTCGTCATTCTTATGAAAATCGCACTTGCGTGCAAATAGTGGCAGCAAATACCCCATACTCCAAATTAGCTACAACAGCTTCAAATGGGGGCGACATGGTTCTCAACTCCATAGCTAATGGAGATGACCAGATCACTCAGACAAATTCTTAACCCCTCAACAAGTTGGAGCTTAAGAGGGGGCGATGTGTGTACCCAATGTAAATCATGGTGCGCATGGGCCATCCTAGACTACCAACTGTAGCTACAATTATGGTTTCCAGTCTTGGTCAATATTTCATGTGCGAACTTATCTGTCAAACCTACGGAAGGTTAGATAAGTAACATGAGCGGGTATATCTCGCATAAGAGCCTTATCGAGAGACTCTTTGAACTTATAAAAGGATAACAAAAATCCTAAATGAGGTATGCTGTCAAACCCTAAAAACTCCTGTGAAAAGCTCTATGCTAACTTGGGCGTCGGAGAGTTTTCTTTTGCAGGTACCCCCATCCCAGTCTTTAGGAGGAGAAGATGGAGCATCAACATCAATTGAGATTGTTTGTGGTGAAGATTATTTTTTGCCCAAACAATATGCATACACTCGAGAATTGTGTAGGATCGTAATTAGTTAATATTGTCGAATATTCATTTACAGTAGCCACTGAAATAATAAATAATGGTGGTTGTTAAACCCCTCGGCAGAGATATATCGACATATGTGATTGGATGGCATGCAATCCAAATTAGTTTGGATTAATTTCTCGATTGACACATTTTTGGATCCAAAATTTAACACCTTAAACATGCCAGGCATATTAATAACAGGTTGGTGTAGTCATAATGCGTCGTTATACGAGAAATTTGTTCGTTTGTAAAAATGATTTGAGGGTCTTATTTATTTATTTATTTATTTTTCCAGACCCTAGGATTGATTTAATAATTGTTCTCTTTATACAATGCACTTGGCGTGGTAGTCTTTGAAAGACTCATATTGCATACACACAAGAAATGGTGGAGAACATATTCAATTTGTAATCCTTGTAGGATTCAAATTATATCGTGCAACCACACGACTCGATTATATCGGAGTTTACAATCCTTTAAGTGTTTTTTTTTTAAAGTTTTGCAAAGTACCAAAATCCGGATTAGTTGATGCTATCAACTTTATTGGTCTCTAAAAGAGTCCTTAAAAACACCAAAATCCACGCTTTAGCAGCATAGATTCTATTTTCTTTATTTATTTCTTAAATCTGCAGTTGGAATTATGCTAGCTTAAACTCGTCTTTGAGATAGACTAGAGTTATTATTTTGATGCTTGTTTTCTATAATACTCATATAGTTGAGTTAACATCCATATTTACGTCAAAAGTTGTACTCTTTTTCCTTCGTTTCAGGTTTTGTCCCATGTGGTTTTTCCTGAAAAGGTTTTAACGAGGCAACATCTCATTGACGTTTAATTTTCTTTCAAAGTGTTGATATTTGTGCTCTTTTCCTTTGTCCAAATATTTTTTCTCATTGGGCTTTACGGGAAAGGTTTTAGTGAGGCAAATCAATTCAACATGGTGGTCATCAAGGGGAGTTGTATGGATTTTGTTTATTTGGTGGATACCCACCATTAACTAGGTCATTTTGTTAGACCACATAACCATAACCATCTCCTATGAATTTGGATATCATTCTCGATCCATATAAGGTATGACTACAAATTTTGTACACCTATGGTAATCAGAATCGCCTTGGCACTTTGTTGAAAAACTACATCAACTATTTCTCGCAAATCATCTCAAGAATCTAGCAACCCAAGGCAAAAGTCGTCAATGTATTTAAAGAAGCATGGAGACTCTGAAAATTCTTTGTTAGAAGATTTACACAAAAGAAGACTTAATCAAGTAGCAATTTTCTTCACGAAGGAACAGAGTCTTCTGCATTCAAGAAATACGTTCATCAAATTGGGAAGTTGCGACTCAAAGATTTGGAAGCCAAGATTTAAGCTGAAATACTCATCGGGGAGTGCCATCATCAAAGGTGCATTCTTGAACTTATCACGTTGTACTCTTTTTCCTTTGTCAAGTTTTTGTCCCACTTTGGGTTTTCCTTGTCAAGGTTTTAACTAGGCAACATTTGTGTCTCCAACACTTTTTCAAGTCTTTACATACTTGTGCAATTTCAAGTTTTTCTCTTTTGAGTTTTCCTGGTATATTTGTAATTAGCTTAGACACAATGTCATCAGGGGGAGTGTTATAAACGTGTAATTATGTTAAGATAATCTAGGGTAGATGATAGGTGTAGAATACACCGTATTTACTATTTAGAGTTTATGCTTTCTTTGCTATTTTTCATGTGAATTTTGTATTTTACGCTTGTTTTGAGTTTTATAGCTACTTTGGAGTCACACGGAGGAAAAGAAGAAGAAATCACCCAATTTAAGTCAAAAGGGCAAAAGGTCATTTTACGGGCGAACACTATCCAGGAGCCCGGAAGTGGTTAAGGGGCTCTCATTCAGGGTACCCCTTATCACTCAGTGATGGGTGTTATTAACACCGGGTAGCCCTTATCCAGAGGGTGGTTATGCCGGTAGCATCGATTGGGTCGGTCTAGCAGTACAGGATCCAAACCCAGAAACCGAATCCGCCCGACTTTCGTATCCTACCCTAATCGAGAGAAGTTTCCCAATCTCTCATTCATCTCATTCATTTCAATTCTCGGCGAGAAAGAAAGCGGAGATAGCGGCTAGAAATTTGGGGAAGAAATCAAAGCCTGAGAGGAAGAAATTGTGAGGTCCCTCTTGTTGAGATCGAGATTAGGGCCTTTATTCTGAGGATTTTGAGCAGATTTGATGTGAGGTGAAGATGAATTGAATGAAGCGAGAGAAGAAGAGATTGAAATTAATGATAGGGTTCGATGTGCTCAATCGAATCGAGGAGTGTTTGTCATGGGTTCGATTGTGGTGGTTCAATCTAGGGTTGGCCCCGAGTTGGTCTTGTTGATAATCACTAAGAAGAAATCGAAGAGAAATCGAGAGATGGGTTAATGGCGACTGATTTGATTTGATAGATTGGGGTATTGAAGATGGGTAAACCTAGTTCGAGTTTATTAAAAGGAAGAGAAGCTCGTTGTGATGCGAGGAGATAATGAAGCTGCTATTTGGGTTAGATAGAGGCAACGAATGGGTTTTACTGCTGTGGTGGTAAGGTTCGATCGAGAAATTGAGAAAGGTTGAACTCCTTGAGTGAATTGAAGTTGTTCATCCTCGAGAGTTGAAAGGATGAGTTAATCTGCAGTAAGGATGTGAGATGGATTGAATGGTTGAAATCATGAGATGGGTTTGATCTTGTTGATGGCATGAATGAAGGTGTTTAATCGAGAATGAATGAAGCCTTGTTGGTTTGCTCGATTAGATGTATGAAGCTTAATGAAAGCTAGATGATGGCGGTGCAAGGGAAGATGGAGCTATTGGTTTGGTGGTTATGCTTGAGATAATGAGCTTGGGCTATGGAAATGGTGGCGGTGATTTGGTGGATTAATATTGAGATTGCGGTATCATGGGCGAGTGGAATGAGTGGAGCTTGAAGCTGAGGCGAGGATCGTGTTCTTGGTTTTGCAACTGGAGTCGAGTAGCTGGATTAGTTCAAACCAGGATGGGTCTTTGTTGGTTGAAGTTTGAGGAGAAGTTGATCTTTGGTGGTGGTTGATTTAGCCGTCTGCCAGTATACATATTGAGTTTGTAGCTGAGAATGAAGGAGGTGGTTTTGGCTTGAAGTGGCTGTTGGCTAAGGAACTAGATGTTGGTTACGGTGGAGATGGAAGGAGGCAATTGAGTTACAGGGAGAGAAGGAAAATGATGGCGGTGCGTGCGGAGTGCGGTGTGTTCTATTTGGTGTGTGCAAGCTAGAACAGGTGGTAGGAAATTGCGGGTGATATTGCATTTGTGATTGAAATGAGGAATGCCGAGGTTTGATTGATTTGAGGGCATAGCCCTAATGGCTGGATAGGCAGCTCGATGCACAAAGATGGTGCTTCGATTAATCCGGCTTTGGCAGGTTAATTCATCCTTGTCACCGGTGACTCACCACGACCGATCTGAATCTCTCCCGACTCGGTACTTGGCCAGAGTTAACCCGTGACTTGACCCGAGTTGACTCAGCGTTGCCCGACCAAACTTGACCCGTTGACGGTGACAGGTTTGACTTTTCCGGTCACCAGGGGACACTTTCGGCGACTATTCCGGCCAAATTCCGACCACAATCCCAGTTTTCAAATGAGCAAAAAATTCCGAATTTTCTATGGACTTCTCTCATGGGTGTGAAGACTTGGGCTAGAATTGGATGGAGAATTGGACTCAAATTTGGAAAGAAGGTGGAAGAGTTGAGAAAAGCTTGGATTTGGAAATTGAATTGCAAAAGGAAAAGGATTCTATTCCTTGAAGATTTGG